>CM077656.1:12169585-12617085 GCA_039707465.1 Rhabdophis nuchalis
TTGCAGTATCCTTCCCCTGGATTGGGGAGGGAATGGAGATTTTACAATATTCTTCCCCTGGAGTGGGGAGGGAATGGAGATTTTACAGTATCCTTCCCCTGGAGTGAGGAGGGAATGGAGATTTTACAGTATCCTTCCCCTGGAGTGAGGAGGGAATGGAGATTTTACAGTATCCTTCCCCTGGAGTGGGGAGGGAATGGAGATTTTACAGTATCCTTCCCCTGGAGTGGGGAGGGAATGGAGATTTTACAGTATCCTTCACCTGGAGTGAGGAGGGAATGGGGATTTTACAGTATCCTTCCCCTGGAGTGAGGAGGGAATGGAGATTTTACAGTATCCTTCCCCTAGAGTGGGGAGGGAATGGAGAGTTTGCAGTATCCTTCCCCTGGATTGGGGAGGGAATGGAGATTTTACAATATTCTTCCCCTGGAGTGGGGAGGGAATGGAGATTTTACAGTATCCTTCCCCTGGAGTGAGGAGGAAATGGAGATTTTACAGTATCCTTCCCCTGGAGTGGGGAGGGAATGGAGAGTTTGCAGTATCCTTCCCCTGGATTGGGGAGGGAATGGAGATTTTACAATATTCTTCCCCTGGAGTGAGAAAGGAATGGAGATTTTACAGTATCCTTCCCCTGGAGTGGGGAGGGAATGGAGAGTTTGCAGTATCCTTCCCCTGGATTGGGGAGGGAATGGAGATTTTACAATATTCTTCCCCTGGAGTGAGAAAGGAATGGAGATTTTACAGTATCCTTCCCCTGGAGTGGGGAGGGAATGGAGAGTTTGCAGTATCCTTCCCCTGGATTGGGGAGGGAATAGAGATTTTACTGTATCCTTTCCCTGGATACTGGATACGCTCACCAAGCCATGCCCACCAACCATGCCACACCCACAGAACCGGTAGTAAAACAAATTGAACCCCACCACTGCCATACTCCACACAAAGGAAAAACAATACATTGATTTAACCCTTAGATTACATTACATATTTCCCTTACATTATTTTTATCCTATTTATGTGGGAGGAAATTCAGTGGCTCCTAAAGGGGAGCAGAAGGAAAGCAGTCAAATCATATTTCAGTTTAAAAAAAAAACTGAGCTGGAATGGCTAAACCTCAGAGGCAGGAGACTAGATGAAGAAAGAATTCCTGCAAATGGGGAAAAGGATTACCCTACAAGCTTCAGAGAGCCACAACATATCAAAGAAAATATTAGCTTTTCTGTAGCTTCAAATAGATCAAGCTGAGACAGAAATAAATAAGCTAAGCTCGCAAAGTCAGCAATCTTACAGAAACACAGAGATCTGCTTTTGAATTGGCACAGATTCCTCCTAGGGAAGAAAATGGAATTACTGGGCAATGACTCTTAATCAATGCTACTAAAGCTGCCTGTCGGAAAGCATCTGTTAAATTCAGAAACTTCCTTAATTTGTGGGGCTGAAATTGCTAAGTGCTTCCTCTCACTTCTCTTGTCTTTAGCCTTAAATGAAAGTTATAGTTCATTTCAGTGGAATTAATTGCCTTTTTTTTTTCTGCTTAGTGCATATTTATTTTATTGTGACTCACAATATTTATACTATTTTATTTTTCAAAAACATTACATCTATTGGGGAACCATTGAAATCCCCACCTCTTTTTTTACTGCCCATGTACAAGCGTTTGACCAGGATTAACTATATTTATCTCTATTAGACACTCACTTGGGCTTCTGATAATCGCACTTAGCAATAGCACTTAGACTTATATACTGCTTCACAGTGCTTTACAGCCCTCTCTAAACGGATTACAGAGTCAGCATGTTGCCCTCAACAATATGGGTCCTCATTTTACTGACCCTGGAAGGATGGAAGGCTGAGTCAACCTTGAGCCAGCAATGAGCTGAATTAGCCTACACCAGGGGTCTCCAACCTTTGCAACTCTAACTCTGAAGGACTTCAGCTTCCAGACTTCTCCAGCCAGAATTCTGGGAGCTGAAGTCCTTCAGGCTTAAAGTTGCAAAGGTTGGAGACCCCTGGCCTACACTATTGCATTCTTCTAACCACTGTGCCACCATTGCTCCGGTTGCTAGTAAGTGATACTGTAGGACGTATATACGGTATCTGTTCCATCATCTTTAGAATTGGTTACCAAAATGTCTGTGATTAACTGAAGTAATTAAAGAATATTACCCATAAAACAATTTTGATTTTTTTCCCCCCAACAAAATATGTACACTCGGAAATATGGTTTTTGCAAGCAGCAAATTAAATTGTACTTTGAAACGGTACAATAAAGTGCAGTGTAGCGTAGGATAGTATAATATAGTATGTGTGAGTTCTTGGTATGCTGAGCATAATGCATATAAGGCGTAACATTGAAATATGAATTGAGAGAAGCAAATGTTATATGTGTAGAGCATATACCATTGTTTCTCCAAGTGTTAGAGCAGTGATCAGATGCCCAGGGAATTGTTTCTTTTGGGTTCAGAGACAATAAGCATAGCAATAAATTAATAGATTTTAAGCATTATCATTAGCTCAAGCAAACAGATTGAAAAGCATAACAAATATATATATATACATACCAAGCAAGATGACACCGAAACCTCTTGTGAGCTGCAGGAGGTCCTTAATTATGACAGCAGAGATACCTCAATGGGTGGCCAATTTCCACATACTCAATGCTAGATTGTGTGCAGGAGCTTCCAACAGATAACAACGACCTCAAGCTTTTAATCAAATTTTGGCACCATGACTTCATGGCCCTGCTATGGTTAGGAGCAAGGGTGGGATCCTACCCATTTAACAATCAGTTCGCTGAGCGTGTGCTTTGCTCGCCCATGCACCTGATGTTCGCTTCACGCGTGTGCACAGTTTAGAGAAGATTCACCTTCTGGATTACTGCTTGGGAAGGAAAACAACTGAGGCACAACAATCCACTCTGCCATGCAGCTCAGCTCAGGTAGGTGAAGTGCAGGGGCAGTGGGGAGGTGGGTCTGCTTGCTACTGGGAGCAAACCGGTTCACTCCCAGCTGATCTTCGCAGCTACCGGTTCACGCAAACCAGTCTGAACTGGTAGAATCTCATCCCTGGTCAGGAGGCTAAGATCTGACCCTGACTGGGTGATCTATGCCTCTGGGATGGGAACCAAAGGCCTGAGAAAAGCTTTGCAGCGAAATGAAAGTTTCCACCCAGTACTTCTACATTCAAAGAAGAATAAGAAAAATAGATTAGCTCAAATGTGCTCTAAACCTCTACAATTAACATGGAGGAGCAATCAAAATATGTCACTAAAGACCTCAAAATAACAATGGTATTTCCACTAGAAATATCAGTTTAGTTTTAGTTTAGTTTTATTCGATTTGTATCCCACCAAAAGGACCCAGGGCGGCGCACAGGAATTTAAAATAACATACAAAAGTAATACAAAATACACAAATTTAAAACCAATTAAATATCAAAACCTGCGCCAGAACCAATTAAAATCCCCATTTAAAAACTATCTAATACTAGTCACAGCGGAGGCTATGTTAGGCCGGCTTGATGAAACAGGTGTGTTTTTAGACACTGGCGGAAGAGGCGGAGGTCGGTGATGGTACGGATTTCAGGGGGTAGGTCATTCCACAGGGCACGACCCTGTAAAGTATACATGGGCTGACTGAAGTGATAGACCAGTAATGGCAAAACTTTTAGACACTGAGTGCCATGCACACACACATGCACACATGTGCGGACATGCACACATGCATGTGGATATGCACAGCAGGGACCTAAAGACCAGCTGGCCAATGGGAGGCAGGGCATCCCAACACTGGCAGCACAGCAAGAGGTAAGATTTTTTTTTCTTTTGTGAGGTTCTGTTTGGTCATTTGTAGGGAAACAGAAGCTCATGAAAGAAACACAACGAAGATCTGACCTGGGACAACTGTTGTGGCCCAGCTGTCTCTGGATGAGCTGCTGACGGACTCTTCTAGCAAAGAGTCCTATGAATCTGCCTTGGAAGATGAGGAAGACCTTGGGCAGGGTTCAGAGGCAGAGCAGGAAGCAGAGAGGCTGGCTGGCCACCAGGAGGCGCCTGAGGCATGGAGTAGTTGGGAGGATCAGGGGCAGTTTGTCCCTGATGCTAGATTACACAGGGTTGAGAGACGGAGGCAGCAATTATGTCAGAGGCAGGCTCGCAGGAGATAATTGGTCACCAGATGGTTGTTGATTGGCCCCTCCGAAGAGAGCTTATAGGGAAGGCTTTGGGAGGGGCCATTTGCAGGAAACAACAGTTCAAAATCATAGTCGAGACTGTCTGTGCATTCGAGTTGTATCTGTTTGGGACTCTGTGTGAAAAGTTGCTGCAGATTTTAACGTGAGTTATCTGGGCTCATAGCCAAGGAATTCCTAATCTCAGCAATTAAGCAATGGCAAGCAGTCAAGCCTGTGCTTTGTACTCTTTGCAGCCTGGTGTGTGTCTGTGTGTGTGTGTGTCTGTGTGTGTCTGTGTGTGTGTCAGAACAGGCAACATTGCACGTGCCAGCAGAGAAGACTCTGGGCGCCACCTCTGGCATGTGTGCCATAGGTTTACCATCACGGTGATAGGCTCTCTCGTTACTTTCCACTTCAGGACAATACATTTTTCTAAACATTTTCACTGTATGAGATAATGTAGCAAGATCAAATTCTTTGAAAAAGACAAAATCACATTAGTTAGAGGAAATGGAGTCAAGATGCTAAAATAGGTTTTTAGATCTTTGAAGAAATTACAAACAAAAAGTAATATATAATAATAATAATATATAATTCCTTTTGGAATATTGGGATTAACCTAAAAATGCTTTGCGTCCCACTAATATGAAACATATCTGAGTAATATTTTACAGTACGCAATTCAAACTCTTTCTTTAATTATATTTTCTCACAATGGCTCTTCCTGACATCTGTAATAAATGGCATTAAAATATGTGTGAAATTGTAAGAAATTGCAAGGCCTATCAACTTTAAGGGAGCAATTGATGAATTTTATGGTTCCAATTTAATATGCATATAGATATAGTAGAACACAACACATGATTGCATAATGATATTTTGCCTTTTTCAATCTTTAAAACACATTTTACGTTTTTTATTATTATTTTGTAGACATATTGCTACAAACAATTGACTGATAGAACAAGTGTGTTTGTGTGTGTGTGAATTTGTGTGTGTGTAGCTCTGTGCGTTTACAGTAGGTGCAGTATGAATATCTTCCAAAACCACAACAAAGACATTTAATTCCAAAGAGATGTTTCTGAACTTTAGTAACAGAATAGAAGTAAAATTGCAACTAATAATTTAACCAGTTAATCAATAACATTTTAATATTTTATATCTTGCTTTACTTACCTTTTGAGATTTCGTTTAATGAAATAAAGTTGTTTTATAGAGTTGGGAATTTAAAAGTAAAGCACTGCATATTAATATACATTATGTGCAATTTCAAATATGCCATATAGAGTCATGGCCCAGGAAAAATGCTATTTAATCAATTCCCTGTCTCAAGGATGAATCAGATTTAGCATTATCAACACACTGATCTATTTTTTTAAATGGCTTTATTAAAACTAGCGGACTCATTAGACATTTCTGAATTTCACCTTGACAGAATACTTTGAACTATTGAAATAATACATGGTATGTTCCATGTACCCTATTTCCCCAAAAATAAGCCCTCCCCTAAAATATTTAAATGCATGCGCAGCCAGTCCATGCCATTTCCTGGGGAGAAAGGGGGGGACATGCCCCATGGACCCCACATACACCTGCCACCCATGGGGAACGGTGTCATGGAGGCTGCTCCTGCAAATTCTAGCTACTCTCATCACTTTTGGGACATCCTTTAGTTTAGTTTAGTTTAGTTTAGTTTAGTTTAGTTTAGTTTAGTTTAGTTTAGTTTAGTTTAGTTTAGTTTAGTTTAGTTTAGTTTAGTTTAGTTTAGTTTAGTTTAGTTTAGTTTAGTTTAGTTTAGTTTAGTTTAGTTTAATTTTATTCGATTTGTATCCTGCCCTTCTCCAAAACCCAGGGCGGCGCACAGGAATTTAAAATAACATACAAAGTAATACAAAATACACAAATTTAAAACCTATTAAATATCAAAACCTGCGCTAAAACCAATTAAAATCCCCCATTTTAAAACTATCTAATACTAGTCCCAGCGGAGGCTATGTTAGGCCGACTTGATGAAACAGGTGTGTTTTTAGACACTGGCGGAAGAGGCGGAAGTCGGTGATGGTACGGAGTTCTGGGGGTAGGTCATTCCATAGGGCAGGGCCCGCCACAGAGAAGGCCCTTCCCCTGGGTGTCGCCAGCCGGCATTGTCCGGCCGACGGCACCCTGAGAAGGCCCTCTCTGTGGGAGCGTATCAGTCTTAGGGATGTGTGGGGCAGGAGACGGTCTCGCATGTAACTAGGTCCCGAGCCATGAGTTCATTTAACATTCAATGAACCTGCTTTTGGAATATTCCAACATTTTCAGAAATGGTCATAGTGTTCAATGAATTCTGGAATTTCATAGACAGAACAAATCCCTAGTTAGAGAAATCTGCTCTAAAGCAGTGGTAAATCATTAAATTGATTGCTTATGTACTATTATGATGCCATCAAGTTGGCATCAACTCCTATCATAGGATAGTTTTCTCCCCTCCAAGATGATTTGTCTTCAACCTATTTCTGTAGCCGTCCAATGGTACAGCCTTCACTGCTGTAATTTAGTCTTTCAACCAGTTGGTGGTTATCTTCTTTTTGTCTTTCTTTCCCCCTTTCCCAACATTATGGTCTTGTCAAGAGACCTTTGTCTTGGGCATAATAGGTCCAAAACTTGTTAAGTTGATCCTGGTCATTTGGGTGTTAAATGAGAAATCTTAACTGATTTGTATGATCCGTTTGTTTTCTTGATTATCTGAGATATTGTCAGGAATCCAATACCAAATTTCAAAAGTGTTTGTTTGCTTCTTCAAAGTCCAATTTTCACATCCAAAGTGTGTCACAGAAAAAGCAATTGATTGCACCGTTCTGATCTTTGTAGGTGTATAGACATATCACGACATTTGAACATCGTTTCCAAGGCTTTCATTGCTGCCCTAGTAAGTATTGTCTGTGGCAAGGGTTCCCAAACTTGGCAACTTTAAGACTTGTGGACTTCAACTCCCAGAATTCTCCAGCCAGCATAGCTGGCTGGAGAATTCTGGGAGTTGAAGTCCACAAGTCTTAAAGTTGCCAAGTTTGGGAACCCCTGGTCTGTGACATATTTCTTGATTGCTGGTTCCTTTGCTGTTGGTTGTCAATCCTAAAAGACAGAAATTATCCATGGCATGATTATCTTTTCATGACTTTCATTACCAGAATCTACAGCATTTGCATTTTCAACTATCTTTTTCGTGTCAACAGCAATAGTGTAAATAATTAATGTTTCTTCCTCCAGATTTAAAATCTTCCAATTCAGTTCCCCTTAACATATATTTAGCATGTAGGGCTGCATGAATGGGAGAGAACATACAGCCATGTCTGTTTAGCATATATTCCATCTGGACTGTGGCTTCCTAATTTATGTATTGGTTTTACATGAGAATGAGGTGTTTTGGGTTTCCCATTTTTCTAAAGAACACTCATAGTTTGACACGTTTGACACCATTGTAAGCTTTCTTTAAATAAATGATGCACATATTGACTTTTAAAAAATCATTATCATTATCATTATCATTATCATTATCATTATCATTATCATTATCATTATCATTATCATTATCATTATCATTATCATTATCATTATCATTATTATTATTATTATTATTATTATTACTATTACTATTATTATTTTAATTTGTATACCGCCCTCTCTCCCGTAGGGACACAGGAATAATAATAAAGGATAAAATACATATAAATACAGTCAATAGGTAAATTTAAAATCAAATTAAATAAATTTAACCTGTGTTAAAATAATAAGAAACCCTATTAAAATGATAGTAAAAGCACACTATGCCAGGCCGGCCACATGAAAAAAGTCTTTAATGTTCGCTGGAAGAGGCGAAGGTCCGTGATGGTACGATGGTCAGGGGGCAGGTCGTTCCAGAGGGCTGGGCCCGCCACAGAGAAGGCCCTTCCCCTGGGAGCCGCCAGCTGGCATTGTCCAGTGGATGGCACCCTGAGGAGGCCCTCCCCCTGGGAGAGGACAGGTCGGATGGAGGTATGTGGCGGATCCTTTGGCTTTCTCGTTTATCCTGCAAATATCAGGAATAAGACTTGTTTCTCAGTTTGTTCTAAAGCTTCTATGCCAGCTTAAATATCTAGCATATTCCTTCGGTTACTTCATTATATGTTTCTGAATTATTGGTATTCCCCTCAATATTAAGCAAAACTATTGGTTAAGCATTCACAAGAAGAGCCTAGGTGTCCCTTTAAAACACAGACACACACACACACACACACACTACACAATTATTACAAAATATAAAAGCACACCAAAAATACTCTTCAGGGTTATTACTTGATAACCCTGTAGTGTGCTGTTTTGCAAGCTTGCCCTGAAATAAGAAAAAGTTCTGGGTTTTTTTTCCTGAACTCCAGAATACCTGCATGAAATTACTGTATATGCCTAAAATGATTCATTTCTTCCTTCTATAATAAGTGAAGTACATCTCTGGAGTTAGACTAGTGATTTCCAGTCTTAACCCATTTCACATTGCTGCACTTGAATGAAGATTATTTCAATCTGCGGATGCTCTTGCTTGCTCAGATGCAAGGCAGGATGTAATATTAAGACTAAAACGGAGCAAAGGGTAAGCCAAGTAGAATAATACCAAGTTAATAAAAAATAGTGCTTGTCAAAGATGATATAGGATTTAAGTCAACAGCACATAGAAAAGAAAGCTAGGCATTTTTATGCTGAAGTAGAGAAACGTATGGGAGGAATCAATCAAGGTCATTTCTGTGATAGAGGACAACCCAGCAGAAGAATTGATAGAGAAAACTAAAACATGTGCCAAATGGAAAGACTATCTGGCTGCTCTTTTAAAATATAGCCAACATTTAAGTGTATAGCAGACTGCTATCCATGCTCTATGAAGAGCGTAAAGTGAATCATCATCTTCACCATAATCATCATCATCATGATCATCATCATAATTGAATGGATTGGGCTATATTATTTTTATATGGGTGCCTAGTATGATACAGAGAAAATAATGAATGCATGTGGACTTGGTATAAAACAAGGTAAAGGTCCCCTCGCACATATGTGCTAGTTGTTCTCGATTCTAGGGGGCAGTGCTTATCTCCGTTTCAAATCCAAAGAGCCAGCAGTGTCTGAAGACGTCTCCATGGTCATGTGGCCGGCATGACTAAACGCCGAAGGTGCACAGAACGCTGTTACCTTCCCACCAAAGGTGGTTCCTATTTTTCTACTTTCATTTTTATCTGCTTTCAAACTGCTAGGTTGGCAGAAGCTGGGACAAGTAACAGGAGCTCACTCCATTATGCAGCACTAAGGATTCGAACCTCTGAACTGCCAACCTTTTTGATCAACAAGCTCAGCGTCTTAGCCACTGAGCTACCACATCCCTTCATATATAGCAAAGGAAGTATTAAATGATAACAATGGACATTGTCCATTATATATTCAAATCGAGGAATGGGTTACAATGGAATAACGGCTAGTTGTACTAGATGTATATTAACAGCTCACATTCTGTCTGAAAATAAGACAGATGGATTAATTCCTTGCACCATTACTTGGAATAATAATTTCTACATTTCTGTATTTTTCTTAATATATATTGGTTAATATTGTCAGTCCTGGTATATGGGAGTATGCCTTTATTTTTAGTTGTTAGTGTAAAAGTCAGTTGACTATCTTCTTGACATTTTTCGTGGAATCTAGGTCACTTTTTCTTGAACTTCAAATGGCAAGTTACAAAAAAGTTAAAAGATCAAATAATTATTTTATTGGAACAAAGTAAAAATGAGGGGCAATGAACTCTTTGCAAACCAGCAGATTTGCTGCAGAAAATGTTGCATAATATATAAGTCATTTTCCCCCTAGCTGTCTTTCTAGTTTTGGATCTTGGCAATTAGAGAGAGAGAAAGAGAGAGAGAGAGAGAGGGAGAGAGAGAATAAAAGTGTGTGGGCTCAGTCTGTTACCATTCATTGCATTTCTAAAAGCTTTGAACATAAGGCAGTTAATTTTATGGCACAATCAGAAAAATGATTATTCATTCATCTTAATTATGATGTTTAGGCTGGAACAGCAATGATAGGGGTTCATATTAAGACCCTCAGCTAAGGTTAAATAAAGATTCTCTAGCTAACAGGGTAGAAGTCAATCACATACTTAGTTAAATCTAAAGTTTCTTGGCCAAAATCCATTTCTGCATTATCCTATATGTATGCCTCTTTTTTAATGTGAATTTGTTTCTATGAAAGTTTTAGACTTTGTCTATTGAAAGAATACTTTATTTATCCCAGTGACTGTTTCTGTAGGAAAGGAAGGATTCATTCTCAAAGAAGGGCTCTGCTTCTTTATTTCTTTGCAGTTAAATATTTATATTAAGATATTTATGGCAATTCTCAAAGCCTAACACCTTCTCAAGATAGCGTAAAGGTACTTGTATAATAAAATAGGTTAAAAGCCATGCCCGTTTAAAATAAGAAACAAAAGTTTTAATAAAGAAAAAGAGTAGTAAAACCATATCATTTCAGCCAGCTAATGAGACCTATAAACACATCCGTTTCTGTTTGAGCTAAATATATATTCCCAGAAGCTTGGCGGATGAAAAGTTCTCCATCCTTATCAACCTAATACACATGGGAATATTGTTTATGAAGATTGGACATGGATATAACTCAGTGGTGGGATTCAAAATTTTGTATTATCTTTACTGTGGGTATGGCTTGGCTGGCATGGCAGAAGAAGGATACTGTAAAATCTTTATTCCCACCTTACTCCAGGGGAAGGATAGTGTAAAATCCCCATTCCCTCCCCATTCCAGGAGAAGGTTACTGCAAAATCCCCATTCCCTCCCAATCAGCTGGGGCTCAGGAGGCAGAGAATAGAAGGGGGTGGGCCAGTCAGAGGTGGTATTTACCGGTTCTCTGGACTACTCAAAATTTCCACTACTGGCAGTGGTGGGTTTCAAATTTTTTAGAACCTACTCTGTAGGTGTGGCCTATTTTGTGGGCGTGGCTTGGCAGTCATGTGACATGGTGGGAGTGGCCAACTTGTAAAATGTGAAACTCACTTAACAACGCTCTTGCTTAGCAGCCAAAATTTTGGGCTCAATTGTGATGATAAATTCTCTTTCTTTCTTTCTTTCTTTCTTTCTTTCTTTCTTTCTTTCTTTCTTTCTTTCTTTCTTTCCTTCCTTCCTTTCTTTCTTTCTTTCCTTTCTTACTTTCTCTCTCTCTCTTTCTCTCTCTCTTTCTCTCTCTCTCTTTCTTTCTTTCTTTCTTTCTTTTCTTACTTTCTTCCTTCCTTTCCTTTCCTTCCTGTTGGGTCACCGGCAGCAGCGGGCCAGACTTATTTCCAGGTATGCCGGTGGAACCCCCTCTCACCGGTTCTCTAAATTTCACCATCCGGCTCTCGCGAGTAGGTGCGAGCCCGCAGAAACCCACCACTGACTACCGGTTCTCCAGAACTGATCAGCACCTGCTGTATACCACCTGTGATATAAATTAATAAATAGGTATGGAATTTACCTGATATAAAGTTGGAGGCTAGTTTTGTTAGATTTGTTAAGCATATTGGAAAATGAAGGAATGAGCAAAAGACAGAAATGGTTAAATAATGAAAAAACATTTTACACGCTGTACCTCTTAGTGATTATTGCTCCGATCTTCTTCTCATATTATTGATGCCATTAACTTTGAAAAAAAAATGGATTTCTGCTAATATTTTATCCGGTCCAAGGTTTTCTAATTTTTATTTCATTTAGCAACACCTTTGATAACTGTTTCTGATAGTGGTTCAGGGCTTCTTGGCAGTCAGAGTGACAGATTGAAGCACTGTTCTTAGGCAGCCTGTTGTTCACCCTATAAAATTCCAGGCTAAGCATTGTAGAAGTTAATGAGATTATAAGAACTTCTTTTTCAGCTGATCTCTGCTGACTTGCAAATGTTAAGATTTCCTGGCTATCCGCAGTAATAGTGCTGCTCTTTGAAAAAGTCCTGTGAACACTGTTATATTCCTAGTATTGAGGGGGATATGAGTTTTTATATGAGTTTTCTCTGTTGGTACAGAGTAGTGTATCTCAATCAATCACCACTGGCTGTCTGGAGAATTCTGGGAGATGAAGTCTACAGAAGTTGAAAAACTGGTAGAAAATGAAGCTTATTGCTTGAAATTAACTTGAAAATCATCAAACTAATTTAAATGAATAATTTCCAGCACATAATAAAATTGGAGCTTTCAGAACAATCCTAGGATAGGGAAATAAATAAGAAAAGCTACTTGTTGTTCTAGATGCACTATGAATATCTATTTCTCATCAATCATACAATACAGTGCAAACTTTTTCAGCTTCATAGTATAGGGAGGAATTATATGGAGATTGGATTCCTCAGGCATCTATTTCAATATATTTTGAAAGGCTTTACAAATATACAAGATGACATACTTTATTTTGGGTTAGCAGAATGGAAAAATTAGAAAGATGATAAAAAGGACAAGCAAACAAAAATCCACTTCCTTGTTAAATATTAAGTGCAGATGTTGCGCTTATGTACAGATGGCCGTCTTCTACAATTTACCAGCAGATAGTGATTTTCAAATAAATGAAACGTAAATCTAAATATTAATTAGTATTTAAAAAATGAAGCCAAGTTATCAAAAACACATGGCACTGAAGACATGAAATCCAATCGTGAAACCGCGAGAACTTCACTAAAATGCCAAGATGATGTTCCTACAGTCACATGCTCATCAGTGCTAGACTGAACATTAAAAATGCTGCTTCCATTTCCCCCCCCCTCAATTTCTGTATTGATAACCAAGAACCTAACATCCCTTTGGATGTTGGCTACCAATTGGCTGTACCGGTGTCTGAGTGTGGTATTGTGGTTAGCTGTAGATGTTACAAAATGTGGCCATGGATAAGCTGGGATCAAAATATAGAATTGAATAAGCAGAAACAAGAGGCTGAACAAGAGCAGGAGCTGGGTATGTCTAGTTTGATGAAGAGAAGGATCAGGGGAGACATGATAGCAGTGTTCCAATATCTCAGAGGGTGCCACAAAGAAGAGGGAGTCAAACTATTCTCCAAGGCACCTGGGAGCAGGACAAGAAGCAATGGATGGAAACTAATCAAGGAGAGAAGCAACTTAGAACTAAGGATAAATTTCCTGACAGTTAAAACAATTAACCTCTGGAACAGCTTGCCTCCAGAAGTTGTGAATGCCCCAACCCTGGAAGTCTTTAAAAAGATGTTAGACAGCCATTTGTCTGAAATGGTATAAGGTTCCTGCCCATGCAGGGGGTTGGACTAGAAGACCTACAAGGTCCCTTCCAACTCTGCTATTGTATTGTATTGATAATGTGGTCTAGAACAGTGGTTCTTAACCTGGCCGATATTGCCCCCCCAAGGGGGTGATTTTGTTTTTCAGGGGGGCGACTGAATGAAAAGGGGTGATACGGGGGCAAAGGAATGGAAGGGGGGCGATATGGGGGCAATGGAGCGAGAAGTTTTGGGGACATTTTGGAGACTTTTTCGTACAGTGAACCGCTGTATATCTGTCGTACAAAAACATCAGATCACTCGCTATTAGTGGATTGAATTGTGTTTTAAAATGTTCCTCCAGCTAGCTTCAGCACAGAACGCCGTACATATGTGAATACGCATCGCTCATCTTCATGCACATTGCACCACGGCCTCTATCACTCTACCCATAGAGTGGCATGCCATTGGCCTTTTTACAGTGTGCATGACTATCTATTTTCCTCGAATCTTAATTTAGTTTCAGAGTTTTCATCTTGAAATTCTTAGTTCCTGCATTGCGGTTTGTTCTTATGCCCTTTTCACATTTCTTTTTGCGTCTTAAAATTCACTTGTAATTAAATCATTAAATATTACCTTTTTTTCGGGCATTTCATTTTCTTGCAGTAGAATTTTGTTTTCAGTGGTCATTGCATTTAAGTGTCATTGTATTAGCTGTAATACATATGTATCACAAAGTTTGGGAGTAAAGCAATGGGTGGCATCAGAATTTTTCACACAGTTGAGATATGGGAGAAAGACTTGAAATAAATTATTTGAATCGATCTGTCCTGATGACAATTTTAAAGAAAACAAAAAATGAGTTTGCATAAATTGAAGAATTATTTCTCTATGTTGCAATTGAGAAGTTATGTTGGGGGGAGGGGGGCGTTGATAACTTCCTCAATGGCTCAAGGGGGCGATTCTTTCAAAAAGGGTAAGAACCACTGGTCTAAAGTAGCCTGGACATGAGAAGGTGTGCCAAGGATCTGGCAAGGCAATCTGCTTGCCTCCCAAGCAGCAAATCAATGAGCAGAAAAGGTAGTGTGGAAATAAACTTTTAGGGCAGGGGTCTGCAAAGTCGGCTCTTTTAAGACTGGTGGACTTCAACTCCCAGAATTCCCCAGCCAGTATAGCTGGCCGGGTGAATTCTGGGAGTTGAAGTCCACCAGTCTTAAAAGAGCCGACTTTGCAGACCCCTGTTTTAGGGGATATGATGTTTCTGTGATGGCCCAGGACAAGGCACAGAGGCCACACAGCCAGCTGAGACTTCAAACTCCCCTTTAATGCTCCACATTTTCCCCAAGTCCCAGAAGAAAGCACACACACATACACACACACACACAGCAACCTCTGGCTATGCACTGTTCAACAAAGCTCCATGGCTCAAGGCCTAGCTACATACGAGACCGCCTCCTGCCCCATACATCCCTTCGACCGATCCGCTCCCATAGAGAGGGCCTTCTCCAGGTACCATCGGCCGGGCAATGCCGGCTGGCGACACCCAGGGGAAGGGCCTTCTCTGTGGCGGGCCCCGCCCTCTGGAACGACCTGCCCCCTGAACTACGCACCACCTCGGACCTCCGCCTTTTCCGCCAGCGTCTCAAAACGCTCCTATTTCAACAAGCCGGCCTAGCATAACCTTCCGATCTTGACTTTATTGTTATAAATTTTAATTAGAGGGTTTTATAATTGTTTTAGCACAGGGTTATAGTTTAATAGTTTTAAAAAAAAATTATTTTGTATATATGTATTGTTTTAATATTGCCTGTGTGCCACCCTGGGTCCTTTTTTAGGAGAAGGTGCGGGGTATAAATTTGAAAAATAAATAAAATAAATAAATAAATAAACAAAGCAAAGGAACAGGGAAATGAGTCCACAAAGCAAGGAGTCCTGCAAACTCCAAATATCTGCAAATGCCTCTTCACAGCACTTTTACAGCCCTCTCTAAGCAGTTTACAGAGTCAGCATATCGCCCCCAACATTCTGGGTCCTCATTTTACGGACCTCGGCAGGATAGAAGGCTGAGTCAACCTGGAGCTTGGTGAGATTTGCCAAATTTTAGTCAGCAGAAATAACCTGCAGTACTGCATTTTAACCACTGTGCCACCACGGCTATAAAACTGCTATGATAATGTTTATATACAGTGGTACCTCGGTTCACAAACTTAATTCGTGAACTGACTCTGGTTGCGAACCGAATTGGTCGTGAACCGAGGCACAGTTTCCCATAGGGTTTAATGTAAATCCAGCATAACAAAAATCAAAAAAAGTCACTGAAAGTACTCACAGTGTACTTTTTTCTGTGTCTCCTTCTCTCCACGATCTTCCTACAGGAAGTTACAACCATGTGACAGCCAGGAAATAGCATTAAAATGGCCACGGCTCCTGTTCGTGAACCGAAGCGGAGTTCGTGAACCGGAGCATATTTTGATGAACTTTTCTGTTCGTGAACCGAGTTGTTCGTGAACAGAAGCATTCGTGAACCGAGGTACCACTGTATTTTACTCACAGTTGATCATGGGATCATGGGAAAGTGTGAAGTCTTCCTGAATAAGGCTCCAGAATCAATAAAAAAACATGGAGCAGGCCCTGCCCCAAACCAGTGGTGGGATTCAAATAATTTAACAATCGTTTCCCTGCCCTGATTTATTTTATTTATTTAAATTTATACCCCGCCCTTCTCCACAGAGGACCCAGTTGGATAGGCGTGGCTCAGTGGTCATGTGACTGGGTGGGCGTGGCCAACTCAATATCACTCACATCCATGGGCGTTTTACCTTAGCTGTTACAATGTAATAAGGGTTAGCCAGAGAGGCAGTTTCTGTAAGCAGGGCAATAAAGATGAGGCTAGAAACAACACCAGAATGTTTCCTTCCTGCCTTCCTTATAGGATTAGCCCTGTAAAGTGGAAAAAAAAACCAAAATGAGATTTCTTCCAACAACCGGTTCTCCGAACCGCTTAGAAAGTTAGCAACTGGTTCTGCTGAATAGGTGCGAACTGGCTGAATCCCTGTTGGATTCAGAAGGTACATTCTAATCTGAGATTCTCCCTTGTGCTAAACAGTTCACTACACAGTATGATCACTACACAGTAAATATTCTGCCGTAAAGTATTTCCTGGTGCTTTTGGAATATCCAGTCGGTGAGAAGAGCGTTGTAATTATTTGTCCAAGAGCAAATTAAGAAATCAGCAGCAGAGGACAGCTCAGAAGCTGCGTTCCCCCACCCCTTGCAAAGGCTCCATGTTTCTCCCTTTTTACAGTACACCCAGCGATGAGATTCTTATAACATTTTAAAATCACATTGCTATAATTTGACTTAATAAATTTCCACCTAGTGCTAACTTTCAGTGAAGTAAAAATCAGACGTGTTTCCAAAGACTAATGGTTCATTAAGCATTACATTAATTTGCAGAAGAGTAAATTGCAATTTCCTCTGGAGTAGAGACGCAAGGTATGAAGCCTTGGTCAAATTCCAAATGGTAATTACAGCAACGTAGCTACATAGTCTCTACTGATTACATGGTTTGTGTATACACAGAGAGGGGGGGGAGGGGAGGGAGGAAGGGAGAGAGAGAGAGAGAGAGAGAAAGAGAGAGAGAGAGAGAATAATTCTGGACATGAATGAGAGGCATTGGATTCGTTGAGGCACTTTAACAAACTTTATTGCAATAGAACAGGGGTCTCCAACCTTTGCAAGTTTAAGTCTGAAGGACTTAAAGCTTTGCTGGCTGGAGAAGTCTGGGAGCTGAAGTCCTTCAGACTTAAAGTTGCAAAGGTTGGAGACCCCTCCAATAGAACACAACCAACAGATCAGGAAAACAACTTCAGCACCTTGCTCTGCTTGACAGCTATTTATACGGAGCTGTCAAGCAGAACAACCAATAGGAACATTGTAAAAACCCGCTTCCAGCCAGGCACGTCTTAACCAATAGGCGTGAGCCTTTGGTTGCTGGGCTGTCAGTTGTA
The DNA here is from genome assembly GCA_039707465.1 of Rhabdophis nuchalis. Lineage (NCBI taxonomy): Eukaryota > Metazoa > Chordata > Lepidosauria > Squamata > Natricidae > Rhabdophis > Rhabdophis nuchalis. The sequence goes on from CM077656.1 coordinate 12,187,017, forward strand.
AGTCGAGAACTTGCAGCCGGTCGTAAGTTGAGGACTTAAGACCGGTCGCAAGTCAAGGGCTTTACAGAGAGAGAGAGAGCAAGGCACAAATTAAGTGCCATAAATAGTTTTATGCTATCAAACTGTTGGCACCAGCAATGTTGGAATAATGCATACTATGTCTCAAATACTTCGTTTCTGAAATTGCTGTGTCTTCTTCAATGTATCTGTACTGCAACTGAAAATGAGAAAGATAAACTTTTTATAAAACGAAGAAATTAGGACCTATAGCATCATGCATAGCTGTGAATATTGCACATTTTATCAGCAAAATTCAGCTTTGTCTGACAATGTGCAGCAACTGTGATGAACTGGACATATTTATACACAGTCATCAGTGAAAATGAAATAAATTTAAAAAAATGATTTTGCCGATTGTGTGCCTTAGTTGTGGGGGGGGGGAGCATAGGTTGCATAATTTCTCCAACTGTTCACCCTCACCTTTAGTGGCAGCCTTCATTTTCCAAAGTGGCAGCTTCGATTTGGTGTTGGGATACTGAGAAAGATTAAAGGTAGCCAAAATGCCAGCAGATTTGTTCCCATTCTCACTTGCAACAGCAATTCAATTCAGGGAAGCTCTGAAGCCTCTGGAAGTCGGGAGGGGAGGCTGTTTTCACCCTCCCCAAGCCCCTAGAAAGCCTCTGGAGCCTGGGGAGGGTGAAAAAAGCACGCCAAAAGCAGGGGGTCGCGCACATAGCATTATGGATGTGGCACGCCCACGCACGACCCCCCTGCGCTCCCCTGTTTTTGGCACACGTGCCAAAAAAGGTTAGCCATCACTGACCTAGAACATGCTCCTGATGAATGGTTTAAATTGGGGGTGGACAATCTTTTTATAACCAAGTCTGCCCTTAAGAATTGGAGAAGAGAAGTGAGATTGTAGTGAACTACAGACAATATCAAGTAGATATAACCATGATCATGTCATATATGTGGATAAGGTCAGAATTTTATTTTTGTTGGAGTCTAGTTTAGGAATTTTGTACAGATTTAAAAAGTTCAATTGAAGAAAATATTTGTATCTCAAAGTTGAACTTTATCGTCCTTGGCGTTCTATGAGCTTGGTTGTTTTAGTCTTCTTGTTTCATTTTTGGCTTGTTGATTATCTCTTTGAATGGTATTGTTTACGTTTACCTGCCTTTTCAAATTCGGATTCAAATTCAAATTCGGATTTATTAACCGCACCCTCTCCCCACAGGGACCCGGGGCGGTGCACAGGAGAAACTAAAAACAATATACAATAAATACAAAATACATACTTTAAAACATAATTAAACAGTGTTACCCGTGCTAAAAATGATTAAGAACCCATTAAAATGCATTTGGAATCAATAGACAGAGAGAATTATTCAAGGCCGGCCAGTCGAAAGAAATAGGTCTTCAATTTCGTACGGAAGGAGCGGAGGTCAGTGGTCGTTCTGATGTCAGGGGGAAGGTCGTTCCAGAGGGCCGGGCCCGCCACAGAGAGAGCCCTTCCCCTGGGCGTCGCCCGCTGACAAAGTCTAGTGGACGGCACCCGGAGAAGTCCCTCTCTGTGGGAGCGAATCGGTCGTGAGGATGTATGGAGCAGGATCCGATCTCGCAGATAGCTAGGTCCCGAGCCATGGAGCGCTTTGAAGATGATAATTAGCACCTTTTGGTGACTGATCTGTCAGAATGCTACATTTCCAGGAATTCTTTAGCATTTTTGAACTTGGTTTAGTCTAGGACAGTGGTTCTCAACCTTCCCAATGCCGTGACCCTTTAATACAGTTCCTCATGTTGTGGTGACCCCCCAACCATAACATTGGTGTCTCAGTTCCTAAGACCATCGAAAATATGTGCTTTCCAATGATCTTAGGCGACCCCTGTGAAAAGGTCATTGACCCCCAAAGGGGTCACGACCCACAGGTTGAGAACCCCTGGTCTAGGACAAGGGGATCCAAATGGTGGGCCTGATGTGTCACATGCAGGCCACCTCTAGCCCAGCTCTGTGAAGCGAAAAAACATCACAATCTTTGACAGCAACATGATGAGGCAAGTTTGACACTTATGGTCTAGGAGATCAATATTTCAAAATGACATAAAATTATGGTACCAAATTTTGGTAATTATGAACAAAGGAGAACAGGGGATTGTGAACAAAGAAATACATCTACAGTTATGGTAAAATGGATATCTTATTTGAAAGTATACTATGTTATTTGCCCTCATCTTCATTTTAGTTTTGTGGCATTAATAATCTTCTTTCAGTCTTCTATATGAAGCTAAAAAAGATGTAACTCTAGGAGTTATTTTAATAAGTCAACTTATTAAAGCAGCTGCATTTAATGCTTTAATGAATAAGGGAAATATATTGTTTTACAAAACACTTTTTACCACAGTACTAAATTGTATCATGAACAGAAATAGTAATTTCATGTACCATACTGCATTCAGAAGAATTTTCAGAAATATAGTAGACAGAGTAAGAAGTATAGTTGTTATTTTTCTATTTTCATGGGATTGATATTTTACTTTTTTGCCACCTAAACTTGCCTATGTTATCTTTTATTTCATAATTCATTGGTACAACTATTCAAACTGAGTTCGTGATAAAATCCTATGTTTGGTTTATAGGCTCCAAATAAAACCATTGTATTCTCTACACATCTCTCTCTCTCTCACATCTTCTGTATGTGTTTTATTCAGACCTTAATGAATCTATTGCACTGAAATGGAAAATCAATAAGAAAGCAGAGGAAAAACACAATCTAGGTGGAAGGCTGTGGAATCAATCTATGCATAGAAATAGGATATAACATTTCCCTAATTGCAGAACATGTTGAAAAGGCATGTTTCATGTATCCAAACTGTCAAATGCACAGCAAAGGCCTATCCATTTTGACTCAGAAGTAAATACTGCTAGAATATACCATAGTAAATATATAGCCTTGTAGCTGCAGTTGAGCACAAACATTATTTGACTTTGAGTATACAGTGAAAAAGGGATGCAGTGACTCAGTGGCTAAGACGCTGAGTTTGTCGATCAGAAAGGTCGGCGGTTCGAATCCCTAGTGCCGCATAACAGAGGGAACTCCCATGACTCGTCCCAGCTTCTGCCAATTTAGCAGTTCGAAAGCATGTAAAAATGCAAATAGTAAAATAGGCACCACATTTGGTGGGAAGGTAACAGTGTTACGTGTGCCTTTGGCATTTAGTCATGGCAGACACATGACCACGGAGACGTCTTCGGACAGAGCTGGCTCTTCAGCTTTGAAACACAGAGGACCACTACCCCCTAGAATTGGGAACAACTAGCACATATCTGCGAGGGGAACCTTTACCTTTATGCAACAATGAGCAAACTACAGCTGCACAATTCACCAAATATATGCTGAATAATCAAACACCATCTACTTTCAATGTTGAATATAGTCCCTAAAAGGTAATAATTTTGTGGATAATGACATGGAATGCTTTTATGGAGGGGGAGGCCATAGTAGATTCATGGGCAAAAAGGAATTGGAGACATCAAGACTTCCTTTCTCCAAAATGTTAGGGAAAAATTCTTTCCACTTTCAAAATTGCGGTGAGCCCATTTTCTGGTCTGCAAGGATGTCTTCGTGTTTTTCTTAACATGTAAATAAATTCCTCTGCCACTTTTCAGCAGACACTGCACAAAGGAGATCTGTTTAAAGAAAATCTTCCTAACCTGAAGCCAAGGGTGAGCCATTTATACCTTTAAAAAAATACTATGGTTAAGATTCACAATTAGAGTAACTGTGAATTGCCCTATATCCGTGATGGTGAACCTATGGCACACGAGCCAGAGGTGGCGTGCACAGCTCTCTCTGTGGTACGTGTGCCATCACCAGCTGCTCTTCTGCTTTCCAGCATGCATGCTGGTCTTTGCAAGTGCTGGAGCACCGGAAAACAGCCAAAAAAAGAGCCAAAAAACCCAGGCCATTTTCCAGGCTGGTTTTGGGCCATTTTCAGGCCATTTGGGGGGGCATTGTTAGTCCGGGACATTTTCTGGGGCTGAAAATGGCATGAAAACAGCTAAAAACAGGCAGAAAACAAGCATGCACGTACCGGCCAGCTGGTGGTCTGGTGCTCTGGCACGCCTGTGCAGGTGCATATACACATGTTCCAGTTTGGGCCCTTGCCAAAAAGGTTCACCATCACTTTCTGTTTGGTTGCAGTGGATTTTATTTTTGGGACATCAGATTTGTCCTAACTCGATTTTAAAAAGTAGAGTAGAGTAATTCAGATAATCATTTAATTTCTTTTGGGTAAAACAAAATCCGATTTGTGACTACCTTCTTCCTTGTCTCAGTGTCTTCAAACTCCAAGCCTAATCTAATTATTCTGAACTCCCTTGGGGTACCAAGCCTTGCAAGGCAGCAGGCTCAATGAGACAAAATGTTTAGTGTTTACTTAAAGTTCTCTGGAAGAGATTATTTGGACTCAGTGATTGAAAAACAATTAGACAGAATATTGCAATGAGACCAGCATAGGTTACTGAAGGGGGTGGAGAGATGTGACCACATCTACATGCAAAGAAAAGAAAAGAAAAAAGAAAAGGAAGAAGAACTACAAAAGCAATTAGAATAATATTTCCATCTCACCCAATCTATCTATATAAATAAAAATGTAACAAGAGTTTGTTCAAAACCGCTAATCTCTGAAAGTACTGCACCGATCGCTTCCAAATTTTCACACACACCTTCCTTTGAAATACAGCACCAATGATATATATATATAGATTGTGTAGATGTCACACCTGTGCCAGGTACACACAATGGAAATGTAAAAAATTGTAAAAAAGATAGGTAGATGGATACAGAGAGAGCAGTGGGACAAAGGTATTATGCCATCCTTTATGACATAAAATACTCTGTCCATAAGATAGGTAGGTAGGTAAGCAGCTATAGGGATAGAGAGAGGGAGGGAGAAATGCGGTAGGTAGGTAGGTAGGTAGGTGGGTGGATAGAGAGAGGGAGAAATACAGTAGGTTGGTAGGTAGGTAGAGGGATAGAGAGGGAGAGGGAGAAATACAGTAGATAAGTAGGTAGATAGATAGGTAGAGGGAGAGAGAGGGAGAAATACGGTAGGTAGGTAGGTAGGTAGGTAGGTAGGTAGGTAGGTAGGTAGGTGGATAGAGAGGGAGAGGGAGAAATACGGTAGGTAGGTAGGTAGGTAGGTAGGTAGGTAGAGGGAGGGAGAGTGAGAGGGAGAAATATGGTAGGTAGGTACAGTGGTTGTGTGTATGTGTTTGTGTGTGCAAGTGTAGATCTACACACAGATTGGTTGGCCATTTAACCAGACTGTGCCACAGCAACGCATGGCTGGGAACGGCTAGTATTTAAATACTATAGTAGAAAAAGAAGATTATTCTCCCATCGAGGGAGCTAATTTACAATATCTCAGTTTTTCAGAATGCCATTACATGCCATTCAGGAGTGTTTGGTAGCTTCTTATTCTAAAAGATGATAACTTCCAAGAGGAGTCCTGTACAACAATAATATTAACCAGAATTTAATGGAAAGAAAGCATTAACTATTAACAATGTATTATGTTCTATAAATAAAAACTAATATAATATAGTTTTGTAACTATAGTTAGGGAAAGATCTCCTATAGAAACTCACCAAGTTGTTTTTTTTCCTTTTGTTTCTTTGTTTTCTTTTCTTTTCTTTTTTTTAAAAAACCCTCTTCTAAATGATGTTTTTGCCCATTTCTCTGGAAATTGTTCTGTTTTTCACTTCTGTCATCCAAATGTATAATCAATCACAGAAGAAATTGGTAGCAAATAACTAACCAAACTGTAAGAGTGGGAGAAAAAGAGCTTCATTCTTTTAAGAGCATCTTTCTGGTGGTAGCTGTGCTAATGTGTGTATCCAGACCTAAAGGAAATTATTCAGGGATCACTTACAGTGCAGTAATTTCTCTAAAGCCAACTGAAGCAAAAGTAATTTAATGAAACCATCGTAAGTGCTCTGCAAAGAATCCCTTAAGAGTATTATATGCAATAAGGATGGAAGTGTACTTATTCCCCCATGATTTTGGCTCTGCTGGCTAGAATGTCCTTCACAAAATATATGGGCACTGTAGCATGATCTAATATTTTATTAAAAGAAAGGACCTCTTAGGAATGTACCAGTACATTTGTTAACATGCAGTAATGGAGGATCGCATTCCTGTTTCCATTAGCAAGACAAATGTGGCTGTTACTATTGCAGTTGCTTGAAATGTTAGGTCACAGTAGCACAATGCTACTTTTCTTAGATTTTAGGGTAATTCATCCTTGCATACCATATGGGTATCACCTCGCTACAGAACTACAAAAACCATGGAAGTGTTTGATTTGTGAATGGGTGCACATACCTTTAAAATAATCGCTTGTCTTTGTAATCTATTTACAAATGGAAGCTATTTGTTTATTATTGCTTTCATATATCACGAGGAGAATGGCCCTTTAAAAATGCATGCAGCATTAAAGCTGTTGCGCTTCAGATGAATTTTGTATTAAGGAATCTGTATATTAAAACAAAACAAATCAGTGACTTAAATATTCTGTGTTCTTTCTTCTGTAAACCTGCTTTTCATGATTCATCCTTGGATCTCAATCATAGGTCCGTATGTGTACTTATTAAAGTAGTGCAAATGTTTGCAATGAATCATGAATCTAAAGTGGCTTCCAAAGCTGACATTTAGCCTGCCTCTGACTTTAAGGTGCCCTGATTTATCTTACATTCAAATTCAACTCAAATCTCCAGGACCTGAAGGATTATACCCCAGAGTTCTGAAGCAGCTGGAAGACATGATCTTGGAATTATTGAATCTTATCTTTCAAAGATGAAGAAACGCCAGGGGGGGAAACAGATCCAGGAAACTACAGACCAATAAACCTGACATCAATGCCTGTGAAGATCCTGGAAAAGATATTCAAGCAATAAATCTATGAATACCTAGAAGCAAGCAAAGTTATAACGAGAAGTCAACATGGATTTCTCAAAAACAGAGCATGTCAAACAAACCTGTGACTAAATTAGTGCACCAGCAAAATTTCTGTGGATATCCAGTATACTGGGATACACAACACTACCACCAGATGGCTGATCAACAACAGTCAACATGTAGTCTTACTGGAACTATCTATCTACGTAGATGGAGGGAAGTAAGCAAGGGGTATCCCAAGGTTCTGCTTTAAGCCCAATACTGTTCAATATATTCATAAACGATTTAGATCAGGGAATGGAAGGAGAACTCATCAAATTTGCAGACAATACCAAACTGCAGAAATATCTCATACCCAGAAGTTAAGCTCCAAATCCAGAACACTGGGCCTATCTAACAAAATGGAATTCAATGGAGAGAAAAGTAAGGTTTTATAATTAGGCAAGGAAAATCAAATCTACAGATTTAGGTAAAACTTGGCTCAATAGCAGTATCAATAACTGCAAGAGAGATATTGGCGTTCTAGTGGGTAATCGCTTAAATAAGAGCCAGCAGTATGCTGCAGCCACCAGTGCAATCCTAGACTGCATTAACACAGGGATAGAATCAAGATCACATGAAGTATCTGCTTTATAATGCCTTGGTTAGACCACACTTGGAGTAACTGCATCCAGTTTTGGTCACTACAATATAAAAAAGATATTGAGACTCAGGAAAAAGTGCAGAGGAGAGTAACAAAGAAGATCAGAAGGCTGGAGGCCAAAACTTATGAAGAATGATTGCAAGAATTGAGTATATCTAGTCTAGTGAAAAGAAGGATTATGGGTGACTTGATAGTAGTATTCCAATATTTGAAGAGCTTCCTCAAAGAAGAAGGGGGCAATTTGTTTTCCAAGGCATCAGAAGGCAAGATAAGAAACAAGGGGTAGAAACTAATTATGCTACTTCGTTCAATTCTTTTTTTCAACCTGTGTTTTCATCTATGATTAATTGGTGCTAGGCTATCAAAACTTTCCCAATTCGGACTCTTTGTTGACTGAGTAGACAATTGAACAGAGTTGTCGCTTGTGCCCCACAAAGAAATTGGACAGTCTCTAGTACCTACTCAGAATCTGCCACAGAATCACAATTTTTAATAAGGTGAAAGATTTATTGAATACCCTGGGGGGGAAAGCATATTAGCTGTATTTAATTAATTGAATTAAAGAGGAGTGACTAGAAAATGTTATATATTGTACTGAGATGGTGTTGTGTCAATGTTGGCCTTTACAATAATTCATAACTCTAACTTTAAAATATATAATTTAAGCTACACCTAAAAAGAAATAAAAATCATGTATAAAATCACAGATATTTAGGTACATTGCTGCTTGTCTAAATTGATACAAGTTGCTTCTGTAAATATATAGAAAGTGAACATGTCAGGGACAAAAGACCAAGACAACTTAAAGTTTGAATTAAACTGATTTATTACTGCTCATACAAATGCAGAAGAATCTACTCAACTAACAGCAATATTTTGATGAGAAATAAGGATCCAAAAAATTCAAGAGAGGTTGGATTTAATTTGTGACTATAGAGTGACTTGCAATGAAGAAAACATATTTTTAACAACATATTTTGTTACTGCAATTACCTAAATTAAAAATATATATGTTTTTTTAACATTTAAATTAATTGCACTTACTTTGTTAATGTGATTAGTTTGGGGGAGGGAACCTATTCAGAATTTTAAAAAAATGTTTTGAAATCAGCTTTCCTAGTTATAGGAATTTTATTTCATTAAAATGAAATATTCCAGTCTTTTGTATTGACTAATTGTTATAAATTGCAATGAACTCAATATCGTTTGGTTATGAATGTTTGAAGCAAATCCTTACTGCTTAATATGTTTTGTAATCTTGGGAGTTAAGCCTTTGGGTCTTGGCTATAGACAAGATGTTCTTTGTATTATAATTTCTTCGGGCTTATAACCAAGTCATTATTATTAATTGATTAAAATATATTTCTTGACTACTAATTTACTCTTCTCCTTCCCACATATACACAGTTTCAACTTTACTCATTTTTTAAAAGATTCTTCCCTACTAAATGTGCTTCTACTAGCTTGTGCTTGGTGAGTTTCCACCTCATCCAAACTAGTACTTTACTTAAATGTCACTGAAACTTGAATAAACATTTTATTAGCCCTGAGACACTCTTCTGTTTAGAGGGCCATTAAAAGCTAGTCCTTGTTCAAGACATCCTAACTTTGAAATGTTTTGTGCTCCAAGTTGAAGCTTAATAGCTTTAAATGAGGAGTAAATGCTGACTTTCCTATCTTTTAAACTGGATAATCATCAGGCACAAAGATCTAGTAATCATCATCTTCTCGCCTATGCTAAAACATCATCTATGGAGGTACTTTGGTGAGATTTTTTGGTTAAACAAGTAAAACTGCTTTGTACCTTCCCGCAATGGATCCAATGGAATCAGCGGATATGAAAGGATCCTGTTTTTCTTAAATTATTATTCTGAGAAATTTTGCTTTTACAGTACCCCCGAAATAGGTGCACTATTAAAACTAAATAATTTATCACTGCATAATTCAGAGCAGTTCCGCACAGATTCTGATTCCTGATAACCTGTACTACAGGACACATTGTTATTTGTTAAGAATGTATTTGCAACTAATAGTCTTTCATGATTTTGATCTATACATAAGCGCTAGTACATTAAATTTTATGCAGATCTATGTTTATTTTTTGCTTAGGAGGATATGAGTAAAAAGAATTATGTCTTTGGATTGGGTCTTAAAATAAATTAATGTTGATGCAATGAAGTGGTAATTTTAACTTTTAGCCAGATGAAATGTGGCTCATTATTCTGATCATATGAGCTGGCTAGTTATTTAGATTTCATGCTTCCATTTCCTGATGGATGGTGCTCATGTGCCTATATAGCAGTATTTAATTTTATTTTACAGTTGCAAAGACAGACTTTTCTCCTTGTAATGAAAATCATTTTTAAAAGTTTTATAGATGTTATTATTTTGTTTTAAAATTATTTCTGAAAGTAGAGAAACTTTTTCCTTGATATACGATTAATAAATTATAGAAATGCTATTCTTGTCAAGAAGAATACTGAGCAAAATTTAAAATATTAGAGCAATGAGAAGAAAATCAAATATTTAGAATGTTATACTAGTTTCAAAAAAAGCTGTTAAATTTACCATATTTTAAGTTACCCTTGTGTTGCTGATTGGGATATTGGAAAAAAAAGATGTATGATTAAATATCCTTTTGTTAGCTTGGGTCAATGATTGTTTTTTTTAAAGAACAGGGCTTCAATTGTGTAGTTTTGTCTGTCATATTGATTCTTTTGATAATTTCCTAAATACATTTCTGTGACTGATTAAGTTAAATAAACCATTCTAGGATAAATTCAAGCGGGGATACAAAAATGTCCTAAATTTCATACTTACTAAAGAAATGATCATGTTGCATAGACTTATCCGATTCTACTATAGTGTATGACAAATTGTAAAAATATTAAAAAACTGCCTTAATTGGTTTTATTAAAATCTATCAATTACTCCAGAAAGCAATAATTTTATGATTAAAAGGCAGACTTATAACTTTTGGGTAGTTGTGGGAATAAAATGCAAATTGGATGGCCACAAGGTTTTATGGACTAAAGCAGGGGTCTCCAACCTTTGCAACTTTAAGTCTGAAGGACTTCAGCTCCCAGACTTCTCCAGCCAGCAAAGCAAAGCTGGCTGGAGAAGTCTGGGAGCTTCAGACTTAAAGTTGCAAAGGTTGGAGACCCCTGGACTAAAGAACAATTCAGGAGATCTTATTTTTGAAAGTACATTGAATTTATTTCATTTTACGTTATTGCTTCTGCGTATTTTGTCATCTCAGAATGGCAAATAATTATGCCACCCATTTTCAGCAAGTACGTATGATCAAAAATAACACCCAGATCTGCAAAATCAGGCTTCACACTTGACTTAATCTTCATTATATTTCTACGAACAATCACTCAAATGGTCCAGCTGATAGAAATGTACTGAGACGGGATTCATATTTGCGGAGTTAATATTTGTTGATTCACAATAAGAATGTAAAGATTTACTCCATTCAAAGAAGGAAACATGAACGAAGCACAAGTTGACAAAAGTATCTGGACGAGTGGAGTTCTGTGAAGTGCTGTAGTTATTTCTAGCAAGATAAATAATTGGTGGAAATGGAGAAACAGATGCAAATTGTTTTCCATTTACAGTCACAGTTCACTGCAGCTCAGACACTGATTCTGAGTGGTAAGACTATGTCTTCATTTCCGATTCCTGCTCAAGGATATTTTTTTTTTAGCTAGCTTGTCTGTATAACTTTACATTCTTCTCCTTTCCAACACCTCTCCCTTTTTGGCTTTCACAGCATATATATAAAGTCTTTTATTTGATTCTGAAGTCATTTTTTTTCAAGAGCGCTAGTTTTCATTCACTTTAGCTTCATCCTTTATCGATCGGTTTGTCCTGCAAATAGGCTTTCCTTTGTGTGTAAAACAACTGTAAATAATACAATTGTGTGTGTTTTTGTTCTTGTAGCCCTCATCCCATGGGCCCTTATAATAAGTTTGTGTGCCTGTGTTACTTCTTGGGTGGTTGACACAGATAACATTGTGAGAAAGCAGATTCATGGCAGTCGAACTGTCTCATAAGGGCTTGTTGTCTGCTTGTAAACACAGATATGGCTGTGAAAGTTAGACCATAAGAAAAACTGAGCACCAAAGAATGGAGGCCTTTGAACTCTGGTGTTGGAGAAGACTCCTGCAAGTCCCTTGGACTGCAAGGCGATCAAACCGGTCAGTCTTAGAGTACCGGATTTCTGGTTTTCAGGAATAATTTCAGGGGCAGGCTCTTGCCAAAAGATGACATTTTATCTAATTCATAGTTTTTGGTTAAAGAAAACTTATTAACCAGCTGCAGCAGCTCATCTCAGAAAAATAAGTGCCATTTTAATATAGATATGTACTGTACCTGCATTGTCACTTTAGGTTTTTTTTTTAATAGTCTAATTAAATCTATCTAAAAGACTGACAGAGTAAGTTTGAACATGTTAATAACATTTGCAATAGGGCTGATGGATACCATTCTGTGCTGCTCTTGGTTAACATGACAATTGGAAAACATCACCATTTATCAAGCAAGCATAATAAACCTTTTACCACAGCTGCTTTTTTCTGACATACAAACAAAGCAAATATCAGGGTATCATTTATACCAGGGGCCTCCAACCTTTGCAACTTTAAGTCTGAAGGACTTCAGCTCCCAGAGTTCTCTTTCAACTCTGGGAGCTGAAGTCCTTCAGACTTAAAGTTGCAAAGGTTGGAGACCGCTGATTTATACCATTGCGACTGCCCTCATACATGCTTATTTGGTTTTTTTAAACCATACTTTATATCACATATTTATTTATTTATTTATTTAATTAGATTTCTAGACCGCCCCCTCTCCCCGAAGGGACTCAGGGCGGTGTACAGGTAAAAATTAAAACTATCAAAACCGTAACAATACATATAAGCTAAAATCAAATTAAATAGCCCTCTGTACAAATTCATAAAAATTAAAACCGAATAACTTAGATCAAATTAAATGGTATTATATTTTCACTCTATTAACCCTCCGTAGTCAACAATCCCTCATAAACAGCCAGAGAATTTTTTTTATAGAAAAGAAGTCCAGCATATATAAGATAGTAAGAATAAGTGCTACCTTATATAATTTTTAATTCTGAATGAGGATATTTAACCAGAAAAACTGACAGTGGTATTCTGGGGGGGGGGGGGGGGGAGAGAGATCTGCAGATAATGCACATTGGTGAACCAAAAATTATGAACATGGATGCGATTAGCAATATATCAAAATTACACATTTAATACAATCCTCTGCCAGGTTTATTGTTTGGCTTATAACTTCTAACATTCCTGAACACATGCAAAAGGGAAAGGGACAAAATAGGCTACTAACCTAATATCATGATGTGTTCTCTCTTTCCCCCCACTTCTCTCTCTTTTACGCGCAATAATTGCCAGAATATGTATAAATACAATTGCCAGGTCAATGCATACTTCATATTTAAAACAAAACAAGTTATAAAGGCAATAGTAAAGGTAAAGGTTCCCCTTGCACATATGTTTTAGCCATTCCCACTTCTAGGGGGCAGTCTTCATCTCCGTTTCAAAGCCAAAGAGCCAGCGCTGTCTGAAGACGTCTCTATAGTCATGTGGCAGGCATGACTAAATGCCGAAGGCAACCGAAGGCTTTTACCTTCCCACCAAAGGTGGTTCCTATTTTTTTTTAGTTGCATTTTTACGTGCTTTCGAACTGCTAAGTTGGCAGAACTGGGACAAGTAATGGGAGCTCACTCCATTTCACAGTGCTAGGGATTCGATCTGCCGAACTGCCGACCTTTCTGATCGACAAGCTCAGCATCTTAGCCACTGAGCGACTATGTCCCTCTAAAGGCAATAGTTGAATTAGTAACTTCTAGCCAAACATGTTTTGACAAGGGAACTTTTTTTTTACAGAACAGCTAAAAAAAAAAAGAATAACTAAAAAAACTGTGAAGATGAATTCAAAATTAAGCTGTTCAACTTTTCCCCAAAATATTTATCCTTATAAATAACTCCCTTTATGTGAAAGGGTACTGGCAAGTTTTCTCAAGTGTAGAACCTGAGAGTACCTCATCAAGTTTTTAATGTTGTCACAGCCATAACACCAGGATAGCATCAGAGGTGGTATTCAGCCAGTTCTGACAGGTTCTGGAGAACCAATAGTGGAAGTTTTGAGTAGTTCAAAGAACTGGCAAATAGGCTGGACATGCCCCTGCTGCCTCCTTGCTGATTTTCTTCTGTTGCCCTGAACAGGAGAACGGAGTTGGAAAGCAGGTTAGTGGGGTGGGGAGGGAATGGGGATTTTAAGTAACCTTCCCCCAGGAGTGGGGAGAGAATGGGGATTTTGCAGTATCCTTCCCACTGGAGAGGCCCACAAAGCCTCACCTCACTCACAGAACCAGTAATAATTTTTTTTTGAATCCCACCACTGGATAGGATGTTGGAGTGACAATGACTTTTCAAAAAACTTGATTAGGGATTTAGTTCTCTCACAGAGAACTAAATCCATGTATTTAAAACTGTGAACTAGGGAAAGGCCTGGGGTATGGCTTAATGATGTCCACAGTTCAGCGGTAGAAAGTTAGCATAGGAAATAGCGTCGCAATCAAGCCAATACTCAAAAGAATCTTATGGCGAATTTTACTCCTAAGAGTAATAGAAAGGTTTCTCAAGAAATGACCCCATGTTGTCAGTATTTTAAGAAAATATTTCCTTGAAACTATTATGGATACTATATAAAAGAGTTGTTTTGCATAGATTTTTTTAAAAATGTTGATAACTTGGAAATGCTGTAAATCCAGTCCTGGGGTGGAGAGTTTACACAGATTGAAAAGCTCTATTGCTTATCTAGAAGGTTAGTGGATTTACGAAAGCTTTTCCCCAAAATGCCTACGGGAGTTTTATACCCTACTTCATTTAGCTAGGTTATAAGTGCTAATACCCTGAAACAAAAGGATTAATGTAAAACTTGAACTGTTGCTACTAAAGAAATGGAAATGTCATTGCTGGCATGAAAAGTATAATAATATAGACTTTAAATTTGATGGATGCTATAAGTAGAAAACGGAATAATTTTACCGCCATAGTATGGGGGGATTTGATTGCTCCTTGCAAAATTCATGTGGAGTTAACTTATTCACTTCTTACATTCTGATAATATATTCTTAATTCACTCTGTAACTGTAACCATTCCGGAAACTACTGATAAACCACAGATGAATGGACAAGTGTGCATGTATTTACGTATGTATATGTAGATAAGTATACTGATAAATATAGCAGTTTAAAATTTAACAGTTGATATAAGAAAATAAATTTAATCACAGAAGAACACATATTTTTTTTATCAAACACATCTGGTACAGGACCATGTTTGGCTATTTCTTAATTCCTCAATTCTTGTTGAATTTTCTTGAAAAAATTCATATGATGCTCTATAAAATCATGTTGTTGGTTCTGACCAAAGAATAATTAAATTATTGGAGGAGGGTTTTTTTTTGTTATATTTTATTACAATGTTACAAGATATTCCTGACTTTGTCAACTAGAAAAACTGATACTGATACATTTTATGTGCTGTGATTTTAAACCTAAAATAAAATTCTATATAAATAGAAGAATTTAAGATCAATATTTTTAGATCTGCAAGATTGCATGGGAAGCTTCATCAGATTTTAGAGCATGTTTTTAAAAGAACAAAAACAAGGGAGAAATAGGTTACCGTTAAAAATGTGACAAGCAAGAGTAGGATTTCCAGGAACCTGAATTTTTTCCTATCCTCCACGCCTTTCTAAGCACACTGTTCCAACTATACATACTCCTAAAAACAATATACACAGCATGTGGGAGATCTTTTTAAAGTGAAGTTCTTTTAAGTGAAGCTCATGGAATATGAAATACCATAAATTATGGAGAAGTTGGAGTTTTGCTTCGGGCAGTAATCATTTTCTCAGAGTACTTCAAAAACAAAAGAAGTAAAATATGTGGATAAGGGGAGATTAACTGAGGCCAACTTGCAAAATTAACCTCATCTGCAAAATGAAGAGTCAACTGTCCATTTCAATAGATAGAACTGACAATAGAAAGATATAGATAGATAGATAGATAGATAGATAGATAGATAGATAGATAGATAGATAGATAGATAGATAGATAGATAGATAGATAGATAGATAGATGATAGATAAAGATGGATATTTTTTTTATTTTTTTTTATTTTTATCAACTTTATACCCCGCACCTTCTCCTAAAAAGGACCCAGGGCAGCGCACAGGCAATATTAAAAAACCATACATAATTACAAAAATACATTATTAAAAACTATTAAATTATATCCTGTGCTAAAACACTTATAAAACCTTATAAATTAAAATTTATACGAATAAAAGTCAGAAACAGGGGGTTATGCTAGGCCGGCTTGTTGGAATAAGTGCGTTTTGAGGTGCTGGTGGAAAAGGCGAAGGTCTGGGGTGGTGCGTAGATCGGAGGGCAGGTCATTCCAGAGGGCTGGGCCCGCCACAGAGAAGGCCCTTCCCCTGGGTGTTGCCAACAGGTATTCCACGGCCGACGGTACCCGGAGAAGGCCCTCTCTGTGGGAGCGGATTGGTCAAAGGGATGTATGGGGCAGGAGGCGGTCTCGTATGTAGCTAGGCCCCGAGCCATGGAGCGCTTTAAAGATGGTAGTCAGCACCTTGAAGCGCACCCGAAAGGCCACAGGTAGCCAGTGCAGCTCACGCAGGAGAGGTGTTATGTGGGATTGCCTTGAGGCACCCATAATCACCCACGTGGCCGCTTTCTGGACTAACTGTAACCTTCGAGTGCACCTCAAGGGGAGCCCCATGTAGAGAGCATTACAGTAGTCCAGCCGGGATGTCACGAGTGCTTGAGTGACTGTCCGAAGGGCCGCCAAGTCCAGTAAGGGGCGCAACTGGCGTATCAAGATAGATAGATGATAGATAGATAGATAGATAGATAGATAGATAGATAGATAGATAGATAGATAGATAGATAGATAGATAGATAGATAGATAGATAGATAGATAGAAAATGGGTGGGTGGATGGATGGATGGATGGATGGATGGATGATAGACAGACAGGCAAACTAATTTTGTTCCGAGGTGTATTATTTGCTTTCTGCCCCTTCCCCCAGCATTTAAAAAACAAACAAACAAAGTACAAGTAACAGGAAGTCTAATTTATTTTCCATTTTTAAATGTCACAAGTTTGGTAGATGAGCTCTGAGTAAAAAAGCATGTTCAGAACACCTGTAGTTCAGTATAGATACCTGTACTAAATTTTGAGCACTTCCCCAAAGGTACAGGAATTGATGTCATTTAAACGGCAATGTTTTATTTGCCAACTAGGTTTTATTGCCTTTCATTGTTCATTAGAAGTGCCATGTTAGTATTCTAGAATTTAGGCAGCTGGGCAAATGTGGGCTGTGGCATCCTTTCTTGGACAGTGGAGCAAATGTATTTAAATTGTTCAACCTGAACAAGTTCAATTCCAATGTTCATTGAAAGCCATCAGTTGTGAATACCTTGGTCTTCTTGCCAGTGTTGATGGTTAAGCTGGCGAAGAGGAATCAAGTCTTTACAAGACGATTGAAGACTCAGCTTGTTCATCTCTTTGTGCAGGCAAGTGACTGTCTTAAAGGGCAGTCAAAATTTCCACTACAGTAGCATAAATTTTGAGTAGTTCAGAGAACCAGTAAATGCCACTTCTGACTGGCCCCGCCCCAATCTATTCTCTGCCTCCAGAGTCCCAGCTGATTGGGAGGGAATAGGGATTTTGCAGTATCCTTCCCCTGCCACACCCACCAAGCCATGCCATGTCCATCAAGCACAGAAAAAACATTGCATCCCACCACTAGTCTCTAGGCTACCTGATAGTGAATAATTCATTTAAAGGATAAAGACCATGGAGGTTTAGTGGTTCCATATATATTTGATGGGAATGCTGCACAAGATTCTCATTCTTATTGTTTCTGCTTTGTTCATTTAGTTTCATGTCATCTTTCTTTCTTCATGATCCAGATGCTCAGAATTTCAAATCATTGAAATTTCAAACAACTGTTTGCAGATTGTTCCTGTTCATCTTTAGTGTTTGCTGAGGGCAAGCTGTGAAAAACTGTTAGGAGGTTTTGTTTCTTTTTGGTTTGACATCTGAAAAATATGGGTTTTTAAAAAAATAAAAATAAAGGCTGTTTTCATGTATTGTTTAAAATCTAATGGGGTTCCTTGACCATATTATTGGTATCATACTAGTATATGTGTTTCTATTCTCTTTGCAATTGAAAGGCATAAAAACGGGTATGCAATCATTTTAGAATTGTGAACTTTTAGCGTGCATGCATGTGTGTGTGTGTGTGTGTGTGTGTGAGAGAGAGAGAGAGAGAGGGAGGGAGGGAGGGAGGGAGAGATTGAGTCTGTTTATGCCTTCAAGTCAATGTCAGTTTGTTTATTCCTGGCAACAGGAATCAGAAGCTTGGAGTAATTAATCTCTACAGTCTCTTGGAAATGGTTTGCACTGCCTGCTTCTTCCTAAGGCAGATAGAGAGTGATTGGCCAAGGTCACTCAGTTGGCTTTGTGCCTAAGGTAGGACTAGAATTCATGGTCTCCTGATGTCTAGTCTGTTGCTTTAATCACTGCATTAAGCCACATTAAACTGCTAAACTGCTTTCACTTTGAGCATGCAGCCACCAAAAAGAAAAAAGTCACAGAAGTCTCACATTTGCTTTGAGGTTTGGCTTTCTGAAATATTTGGGTCAAAGGAGCTGACAATAGAATCTCCTATATCTGCTTCTAAAGCTTCAGAAATCAAGAAACTTATTTTATAAACTGTTTGACTGTTTACTGTTTATTTGATTTGTAGACCGCACCCTCTCCCCGAAGGGACTCGGGGCGGTGCACAGGACTTTAAAAACATATGTAAATGTAACAATACAATATTTCAAATAGAATTAAATAATTACCTGCTTTAAAAGTTTAAAATCTTAAAACCTTAAAACCCTTTATACTAATCCCAGCAATCCCTATTAAAACAATTTAAATTTATATTACAGCCTAGGAAGGATAGATTAGGCCAGGCCGGCCAGATGAAAAAAGTGAGTTTTTAGCTTTTGGCGGAAGGAGCGGAGGTCCGTGGTCGTTCTAAGCTCGGGGGGTAGGTCGTTCCAGAGGGTCGGCCCCATCACAGAAAAGGCCCTTCCCCTGGGCGTCGCCCGCTGGCACTGCCTAGTGGACGGCACCCGGAGAAGTCCCTCTCTGTGGGAGCGAATCGGCCGCAGGGATGTATGAGGCAGAATGCGATCCCGCAGATCCATCACATGGTCCCGTGCACACCTAGAGAGATTGCAAATTCTCGCGATGAAACACCTATAACAATACCAACAAGGACAAATACAATTTTGGAAGGGAATTTGGGGGGGGGGAGGGAAATACAGGAAAAGAAAGTTGAGATGGGTTATATAATTATTAGGTAGATGAAAATTCCAAAGGGAACCATCCACTAGCTGGGAATATGATGGAGTGCTCTTGAATTCATAGTAAAACAACTGTGAAATGTGAAACATTAATTATGTAGGGTTGAAAGTGATAAAGAACAAGAAAACAGTGACAGTTTGAGAGAAAGAGCATGTTGCAGCCCCACAGGCAAATAAATTCAAAACATTTAATATTTACATTGCCTAGGCAAACGAAACATTTTTGTGTCAAAAGGAAAGCAAAGTTGATGCAAATTACGTATTGTCTTTATGCCAAAGCTTATTTATTTTTATTTATTTATTTATTTTTATTTTATTTCGGATTTATATAACCGCACCCTCTCCCCAAAGGGACCCGGGGCGGTGCACAGGAAGTTAAAACACAACAGTATCACAATATAAACAATTAAATAATAATTAAATAATTAAAACCAAATTAAATAAGTTATCCCTGTGCTAACATTTAAAAGGTTAAAACACTCTTTTAAGTGTAGGATGTATTTCCCCTACTACTGAAATTGGGGGGATATCTTTGGGAAAGGTACTTTCCTTTCATCCTTAAGACATGAAAATACAGTTCATTATTTAATATTTCCCAGTAATTTCTCTACGTTTTAATCATTGTGGAATGATAATGGGCATTTCTGTACATTATAGCTTTGTCTATCATTGCAATTGTTCAGGGTTCCAAATAGCATCCAAATGTAAATCAGAGTCCGAGGCAAAAGATTCCTCAAAGTTCCAATTTATTAAGAGAGCCATGTTGGCACATCTGGGAAAACCCGAATCTGAAAGCTTCCCAGTTTTCCCCACCCAGTTGAAAGTTCAAGATCTCGCCCCAACACCCACAAATCCATCCCATGGTCCAATCTACCACTGCCATGCTGGCAGCTTCCACCCATCTTTGCACCTTTGCATCTCTGGTGCAGAGGTGCAAAGACAAAGGATAACCTATTCTTTGTAGAAAGAATTTTGTTATGGCTACATAGCAGTGGTGGGTTTCTGCAGGCTCGCACCTACTCGCGAGAGCCAGTTGGTGAAATTTAGAGAACCGGTGAGAGGGGGTTCCACCGGCGTACCTGGAAGAAAATCTGGCCCGCTGCTGCCAGTGACCCAATGGGAAGGAAAGGAAAGGAAAGGAAGAAAGGAAAGGAAGGGAAGGAAAGGGAAAGAAAGAAAGAAAGAAAGAAAGAAAGAAAGAAAGAAAGAAAGAAAGAAAGAAAGAAAGAATTTATCATCACAATTGAGTCCAAAATTTTGGTTGCTAAGCAAGAGCGTTGTTAAATGAGTTTCACCACATTTTAAAAGGTGGCCACTCCCACCCTGTCACATGACTGCAAAGCCACGCCCACAAAATAGGCCACACCTACAGAGTAGGTTCTAAAAAATTTTGAAACCCACCACTGGTACATAGCATCTCATTCCTACAATCCCCCTGCCATTTCCCCACCATAGAAAATGCATAGTAGAATAATAGAAAGTGTGGAAGGCCAAAGATCCAAAAGAAAAGATGGCTGCAGGTCTGACAGCAATATTATAAGGAAGACTATAAATGACTTCATAATATATCACCATTGTTTCATGGTGTAAGACAGTTGGAGCTACTATATCAAGACTTACCCAGTGCTATTATATTTTTATAATACTGCAAAAATCTGTCTTAGTTTCATCCCGCTTACAAAGTTTTACAAGAATGCCAAGTGCTGTAGATGACAGGTACAATCTTCATTTGAATGTATTCAAGGACAAAGGGAAATAAGTTGAGGACTGTAAAAGCTTTGGACAAATCAAGAGTAGGCATGAATGCAGTGGTGTCATGCTTATAAGTTAATGCATGTACTTCTGAAATCAGGCAACAATTTAGAGAAGACTGCTGCATATCTTGCTAATAGGACATTTTAAACACAACTTACAGTATCTAGTGTGCAACCATCACAATCAAACCCTTACCAGTGTCTTACCAGTGTAATAACTCACAGAAATATGTACAGGCATAGAGGAAAGATATAGGTTTAATTCTGAATAATAAAGCTAATGTATGTGTGTATGTATGTATGTATGTATCAGAGTATAATTTGGTGGCATCTTGATTGCTATGGATACATATGAAAGTGTGGCTGCATGCTACACACCACCAAAATGTGATAATGGAAGAACCAGGCATGATTTATTAAATCAAAAGCGACACGAATGGATAGATGGATGTGATTCTAGAAATTCAGAAAAAAATGGTTGGCTATTTGGGGAACCAAAAATGAATGGTGACTGGTGAGTATCTGTTTTGAAATTCTGCTCTGAATATGGGTTTTGGTTTAATTTTGATTTTGTTATTTAAAAAAGGGAAAGTAGAACAATTATAGGAAAAGGGTATACATTCTGTATGAAAAAGCATTCGAAAATAGATTTATCACCAAACAGAATAAATAAATAAACACACACACACACACACACACTATTCTGTTTGGGTGTGTGTGCGTGTGTTTGTGTGTTCCAGCATAATCCTGGACCACCTCAAGAAATTTCAACTATATTTATATTTATATATTTATATTTATTAAATTTCTATCCCACCCTATCTCCCCAAAAGGGACACAGGGCGGCGCACAGGAACTTAAAATCCAACAATACAAATAGTACAAATTCTACAAAATTTAAAACTACTGTTAAACAATTTAACCCGTGCTAAAAAGGAGACAGTTAATTTAAAACCCAGATCTAATAAAACATGGTTGTAGCAGCTATGCCAGGCCGGCCATATGGAAGAAATAGGTTTTTAAAGTCCGGCGGAAGAGGCGAAGGTCGGTGATAATCCAGAGGTCTGGGGGGAGGTCAATCCAAAGGATGGGAAACTTGGTACACAGAAGACTTACTCTTTGGAGAAAAATACTGTGGATAAGATATTTCAACAACCCTTGGAATGTGGGTTCTGTTAAGATACAGCCTGTTGTGCTGTACTATGGTACTGGTTTCTATTGTACAGCGCAGTGGAGTTACCATGGTAACGGCTTCACAGTACTCCACAAGGAGGCTCCCTTTGGTAAGGAGGAAAATCCAACATTAGAACTTACGTTTGGTGGGGACATTTTCCCCCTATAAATAAATACCCAGGCAACGCCAGGTTATTGACTGGTAGTATAAGAAAAATGATGTAGAACCAATGGGAAATAATTTTGTACAAAGTGCCACAAAAGTTTTTGGAGTTACAGCAACAGGAACTTTGGAACAAAAAAAAAGTTCTTGGTGGAGTTGAAAGCGATTGGGAGGTCTATTGAAGGAAAGAAGAGGCAGTAGATGAAAAACAAATGCATATTGTGATAAATACTGTTCACAGCAAAAAAAAAAAAGATAGTTGGAAAAATATGGTCAAAAGAGAGAAAGGAACAGTTGAGATTGAAAGAGGCAGTAAAATGCAAAACAGTTTTGATAGATATCAAAATTGTTTGGAAAGGGGAGAAGCCTCCAGCAGAGTGAATGAAATTAAAAATAAAAGTGATGAAATGATTTGAGCGGAAACTGAAGGGAAAGAATGCTGCAAGGAGCATTTTAAAGATATGTATGGAAGTGATAGTGATACGTGGAAGAGTATGGTATTAAAACAAAATGCTATAAATGTTAAGTGTCAAGGAAAAAAGATGAAAAGGAAGTCATAAATGCAGCGAGAATGTTTTGAAATGGTAGGACTGCAGCTGTAGATACTGTAATTGGAGAAAGATTAAAATGTGGATGTGATTTGGGCATGGAGTGGCTGTGCAATTTGTTTAATAAATGCATGAAGACTGTATTTATACCTTAGAGCAGGGGTCTCCAACCTTTGCAACTTTAAGTCTGAAGGACTTCAGCTCCCGGAATTCTCCAGCCAGCTTTGCTGGCTGGAGAAGTCTGGGAGCTGAAGTCCTTCAGACTTAAAGTTGCAAAGGTTGGAGACCCCTGCCTTAGATTACAGAAACGTTACACAAAAGGGAAGATAGCAAGAGTGAATGAATGGAGGGAGGGTCTGGGAAGAGGTTTGGTGCAATTCTGATTGAAAAGTATTCGATGCACCTATGAGCAGCATTTGTGAAATATGGGCTGATGGCTCTTAGGAAGTCTGCAGTTAACCATAAATGTTTGAATACAATAAACAGTTACTCTTTATGCTCACTGAATTTGAGAACAGACATGCTAAAACGATAAAATGAATAATCATGGTTATGGAATTATGAAGGTAAAAGTTTCAGGTTGATAATTAATAATAAATTAATACTTCAAAATGGCTCAACAAGGAACAAGTAGCAAGACGAAGATGAGTGATTAAATCCTTTCATTGTTTAATGTTTGCATGTATTACATTTATGGATGCACGTAAACACACATTTGTAGTCAAATTACACTTCACATCAAGTCACATTTGTTGGTTGGGGCATGAATGCACATGCACTTTTCTATGTAGCTCATACCATGCTGTTTGACTATGAACCTAAATGATTTGTAGCAAATGTTAGATAACACAATGAAGAACATGGATCGGAGAAATACTGCATTGAACATAAAAGTGATTGTTTTTGACAGGAAAAATAGATAAAAAGATTGCAAATTATCCATGAATGCGGAACATTAGAGCAAATATATGAATTTAGTAAACATTCTTCCAAAGAACATAAATATAGGAAAATAGAAAAAGAAATTTTAAGATGTCCAAATGCTAGTAGAAAGCTATAGATACTATATAGTCTATTATGAAGAATAAACTTTTATTGTAAACAGAAAAAAAATGATTGTGAATAAGATTCCCCCTACTCGTTTTGTTATATAGCACTGAGAGTTGGTTATGTCAGAAAATGGAAATGTATTTGAAAATAAGTTCAAATGGAGCTCAGATCAACAACCCAATGTCAGGAAATGTAAACTAATATGAGAAGGAATGTGTTACTTTAAAAAATGTGTTGAATGCTGAACACATTCACGTGGATGCTGAAAATAGTTTGAATTGAAAAGCGAGTGACCAGTAGAAAATTACTATTCAGCAGTGGTTTGATCATATGGCGTGAATCAACCAGAATCAAATTTCAAAATAAATATATGAATGAAAGAGAATGGATTGAGAGGGTGACTGAGAGAGAGTGAAAATGTTAGGCAATATACAGTATATTCCAATAATCCAATATCCAATTTTCCAATATCTAAGGGGCTGCCACAAAGAAGAGGGAACCAAGTGGAAAATAATCAAGGGCAGAAGCAACTTAGAACTAAAGAGAAATTTCCTCACAGTTAGAACGATTAATCAGTGGAACAGAAGTTGCCTCCAGAAGTTGTGAATGCTCCAACACTGGAAGTTTTAAAGAAGATCTTGGATAACAATTTGTCTGAAGTGATGTAGGGTTTCCTGCCTAAGCAGGGGGTTGGACTAGAAGACCTCCAAGATCCCTTCCAACTCTGCTATTCTATATTCTATAAGAACTCATGTATAAAAGTATGATAGGAACAATGGATTTCAGTGACCTTGCACAGATTCCTGGTTGTCATTTTAGTCCATTGTGGCAGTTTTCAAGGTTTCTGGTCTTGGGTAAATTTAACTTCCATGTCAAAGAGGGGGGAACTGATGTAATTTATGAGATCATAGGCTCCACAGTGACCAAGGTTAATTGCAAGTAATCTCAGCCCCAACATGGATTAGTGCCATAGAAAGATTGAACATAATCTTTCTATGGAAAACATAAATACCTTGTCAACCCTGAAGCTGACTTGACCAAAGCCATCTTGGAAGCTTCAGTGTTGCCACACTGGAGCTGAGGGATAGGGAGGAGGAATTTTAGATACTGGGATTTTGTAGCCAAAACAAAATACTTTCTCTTGAAAACCAAGGACATTCTCATACCTAGTCACAGGAAGGCGGAGTGATGTCACCAGGAAACCAGACAGTGCCATGATTGGACTACGTGACTGATTGTTTTGAGAAAGTGACAAACTCACTTTTCATTGGGTGAAAACCATGGGGACCTTCAGAGTTGGTTCACCAGATCTGTGCCAATATGATGTACCCAATAAAGCTATTCTTTGAGGAATCTACCTGCCTCGGAGTTTTGCTTTCTATGGGTCTATTACTTGGAACCCTGACATGGCTTTCCTTTGCTGTGATCAGAGAATTTTCTTGATAAGATGCTCAACATAAAACTCTGCATGGATGGTCAGAACCTTATATTGTTCTGCCATAGATATGGCAGATTCCAATGTCATCTGGGATTGTTTGGCAATCTGAACGCTTTCATGCCTGGTTAACTTCTGGGAGATACCTAGGCTCCTGAACAAAATTGCTCTTGCAATTTCTGTCAATCACGGATACCAAGCAGCTCCCTGGATTATTAAGGATCTAAAAGAGATAAAGGGACTGAAACAACATCTGCAATAATGCTAGCTAAAATAAAAAGGAGCATTCAATTCTAGACTTACAATGGTGATAACAGAGTAAAGCATTAAATATTCTCTGCAATTTTTGCATCTCTGCCACAGATTTACAGCTGGTGGCCTGTTTACTCATGCCTATTGAAGAAAGATTGATAGGATACAGCATCCTGGGTGAATTTGCATGTTTGATTTGGGTAAAGTTGTTTGTATTTGCTCTGAATTGGAAGTCAACTGTGGAAAGTCCATATGAACTTATGTCTTCTGAAATTCTCTGGAACTAAGAAAAATGATAGAATTTGGCATGGTCTGAATCCCACCACTGGTATTTTGGACTCTTCGTGACTCATTTTGATGACCAGTTTGATTGTGGGTTCTGGATTTGGAAGTCTGACAATGCCTCTCTGAGGGAAGGGGATGCTTGACATTTCTGATAACTTTCATTCAGTCTTCAACCTTCCCTTTGAAGGTGCTAAGTGCTCAACTACAGACCACCTTAGATGAAAACATAGTATATTGTGTATGGCGCTCAACATGGTTTACAATACAATACAATAGCAGAGTTGGAAGGGACCTTGTAGGTCTTCTAGTCCAATCCCCTGCGTGGGCAGGAACCTTATACCATTTCAGACAAATGGCTATCTAACATCTTCTTAAAGACTTTCAGGGTTGGGGCATTCACAACTTCTGGAGGCAAGCTGTTCCAGAGGTTAATTGTTCTTACTGTCAGGAAATTTCTCCTTAGTTCTAAGTTGCTTCTCTCCTTGATTAGTTTCCACCCGTTGCTTCTTGTCCTGCCCCCAGGTGCCTTGGAGAATAGTTTAAACCATGGTATGGTTTAAAATTTAGTTGTATTTCCTTTTCATGTCATGCTTTTCATTGGTTTGACTTTTATTTCTTTTTTTGCATTTTGCATAATATCGCTTATCCTCCAAGGGAATAATATCATTGTTATCTATGTATATAAATATGAGACATCAAACAATACAAGTTGAAATACTGACAGTACAAAAGTAAACTTGGGCAAGGTAGGCATGCTAAGTTCTCAGTGATTGGTATATAAAAATAATATATATAAAAAGCAACACTGTTATAATAAAGGAAATCTTCAACATCAGTAGGAAATGACAGTAGCAGTATTGCTAGCGAAACTACATTTGGAACAAAATCAAAACAAAATAGAAATAATTAAACAATGCCAGCCTGCTTTTTTCTTTTTGTGTGTGTGTGAAATGAAACCAATAGTACAGTGGAAGTATTTTCTGCAAACACCAGGATTGAAGTAGAATGAAAGGATTTCTCTTTAAAAAGATATCAACAATTAACAACTAATTAAGCAAATATTACTATTGCTTTCATTGGAGTCATTCAGCATATACATTAGAAAAGTAGTTTTCTCAAGCTATGGTAAGCATGATTTATTGTCTGAAGAATTCTCTGCTAGTTTTGCATATATATTGATATGATAGTGATATGACATAATTTCATGGACGTAAACCAGTACTAGCTACCCTTGAGATCTATCCATTTTGCAACTTCAGGAATGACCATCATTTCCTCGCGACACTCATTAACAATACATTTAAAGAGTTTCCGCCCAGTGACATACCTTATATGCACAAACATTAAGATATTAATTTATGTCCATTATTAAAATATGTATTACATGCTCTTTGGTCACAGATTTTAAAGCAAGAAGAAGTAAGGAACAAACAAGAACTAAGAATGGATAAATGGATAAGTTCCAAAAAGATCTAGCGTCACCAAAATTCTAAAGTTGGATAAGTAACTAGGTCTTCCTTTAGTGCTGAAATTAAGTCAAAACTAGTGACAATCTGACTTGGAGTATGTGGGAGATCATTCCATAACTAGGGAGAGATAAGGGTAGGTATTGACATTGAAAGTTGCAGATGCTGTGTGCTTCTGATGGACCACCCATAACTGAGGACATTTTTAAGTAGTGAGAAAGAAGTCAACTCCCAATCCAGTCAATTTCCTGCTGTTAAATAACGGATGAATTCTCCCATTGCCATACTGATGCTGAATAGTGGGAGTTACAAATCCATGAACATTTGCTAAAATCTTTATCATTTTATCTTTTCCTAAAAAGATATTGTGCTATTATTATTTTTAATGTAAGTACAAATCTGAATGTTTATAGATGATTCCAGCTCATTGGCTCCATAGTACAACTCCCTAAAATGTAATTGGAATTCTTAAAAACAGAATATACAATTAACACCATACATCCCTTCGGCCGATTCGCTGCCACAGAGAGGGACTTCTCCGGGTGCCGTCCGCCAGGCAATGCCAGCGGGCGATGCCCAGGGGAAGGGGCTTCTCTGTGGTGGACCCAACCCTCTGGAATGACCTACCCCCCCGACCTTCGAACAACTACGGACCTCCGCGCTGTCCACCAGAAATTAAAGACTCTCTTGTTTCATCAGGCCGGTTTGGCCTAAGCTATTTACCTAGCCTACAGTCTGTACCTTAAATTGTTTTAATTGGGTTTTAGATGGGGTTAATGTTTTAATGTTTTAAATTTTTAGCGCAGGGATAATTTATTTAATTCGGTCTTAATTATTTATATTTGTGATATTTATGTGTTTTTTTAATTTCCTGTGCACCGCCCCGGGTCCCTTTGGGGAGAGGGAGCGGTTATAGAAGTCTAACTAATAAAATAAATAAATATGTTATTTATTTATTTATTTATTTTATTAGTTAGACTTATATAACCGCTCCCTCTTCCCAAAGGGACCCAGGACGGTGCACAGGAAATTAAAAAATACATAAATATCACAAATATAAATAATTAAGACCAAAGAAATACCCAATATCCATTTAATATTGCTATAGAACCTAAAGACATTACTAAAGCATTAACAATAATATTTTAAAAAGTGCTTCATCTCAAGGAGTAATCACAATAATTCAATCTCCCTAGTTTTGTGTAACAACCAAGCAACCTCCTTAAAAAAAAAGAATAAAGAGGCTATTTACACATGGGGGGATGCTATCTCAAAGAAGGGGAACAGCAACAGAAAAGGGCTCTGCATGGTCTCTGAAGGTGGCAATTTCTGATTAAGGGGACATATAGTAAGGCTACCCGCCGCCCTGGGTCCTCTGTGGAGAAGGGCGGGATATAAATTTAAATAAATAAATAATAAATAAATACCCAACTGGAACTTTTCAGGTGAGCAGGTGCTACTGGGAAAAAGCAATCCCTTGTATACTCAGGTCGTGAGCCATGAAGAGCTTTAAAGATGACAACCAGCATCCTGAATTGTATCCAGAAGCTAACTGGCAACCAATACTGCTCTTTTAACTCTGCCAACACAACTGGTTGCCAGGAAATAAATTAGAGGCTGTGGCTATAAATCTGCCTCAGTCCACAGATAAACAAGATCAAGTTTTATTCCAGCTACTTGAAATGAAGCATCCATTGAAAAAGCTCTTTCATGGTACCTTTGAGGACAGAATACATTCATTGTCCAATAGGCAAGCAGGATCAAGACCAGTAAACTATTAGCTAGTTGATGAATCCAAAGGAGAAGCAAGGGATGAGGTCAGATGAAATCCGAAGTCCAAAATACATAATGCAGGATATTTACAAGTACTTGACTAAGTTCTCTGCATTGTCCAGAAGCAGTAAATCCTATAAATAGGTCTTGCTGAACCTCCATCCTGATGAGACTCATCAAGCAATCTTGTCTTCTATTGGCACTCATGTATATTTTGGTTAGACCCTCTTATCTGTGAGGTTTAGCTTCTGTTCTTGGTTCATCATTAAATAGTCAAGACTATTTAAGATTAAAGTTCAAGAGATTAAACTTTGGAGTCTAAATTATTTTTAGTAAGTGTCAGACGGTAGGTGTGGGAAAGGGGTCCTATGAACTTTCTGAATCTATCAAAGAGTGGAGTCACTGGCCCCAGTAATGTTAAAATAATCAACAAGATGTTTGATGCTTCTATCCCTTCTTCCCAGTCTCACATTTCTCATACAAGTGACACATCCATAAAAGGGCTGTAATATTCATGAAGTACAGATATTAGATGACTGCCTCTAGGTATTCATTCATTCATTCATTCATAATTATCCAAGCTTCTACATTCTGATCCAGCTTTCTATTGCATATTGCAAATGCATTAGCCCTATCTGGAGATAAGTGACAAGGAATAACATTTGCCATTCCACAGAATGCCACAATGAGTGCACATGGATAGAATTGTTACACTAAGAGGACCCCAATAATATTGCATTCAAGTAGGATCTGTGAGTCTAAGAGGACCTGCCATACTCAAATTGCATACCAAAAGTGTTCAGATGAGTGCAATCCTATTCAGAGTTAACAATGTAATGTCAGAGTTGACATTAGTTATCATTAGAATTAGTGGGCTTTTGAAATCAAAGCCACTCTCTCTCTCTCTCTCTCTGCAACTGAGTCCCAGCCCACTTTTCCCCACCTAGCACCAGAAAGGATATAGTCACCTGTTGTGGCCCAGTTGGCTCCGGATGAGCTGCTGACAGACTCTTTTAGCGAAGAGCCCTATGAGTCTGCTCTGGAGGAGGAGGGGAGTGCTCAGAGTCAGAGCAGGGAGCAGAGAGTCTGGTTGGCCACCAGAAGGCACCTGGGTCATGGAGCAGTGGGGAGGATCAAAGGCAGTTTGTCCGTGACGCCAGAGTGAGCAGGGCTGAGAGGCGGAGGCAGCAATTACATCGGAGGCAGGCTCACAGTCAATGATTAAGAGTCAGGTGGTTGCTGAGTGGCCCCTCCCAAGAGAGCTTATAGGTGAGACATTGGGAGGGGACATTTGCAGGAAGCAACCATTTGAAATTCAGTATTCAAGAAAGCCTGAGCCTTCTAGTCGTGTTTGGGATTACGTGAGTTGTCTGGGCTCTTAGCCAAAGCATTCACTTACCTCGTAATTAAGCAGTGGCAAGCAGCCAAGTCTGTGTGTTGGATGATTCAGCCCATGGGACAGAACAGTCACCTTCATAGCTTTTTGAAAGCATCACTTCGGCAAAGACTCAAGATACACATTTGGATACCACAAGCATAAACTGACCTTGAAAGCCTGACAATGTGTCTTTCTGCTCTATCTTATACCAAATACAATCAAGCTAGGTCAATCTTGAGTTTCTTTCTCATTCCCTCCTCTCTTTCAAGGTTAAGATTATGTTTACATAATCACTGATGCATCCCTTCTTCAAGATTATCTCTCTACCCCTCTATAGTCACTCTTCATATGGTGCCAATGATATCCTAGGTGTCTCTTGCTTTGCTTTCCCCCCCTGGAATTCGCAAAGAATCAAGATGACCCCCTTCCTCGCTTTTCTTGAAGATGCCATTCAGGCGCAATTTCATCTAAAGCCATGGCCAGGACCACCTCCTTATTCCAGGAGGCTTTGACAAAACTGTCCACCATCAACTTGGGAGATTCTTCAAACAGCATCTGGATATTAAGCCTCTCCATTAGATACCAGGAGTGGGCAGATCAAATAGACCCACAGGGTATTTGATGAAAATGTGCCCTTTCCTGCTTAGTGATAAAGTGGAATAGAAATGCTGTAGGGTTTAAGAGAAAAAAAAAGTCCACATACTAGCAAATATTTTACAATATAATATTGTGGATTTAAATACACTTTAATAAAATGGGGATCATACCTGTGAAACCACCAAAGGATTTTCTCTTAAAACTTTTCTAGCTGTATCCATCACTCACTGTCATTCTAATTCAGTCTGCAAGGATCTTTCCGAGATGCTAAGGTATTTGTCTTCCTTCAAAAACTGCATAACTGTCTTGTACAACACTGAAAAGTTTTAGATTGGATTTGTCATCTCTTGAGTTTCACATTGCAATGATGTGCAAAAAAAAAGGGATGTCTGCCTTTTACTGGCAATACCCAGAGAAAAATCAGAAAACAAATAACTATTTGGAAGCTGCAGAAGTGCTGCACCAAAGGCAGGCAGCCCGTAGCCTCCTCCAGGTCATCTGCCGAAGATCTAACAGGTAGGACTGCTCCTATATGTGCAGGGAATCCCATGCCACCTGTCAAAGCCACCCAGCTCTGGAGCCCTTCAGTATATGTCAAAGATCTTCCAGAACATGTAGCTTGTGGAAAATCCTGGAACCATCCAGTCTAGAAAACCTTCAGCCGAGATTAGAGAAGAAAGCTAGCAAGAGCTTTTTCCTCTCAGTGTTTGCCTGAAGCAGTTCAAGATGACTCAAACAGAAGGTGAATTAGGTGGCCGTTTGCTTTGTCAAAGCAAATCATGCTGTTTTCACAGTGCAAACATAGCACCAATCATTTTCTCAAAGCCTATAATTGTCACTTCACACATACCTACTCTTTTGTAATATTGTTTCCTGTTCAAGGCCTTCTGCTAATGGGATCTTAAGCAATCACACCAGAAAATTGGCTTGAAAGCTTTGGATATTTATATAGCTTCTTACAGGTCTCCAGGATAGATTCATGCAATACATCCATCACTAGTAATAGTAGTTATTTATTAGATGTGATTTCAGCGCTGACTGACTCCAAACCAACTTTGGGCAGCTGGCAATACAAAATGCTAAATGTACTAGGTAACAATTTGCATTGTGAGATTAGAAAGTTGGAAAACAGAATGTTTGCGTTCATTTATCACTTGCTTCCACTTTACTGTTATGATATATTTTTAATTTATTTATTTTTATTTATTATTCACATTTGTAACCCGCACCCATCTCACCACAAGGGTATATAACTAGATGTAACATTCTGAGCCAGAAGTAGATGATGGTTATCTCTAAAAAACAGTTTTGTTGTAATTCTGCAAATACTTCCAGATATTTTCATGAAATTATAATTTATTTTATTTTATTTTATTAAATTTGTATAACCGCGCCTATCTCCCCAAAGGGACTCAGGGCGGTGCACAGGAAGTTAAAACAGAAAATACAAAACATAACAATAATAAATACGACTTAAGGCTAAGATCCAATTAAATACGAGATGCCCTGTGCTAAAATTCCCTAAACCTATTCACCCATTTAAAATCCAATTAAAACAATTTAAAATCCAGTCTACAAACGTGATTGAGCGGATTAGGCCAGGCTGGCAAGATGGAAGAAATATGTCTTCAGATGTTGGCGGAAGGAGCGGAGGTCTGTGATAGTCGTACGTTCGGGGGGTAGGTCGTTCCAGAAGGTTGGGCCCACCACAGAGAAGGCCCTTCCCCTGGGTGTCACCAGCCGGCATTGCCTGGTGGACAGCACCCAGAGAAGTCCCTCTCTGTGGGAGCGAATCGGACGAAGGGATGGATGTGGTAGGATACGGTCCCGCAAATAACTAGGCCCCATGCCATGGAGCGCTTTGAAGATGGTTATCAAAACCTTGAAGCGCACCCGAAAGGCCACAGGCAGCCAGTGCAGCTCGCGCAGGAGTGGTGTTACGTGGGAGTGCCTTGAGGCTCCCAAAATCCCCCGCGCTTTATGCTTATACACATACACATATCATTAAAAAATAATCAGATTTGTTTACTTCTGATGCCAATTGTTTTTCACTTGATCTGCTGCAAAAGGCAAACCTTTTATACAAATGAGCATTATAGCTGTGTAAGATTTTTGATTGTGTTCTTGTAACAAAAAAGTGTCACCAGATAGCATATCTTCACACATAGGCTAAAACTACTTCCACTCCTCAGGTTTCTTTCAATATGTGTCTTCCATCCAGTGTCTTTTTTGAAATACGAATATAAAGCATTCTCGACCATGCTTGGCTGGGAGAACTCTTAATAATATTTTTAATTTGAAAGTGTGCTTCAGAGAATTTCTTATTCAGCCTTAGGATTGCTTTCCTTTTCTTACATTATTTAAACATATAAAAATATTGAAAGATTTTTGGAGCATATTCTTTGTTTGCTAGACTCTGAGAGAAGAAATAAATCCTCCAGACAATTAAAATTATTATTCAAGCCGATTAGCTTCTTCTATTCATTTCTCTAGAAGTTCTGATGCTTGATTTAGATTGGATTGCCCTTTAGTGTTTATAGAGTTCTCTCACTTGTTCTAATTAAATGTGTCGTGGTTAGGTGTAGTTGTTACTGTTTCTATTTGGAGGAGAGTCAAACTTATAATTTGTATTTGTGTAACTTTTTAAAATCTGATGACAGTGTCCCAAGACATCTCTGAAACGTATGAAACGTGAGTCATACTTAATGTGTGAGAACATGAAAATGAAGTCGGTTCCCTTGCCGAAACAAGCACTGTCATTTTATTTTTGTGAGATCATTGTAATTCATCCCAATGAATATTTAAATAATTGTGTTATTGGGTTGCTAAGGGATAAAGCAGATATCAGCATGTGCTCTTCAATGGCACTCCATAAGCATAGCCTGGAAATCAAAATGGATTTGGACATTTTACTACTATGTTCCTCTCCCCAAAATGTCCAGCTACAAACCACAATCAACAGAGCCACTAGTCAAATTTTAAAATGCAAAGCATTTTATATTTATTTACTAGTCGTTCCCGGCCATGCATTGCTGTGGCCCAGTCTGGTTAAATGGCCTCCAATCTGTGTGTAGATCTACACCTGTACAAACAAACATGTACACACAACCACCATATAACCCCCAACCTACCTACCTACTGTATTTCTCCCTCTCCCTCCCTATCCCTCTACCTACCTACCTACCTACCTACCTACCTACCTACCTACCTACCTACCTACCTACCGTCCTTCTCCCTCTCCCTCTGTATCCCTCTACCTACCTATCTACCTACCTACCTACCTACCTACCTACCTACCTACTGTATTTCTCCCTCTCCCTCTGTATCCCTCTACCTACCTACCTACCTACCTACTGTATTTCTCCCTCCCCCTCCCTCTCCCTCTCCCTACCTACCTACCTACCTACCTACCTACCTACCTACCTACCTACCGTCCTTCTCCCTCTCCCTCTGTATCCCTCTACCTACCTATCTACCTACCTACCTACCTACCTACCTACCTACCTACCTACCTACCTACCTACCGTATTTCTCCCTCTCCCTCTGTATCCCTCTACCTACCTACCTACCTACCTACCTACCTACCTACCTACCTACCTACCTACCTACCTACCTACTGTATTTCTCCCTCTCCCTCTCTATCCCTCTACTTACCTACCTATCTACATATCTACCTACCTACCTACTGTATTTCTCCCTCTCTATCCCTCTCCCTCCCTCCCTCCCTCCCTCCCTCCCTACCTACCTACCTACCTACCTACTGTATTTCTCCCTCTCCCTCTCTATCCCTCTACCTACCTACCTACCTACCTACCTACCTACCTATCTTATGGACAGATTATTTTATGTCATAAAGGATGACACAATACCTGTGGCCCACTGCTCTCTCTGTATCCATCTACCACCCTTTTTGACAATTTTTTACATTTTCGTTGCATGTACCTGGCACAGGTGTGACATCTACACAATCTATCTATCTATCTATATATATATATATATCATTGGTGCCGTACTTGAAAGGAACATTGTGTGAAAATTTGGAAGCGATCGGTGCAGGACTTTCGGAGATTAGCGGTTTTGAACAAACTCTTGTTACATTTTTATTTATATAGATATTAATATATATATAATAATAATATTTATTTATATATTCCTGCCTATCTCACTAGAACTGCCCAGGGAAATTTTGGGCAGCTTGCAACATTTATCTGTCTCTGTCTCTGATGTCTGTGTGTCTGTCTGTCTCTCTCCCTCTCTCCCTCTCCTCCCCCCCCCCCTCTCCTAGCTGGGGTTGCCATTTGCTCTTCAAGCAAGAATCTCAAATCCAGGAAACCCCACAAATTGCAGCCTGGGTCTGTTTGGAGTAGTGCCACTCCACCCATTGCTAAATATGTCAAAGTCCAGATCTTGAAGCTCCATGCATCCGAAACCATTCGGTCTTGCTAGAGTTCAGCTGAAGTCTGTTATCCCCGTATCTCCAAGCACCCCAAATGGGCAGAGACTACCTTGATTAGGTCAGCAGAGGTGGAGACATAGAGTTGAGTATCACCCACAAACTAATGAACCTCAACCGGTGGTGATGGAAGCTGTCACTCAGTGACATCATGGAGATGTTAAAAAGGAATGGAGAGAGCCACAGAGGAATGGCTGTAGGCTGGATCTCTTGGTCCCTTTCAACACTGATTGGCACTAGTTTTGGAGAAAATAACTGAACAAGCGTAAAATTATGCTGCTCAACCCAAGACCCTGTAGCTGGTCCAAAAGACCAGCTACAGGGTTTAGTGGTTAATTACCACTAAAAGAATCCAATTTTTGCCCAAATAAAACCATGTGGTCAGGGATCTAAAACTCTTCAGAGAGTGTTTCCATGGTCTAATACATTGTTGGTAGTAGAAAGCGGATTAGCAAATATTTTCACTCAAATGGGTTTTGGCATTCAGCCTGGCTGTTGAAATAGCTTTTAATTGGCTTAGTTCTGTTTAATTAAAAAAGTGTATATTTTAATTGTATCTTAATGTATAATTTTAACACCTAATACTGTGCTGCATTTAACTATGTTTAATTGCTTATTGTTTTGTTTCCAATTTTTGGTCAAACAGCATGGCATCAATGTTAAAAAGCAAGGCGTATCTCTAGTCACCCAAAATTCAATTGAAGTGAATTTTAAAAATCATTATATATTTATAATGTGTATATATATTGTATATATACATTCCTAAGTAGGAGAGAGACTTCAACATTTAATGCACCATATAGAATGTAACAACTTCAATGCTGCTGTTTCTGTCCCACTTTTTTTAAAAATAGAAAACGATGGGGATGGGCGAGAGAAAGAGGGATGATGCCTATCACTGGACTTCTTAAAAAAAAACATAAACAAAGATAAAACCATTAAAGCTGCTGAAGTAAACTCCTGCACATAGCTGGTTTCTATATTTGATGCATTTATACCAGAGGTGGGTTCCTACCGGTTTGGCTGAACCAGTGGTAAATTGGCGGCCTGGGTCTCTGGACCCAGGCCTATTACGCCCCTGAACCGATTCTCCTATGGCACTGCCATCTTTATTTTTGGTTCTGCGCATGCGCAGAACATTTTTCATTACAGCAATGTAATGTTTTCCTCCTTGTTTATGTGTTGCGCATGCGCACATATTTATAGGTGCAAATGCGCACACATGTTTGAAAAAAAGTTTGCGCGCCAAACCAGCAGTAATGCTGGCAGCAACCCGTCCTTCATTTATACAGTCTGGCTTACTAGTTGTTTTGATGTATGGACTTCGGTTCTTATCAGCCTAGCTATCAAGGGCAATATAGCAAGGAATTTTATAATGCAACAGAAGTGCAGAATCAAGGTTGCTTCTCCCATGGCACCTGTGGGATGGGCTAAAAAGAAATGTTACGCCTCATCGTATCAAGCAAATGCTGCACCATGATGTCATTTTGACATCTTTATAGCCTCTAACACAGGGGTCCCCAACCTTTTTAGCACCAGGGACCGGTTTCATTTTAAAGAAAATTCCGCGGACCGGTGGGCATGGCTCAGCCAGTGTAGAGGGGGAGCAGGGGGAACGCGGGAGGGGTGAGTCGGCTCACTCACCCCTCTCGGCTCTCAACGGCACGAGCGGCCGCACCTGTGCTCTCCCACCCCCAGCATGTGCTCTGCCCAGGGGGCTGCCCCCTCCTCCCTCCTCCTCATCTCTGGCCCTGCGGCCCGGTTCCTATCAAGCCACGGACCGGCACCAGTCCACGGCCCGGGAGTTGGGGTCCCCTGCTCTAACAGACTTATTCCTGATGAAATGGATTGAATTGACCCAGACAATGTCTAACTAATTACTTCTAGCCCTTAGACAAGCATTGATTACTTGTGGGTTAATTGTTGAGAAAAGACAACTCTTTGGGTCCTGAATTTCATTGTTCATCACCATTCACTGTTGGTCATCTTCAGTCTGTTTTGTCCAGGCATGTGTTATTTCTCTTATTCCTCTTTTCTCAATTCCTCTTCTCCAACATTCGTTCTTATCTAAAGACTTCCGGTATTGTCATTTTTTTACTTTTAAATTGCAGAGCGCTTGGCAACTGGCTGTAACAATGAATAGGTTTCCAACAGAGGTGGTATTCAGCCGCTTCGGACAGGTTTGGGCAAACCAGTAGAGGCGACCTGCGGGTGGGGTGGGCGCGTCCATCTGTCCCACCTCTATGCCATCCTATTTAGCCACATTTTCGAAGCCATGTGCATGCGTGCAATCCGTGCATGTGATCAAAGCAGCTGTGCAAGAAGGCTGCACACCTGCATGGAAGTGAGCACACATGGGCGGGGTGAACTAGTGGTAGACATCCGTGAAATCCAACTCTGGTTGCCAATTTTTTAAAGTGCAGTCATATAATGGGGAGGGGGGGAGCATAACATTTTGCAACAGCCAGAAGTGTTTTGCAGAGTGTAAAGCACATAGCCCAAGGCTGTAATGACCGCAAATGACTACCATGTTTTCCCGAAAATAAGACAGGTTCTTATTTTCTTTTGACCCCCAAAATAAGCACTTGGCCTTATTTTCGGGGAGGTCTTATTATTTTTGAGGTTCAGGGGGCGGTGAGCATGGTCACCTCATGGTTGCTCCTGTGTTGCAATATTTTCAGAGGGGGCTTATTTTTGTGGGAGGGCTTATTTTAGCACATGCACTCAAAAGCCCAATTGGGCTTATTATCCAGGGAGGTCTTATTATCGGGGAAACAGGGTACCTATATGTCTTCTGAAGGCTTTTTCTATATTTCATTCAAAGTGATGGCTGCAGGTAGTCCTCAACTTATATCTATAATTGAACCTGGAATTATAACCATAGGTTGTGCTGATTGTTAAGCAGGTCAGCAAACATGGCAGTCAGAAAATAAATGCAGTGGTCATTAAGCAAATCCTTTGCCAAAATGTGTGTGTGTGTGTGATTTGGTCAGATATATAGGAACAATATAGGAACCACTAAAAAGGGACAGTGAAAAGTGTGTTAGAAGATAATATCACAGGATTTATGGTGTATATTCAGATTTAGATTCAGATTTATTGAATTTGTATACCGCCCTTCTCCCTTTCGGGACTCAGGGTGGTGCACAGCCAATGGTAAAAGTAGGTAATACAAAAACTAAAAACAAATGTTAAGATATATTAAATAGATTGGCCTGCCAATTAAAAACCCCTGCTAAAATCAATTTAAAAACTATGACAGGCCGGCAACATGAAATAAATGGGTCTTCAGGGCCCGACGGAAGAGGCGCAGGTCCGTGGTCGTCCGTAGGTCAGGGGGTAGGTCGTTCCAGAGGGCAGGAGCTGCCACACAGAAGGCTCTCCCCCTAGGGGTCACCAGGTGACATTGCCTGGCCGACAGCACCCTGAGGAGGCCCTCTCTGTGGGAGCGAACTGGTCAGTGGGAGGTATTTGGCAGCAGGAGGCGGTCTTGCAAATAGCCAGGTCCCTTGCCATGGAGCGCTTTAAAGATGGTCACTAATATCTTGAAGCGCATCCGGAAAGCCACAGGCAGCCAGTGCAGCTCACACAGGAGAGGTGTCAAATGGGAGCGTCTAGATGCTCCCAAAATCCCCCGTGCGGCTGCATTGTGAACTAACTGGAGCCTCCGGGTGCACCTCAAGGGAAGCCCCATGTAAAGAACATTACAATAGTCCAGGCGGGAAGTGACAAGGGCTTGAGTGACCGTGCGTAAAGCGTCACGATCCAGAAAGGGGCGCAACTGGCGTATCAGGCGAACCTGATAGAAAGTCCCCTGGCCACGGCTGTCATATGGTCTTCTAGAAACAGCCGAGAGTCCAGGAGGATGCCCAAGTTGCAAGCCCTCTCTGTGGGGGCCAATAACTCGCCCCCAATAGCCAGAGATGGCACCAGCTGGCTATGCCGGAAGCCACAGCCACTCGGTCTTGGATGAGTTGACTCGAAGCCTGTTTCTCCCCATCCAGACTCGCACGGCCTCCAGACACCGGGACATCACTTCCGCATCATTGGGGTGGTCCAGGGTAGAGATGTACAGCTGAGTGTCATCAGCGCACTGATGGAACTCTACCCCAAAACCATGGAGTTATTCAATCAATCAATCAATCAATTTTAATTTGTAGACCGCTCCCTCTCCCCACAGGGACTCGGGGCGGTGCACAGGAAGAATAAAAACCACAAATATACAA
This sequence comes from Rhabdophis nuchalis, assembly GCA_039707465.1. Lineage (NCBI taxonomy): Eukaryota > Metazoa > Chordata > Lepidosauria > Squamata > Natricidae > Rhabdophis > Rhabdophis nuchalis. The sequence continues at coordinate 12,226,670 of CM077656.1, forward strand.
ACATATTTAAAACAAAATTAAACTTAGTACCTGTGCTAAAAATCCATTAAAACTAAACTAAACTAAAATGACATTCCCAATAATAAATATAATAAAACCCCATAGACAGAGAGACTTCCCTAGGCCGGCCAGACAGAAAAAGTGTGTTTTTAATTTTAGACGGAAGGAGCGGAGGTCCGTGGTTGTTCTAATGTCGGGGGGAAGGTCGTTCCAGAGGGCTGGGCCCACCACAGAGAGAGCCCTTCCCCTGGGTGTCGCCCGCTGACAAAGCCTAGTGGACGGCACCCGGAGAAGTCCCTCTCTGTGGGAGCGAATCGGCCGTGAGGATGTATGAGGCAGGATCCGATCCCGCAGATATTAACTTCTAATTTGAGCTTCTCAGTAATTTTAATCAGTGATATCATCAAAACCAACGTGGTGCAGATGTCACCAGGTTAAAAATCCTACTGGATATGACATGTTATGTAATACTTTCAAGAAAGCCTACTTAACACACCTAAACTTAATGATTAACATAATCCTCCCCTGGATTGCGTCGACCCCTGATAACCTTATGGCTGACGGTATTGAAAACTTATACTTTGAATAAGATCTATTCTGAGCACATTTGAAATCAAGTACAAAATATATTTTATTTTTGTGGAATGTTTAAAAACAGCATCTTGAATGCAGGAGGGGAAAAAAATATTTAAAGCAATAACCTGCTTTTCTCTCTTTCCTGAAATATAACACCACATCTTTTTGCAAAGTTTAAATGAAAAACACATACAGCCCCCCTCCACACACATACACTGTTTTAAATGAAAATAATAAAGGAAGCTTCAGCCAGGGTTTTTTTTTTACTGTACTGATAGTTAAATGCATACATATATTTTTGCAAAGTTTAATTGGAAACCACATACCTAAACCCTCCCACATACCAACAACCCCAGCAAGCAATTAAAAAAGAGGACACAATGAACAAATTCTTTCCTGACGGGAAAATAAAAGTTAAAAAATAAATAAATTCCAGGTTGCAAAAGATATAACTATAGGGCAGTGACATGCCCTAATAATAACTCTAGACCAGGGGTAATCAACCTTTTTATACTTACCGCCCACTTTTGTATCTCTGTTAGTAGTAAAATTTTCTAACCGCCCACCGGTTCCACAGTAATGGTGGTTTATAAAGTAGGGAAGTCAATTAAATTAAAAAAAGGAAAGCGCTTCAGTATTGGACAAAACCTCTACTGCCCACCATGAAAGCTGGAACGCCCACCAGTGGGCGGTAGGGGCCAGGTTGACGCCCGCTGGTCTAGATATACACATAGCAAGTGCTCCAAGCTATCGGAATTAGTTATCGGAGCAGGTACGTCCAAAAATAATGTTTGTCATTTAGTAAAAGGGGCGATGGTTATTTGACCTGCTATGCTTAATCTGTTGACACTGACTTTTAAAAAGTCCTGCATATTTTTAAAATGTAAATGTTGAATATGATTGCTATGTATTGAATGTATATAGTTGTGTTAAGCCCTGCTAAAGCAAAACTAACCTTTAGATCAGGGGTGGGTTGCTGCTGGTTTTACTACCAGTTTGCAACCCACACGTGTGTACTGTTCAATGTAAATTGTTCTTTGCGCATGCACAGAACAATTTATAGTGAACTGCGCATGTGCAGTCACTAAGAACCAAAATGGCAGCAGCCCAGCGACATCAAGGGAACCGATTCAGGTGCGTGGCAGGCCTAGGTCGCTGCCGGTTCTGCGATCCCGGCCTGAATTGGACTACCCGTTTGGCCGAACCGGGATGAACCGGGAACAACCCGCCTCTGCCTTAGATGACCCTAACTGTTAACCCTGCTAAAACAGGGGTTATAGAGAACCGGCAGCAGAAAATTTTGAGTAGTTCAGAGAACCGGCAAATCCCACCTCTGGCTAGCCCAAGAGAGGGATAGGAATGGAGATTTTGCAATTTCCTTCCGGAAGGAGTGGGGATGAAATAGGGATTTTGTAGTATCGTTCCCCTGGAGTGGGGTGGGAATGGAGATTTTATAGTAGCCTTCCTCTACCGTGCCCACCAAGCCACACCTACAGAATTGGTAGTAAAAAAAATTGAATTTCACCACTGTGCTAAAGTGAAACTAACCTTTAGATGACCCTCACTTTTAGCTCATACAGTACTCTTTTGGAGGGAAACTTTGAATATTCATATAGCAACTGTGAGAGGGATCTTGGAATCCTAGTGGACAACCATTTAAATATGAGCCAGCAGTGTGCAGCAGCTGCCAAAAAAGCCAACACAGTTCTAGGCTGCATAAACAGAGGGATAGAATCTAGGTCACGTGAAATGTTAATGTCACTGTATAGTGCCTTGGTAAGGCCACACTTGGAATACTGCATACAGTTTTGGTTGCCACGATGTAGAAAAGACGTGGAGACTCTGGAAAGAGTGCAGAGAAGGGCAACCAAGATGATTAGGGGACTGGAGACTAAGACATATGAAGAATGGCTGCAGGAGCTGGGTATGTCTAGCTTGATGAAGAGAAGGACCAGGGGAGACATGATAGCAGTGTTCCGATATCTCAGAGGGTGCCACAAAGAAGAGGGAGTCAAACTATTCTCCAAGGCACCTGGGGGCAGGACAAGAAGCAACGGGTGGAAACTAATCAAGGAGAGAAGCAACTTAGAACTAAGGAGAAATTTCCTGACAGTAAGAATAATTAACCTCTGGAACAGCTTGCCTCCAGAAGTTGTGAATGCCCCAACCCTGGAAGTCTTTAAGAAGATGTTAGATAGCCATTTGTCTGAAATGGTATAAGGTTCATGCCCACGCAGGGGGTTGGACTAGAAGACCTCCAAGGTCCCTTCCAACTCTGCTATTGTATTGTATTGTATATTTGGGTGGGTTTTCAAGCATTTTGATTGGACCTTGCGGGCCAGAGTATAAATTATAAGCATTTGCCTGCTGTTCCTCAGTCCAATTTTGAATCAATAAATATTGTAGCTAACCTGGTCTGGTTCTTGCTTACTGAAGCCCACTACACAATAATGATGACTTCTGAAACATAAAAAGAGTTTAAAGATCCTACAACCCCTTGTTGTATCACCGAAGAGCCCCCTTCTACAAGATTTATCTTCTCAGGGCTGGTTGAAAAACAAACTCCAGGGACAGCAAAATCTGTCATCCAAGTTTTGATGAAGATGTTTCTTTCTCTGGCTGTGTCCGAAGGATGAGACTTTTTTCATTTTTTCTTTTCAGTGTCAAGCAAGAAATTAAACAGAAATCACCAGACAGCTAGTGGAGAGTCAAAATACATATTTTCAGTCAAAGTTGCTTAGCCAATCATTTGTAATAAAATAAAATATGCCAGTTTATTAAAATAGTTTCTGCTCCATCCCTGGAATAGCTTCTTTTCATAATCTGTTAAAACATGTTTCCTTATCTTAAAGTTACAGCAAACTTCCTTATTTATGGTTAAGCTGCAGTTTCTGTTTCTACAACTAAATGAGTATTTTATCTTACCTATATGTGTGTTTTTCTCTACATAAGGTATATGTCTTTATTTGACATAAATTTTGCTCCATGATCTATTTCTTGTCTATTTTAACAGGAACTGGCAGTGCTATCTATATTCCAGCAGCTGTCATAAGTGGTGTTACAGTTCCTTCAAAACGGATGAGGAATGGAAGCAATCTCAGGGAATACTTGCCATTCAACCTGTGAAATAGGGAACACCTACTTCGATCTCTTGAAAGGACTCTTGGCAGGCAAGTAATTGGTTTTTATTTTGTGTTATGTAAATATCAGTGGCTGATATCATGTGAGTGGATTTGATTTATATTTTACAGTGTCTTAATTAACACCAGAGAGTAAGCTGTTCAAAGAAACCCCCATTACTACATTACATGTAATCCTTGACGTACAATCACAATTGGGTCGGGAACTGCTGTCGCTAAGCAATGCATCATTAAGTGAATCATTATGTAACTATACCTGATATTTCAACCTTTGTTGCTATGATTGTTAAGTGAACCCCAGCTTCCTCCTTTGCTTGCTAAAAACCATCTGGGAAAGTTGCACATGATGATCATGTGTTCTCAGATTACATGCTGGTTGCCAAATCACTGTCACATGATTGTTGTGGCCCAGCCAGCTCTGGATGAGCTGCTGATGGACTTTTCTAGTGAAGAGTCCTATGAGTCTGCCCAGCAGAGAATCTGGTTGGCCACCAGGAGGCGCCTGGGTCATGGAGCAGTGGGGAGGATCAGGGGCAGTTTGTCCCTGATGCTAGATTACGCAGGGCTGAGAAAAGGAGGCAACAGTTAAGTAAGAGGCAGGCTCATAAGCCCTGATTAGAACCAGCTGGTTGCTGAGTGGCCCCTCCCAAGAGAGCTTATAGGGAAGGCTTTGGGAGGGGTCATTTGCAGGAAACAACAGTTACAAATCATCATTGGAAATATCTGGTCATTCGAATCATGTCTTCAAGTCTCTGTGTGTAAACGTGCTACAGTATTTGTAATGTGAGTCCAGGCTCGCAGCCAAGGAGATAGTGGCAAGCAGCCAAGCTTGTGTGTGTGTGGTGTGATTCCATCTGTGGGGCCGAACACATGAACATGAAGATACTGTGATGATTTTAAGTGTAAGACTGGTTGCAAGTCACTTTTTTCAGACTGTTATATATGATCATAAATTAGGTAGCATGTGTATGATGCTGTCAATTGTAGGTCTAATTGTACTGTGCTAGTTTCACTATTACCTAGATCAGTGTTTCTTAAACTAAGAAACTTTAAGATGCGTGGACTTTAATTCCTAGTCTTGCGGGATATGCTTTGGGCCTGACTATAGTCATTGTGAAGGTGTGTCACTTCTCTGTATTTAAATCTTTTTTAAAAAATTTAAAAGTTTTCAATAGCTTTTAAAAATTTCCAAATGGGATTTATTCACTATATTATTTGGAGCTGGGAGCAGAGGTGATATTCAGCAGGTTCTGACCAATTCTGGAGAACCGGTAGCGGAAATTTTGTGTAGTTTGGAGAATCAGTAAATACCACGTCTGACTGGCCCTCTCCCCCATCTATTTTCTGCCTCCTGAGTTCCAGCTGATTGGAAGGGAATGAGGATTTTGCAGTAACTTTCCCTGGAATGGGAGGGAATGGAGATTTTACAGTATCCTTCCCCTGACACGCCCACCAAGCCTCGCCCACCACACCACACCCACCGAGCCACACCCACAGAACCAGTAATAAAAAAATTTGAATCCCTCCACTGGCTGGAAGGGTGTGTTATAGTGTATGTTTCCAATTAAACTTTGCAAATATATTATGCTTTTAACTTTCAGAAAATATTGAAGAGTTTAAAAAATACCTTTGTCTGAACTTAAGGTGATGTTGTATTTTAAAAGTACTCATAACATAGTTTGCTTACAAATATTGTATTCAGGCCCAGGTTCAGCAGAGGTCAATAAATTCCAAGAGAAGTTATGATAATGATTATTTTTAAGGCTTACAAGTAGCCTTTCTTGATAGAATAAGGTAAGACACCATATCTGGAAGGATTCATAAGTGAGTGACTTCTCTTTCACCTGAGCTTTGATTCTTTAGTTTGATAAAATGTCTGAAAACTCCTTGTTCAGCTTAAATGTTTAGTTTAGTTTTAGTTTTATTTAATTTATATCCCGCCCTTCTCCAAAAGGACCCAGGGCGGCGCACAGGAATTTAAAATACATACAAAATAATACAAAAATACAAAAAATTTAAAAACCTATTAAATATCAAGTCCTGCGCTAAAACCAATTAAAATCCCCAATTAAAACTATCTATACTAGTCACAGCGGAGGTTATGTTAGGCCGGCTTGATGAAAGAAGTGTGTTTTTAAACACTGGTGGAAGAGGCGGAGGTCAGTGATGGTACGGAGTTCTGGGGGTAGGTCGTTCCATAGGGCAGGGCCCGCCACAGAGAAGGCTCTTCCCCTGGGTGTCGCCAGTCGGCATTGTCCGGCCAACGGCACCCTGAGAAGGCCCTCTCTGTGGGAGCGTATCGGTCTGAGGGATGTATGGGGCAGGAGACGGTCTCGCAGATAACTAGGTCATAAGTGGCTCTATTGTGGGAAGTTTTCAAACCGCACAGAATATTTTGTGTAAATCAAAATGTGAAAATTGAACCAATGAAACTCATTTTGTAAGATTATCACTTATGTAATGTCTATTCATCTCTTCCCCAAATGATATGCAAAAATGTTAACATGTTCCTATAATCCTTATTCTATTTAAGAATCAATATTTTCCCTTCAGTGCTACTACTTGATTCCTTTACAAGATTATTATACTAAATCTTAAAGTTGGCAAAACAAATTCCATGTCATTTTAATGTGCTGCCTCATAGCAAAATTCTTTTTATTACCTATGTTTTCTACATACACAGTAAGATTTATATCCAATGGTATGTGTACCCTGGAGTGGTTTTGGAAGGGTGGTAATTGGTGTAAGTAATTAAACGGTATTATAAAACTACTATATCTTTTCTTCCTTAACTATTTTTCAAGGAAATGGGATAAGAAAAAAAGATCACTGGGACATTGTCAGCTTCATCCAAACCACTTTATTGCCACAAGGTTTACATATTTCGTTTCTTAATCACTTCTGGAAATTGCTTGTTCATTTTTTATTAATTAAGAACAGTGGTGGGATTCAAAAAAAGTTACTACGGGTTCTGTGGGCGTGGCAGGGGAAGGATACTGCAAACTCCCCATTTCCTCCTCACTCCTGGTAGAAGGTTGCTGCAAAATCCCCATTGCCTCCCCACCCCACTAACCTGCTTTCCAACTCCGTTCTCCTGTTCAGGGCAACAGAAGAAGATCAGCTGGGAGGCAGTAGGAGCATGGCCAGCCTATTTGCTAGTTCTCGGAACTACTCAAAACTTCCACTATTGGTTCTCCAGAACCTGTCAGAACTGGCTGAATAACACCTCTGATTAAGAACCTTCAGAATGACAAGTTTCCTTACACTAGATGTATCTCCTTCAATCCTGAGTGGGAAAAAGTTTTATGCAAATTTAAGGACTTAAAAATATTTTCCTAGAATAAACAGCAAAAAGATGATTAAGCCAAAGTTACAAATGAGCTCAGGGGGCCAGATGAATTTGAATGAAGATTTTGAAATTAATTATAAAAATACTTTCTTTGCATTGTTTATAATTCTACAAAAATATGAAGATTTTACAATTATGCTTTAAAAAAAGTTGCCATTGGAAAACTTGTTGATTTTTTTTCTAAATAGTATTTTGAGGGTTTGACACTAAGGGGAACCAGAAAGAACTAGGAATTATAATTAAAAGACAACAAAGATTATGGGAATAGACTAGAATAGAATATCTTCACTTTCTAAAATGGCACACAATGATTGAATAATATAAGTCTCGCCATATTACAGTTATTCCATTTAAAAAAACACATCCTAAAACAATAGTTTTTTTAGTGATTAGACTAACTTATGTAAAGCAGCTTCATAGAAATTAACATGTGTTATCGTCAGCAAAATTGGATAAATATTATAAATACATCAATGTAGGAACAATGTGAAGTTTGTTATGTTGGCATTTGGGTCTTAAATCTTTCCCACCCAAACATCAACATTTTCAACAATTCTCCCGTGGCGGTTACTTTAGTTTTGCAATAACAGTTCTCACATGCATTGGCTCTTATGTTTAACAGCCCCCATATCCAGAAAAGATAGTTGCATATCTTCTTCTTTAAAATAAGATCATTAACAATTTGGAATATAATATCCCTAAACAGCTCAATGACATATTAGTTACAAGGTAGTAGAATATCAATTATGCTTTCTGGTGGAGAAAGCTTAAATAATTGTCAAATTGTTACTTAGCATTGCCACTGAAAATCCCCAGGTCTTTTCTTTGATGTTTTGCATATCATTGAAAACAATAAATATCTTCTAATTTCACAACAAATCCTCAGATGCCCATATTTACTAAATCGAATATCCTGCCATTTTAAGGCATTAAGAACAATACTTGTCTTTAGAGCTGAATATATTTGTAATAAAAATAAATTGTGCCAAATAAATAACCACTGTTCTGAAGAAACAGCTTTTGCAAAAAAGAGCATATCCCATCTAAATCAACATAAGAGTTATCCTTCAAAAAGATCTTCAAGTACAGAGAGTGCAAAACAACAATACTAACAACAAAAATAATGGATCTCATTTGTAACTGCCTTTGAACTAGCATTTCTTTCCCATTGTCAGCAATCAGTTTTAGTCCACATTATATACAATACAATACAATAGCAGAGTTGGAAGGGAACTTGGAGGTCATCTAGTCCAACTCCCTGCCTAGGGAGGAAGCCCTATACCGTTTCAAACAAATGGCTATCCAACATCATCTTAAAGACTTCCAGTGTTGGGACATTCACAACTTCTGGTGGCAAGCTGTTCCACTGATTAATTGTTCTCACTGTCAGGAAATTTCTCCTCAGTTCTAAGTTGCTTCTCTCCTTGATTAGTTTCTGATTGATTGTTCTGTCCTCAGGTGCTTTGGACAATAGCTTGACTCCCTCTTCTTTGTGAAAGCTCCTGAGATATCGGAAGACTGCTATCATGTCTCCCCTGGTCCTTCTTTTTATTAAACTAGACATATCCAGTTCCTGCAACCGTTCTTCATGTTTTAGTCTCTAGCCCCTTAATCATATTTGTTGCTCTTCTCTGCACTCTTTCTAGAGTCTCCACATCTTTTTTATATCACTACAATAGATATATTTTAACAATTTTGAAATACTTTGCTAAAAAAAAAAGAAAAATTGGAAAGTCCTATATTGAAGCATTGTAAAGGTAAAAGGTAAAGGTTCCCCTCGCACATCTCTGCTAGTCATTCCTGACTCTAAGCGGCGGTGTTCATATCCATTTCAAAACTGAAGAGCCAACACTGTCTGAAGATGTCTCCATGGTTATGTGACTGACATGACTAAACGCTGAAGGTGCACAGAACACTGATACCTTCCCACCAAAGTTCCCATTTTTCTACTTACATATTTATGTGCTTTCGAACTACAAGGTTGGCAGAAGCTGGGACAAGTAATGGGCGCTCACTCCATTATGTGGTGCTAGGGATTCAAACCGCCAAACTGCCAACTTTTCTGCTCGACAAGCTCAGCTTCTTAGACACTGAGCCACCCTGTCCCTATATATATATATCTATAATATACATAAGCATTATACTCTTCACCAAATCTATCATCAACATTCTTGGTTCACATTGTTGAGAATATAAAGAATTTCATATTTGCTTCAGAGAAACAAACTTTTTAAGGATACCAGGATGGTAGACTTCACTATAGAAAACAAAATCGAATTTGCTTGTGAAAGACAGTGTTGACAGTAACAGGCTCAATATGTAGGTAAGGCATTTTTTCAGTGACATTGTAAATTTGAATGGTCACTAAATGAATGGCTATAAGTCAAGTTCTACCTGTATTAACTTTCCACAGTCACTGTGGCTTCCAGAATTTTCTCAAGGCCTTGTATCAGACTGGACCTTCAGTGTCAAATAGAGCTAGATTCTTGCTATAATTTACTTCACTGTTTCTCATCAGTAATATATACTGTGTTTCCCCGAAAATAAAACAAGGTCTTATTTAAATTTGAACCCCAAAATAAGTACTTGGCCTTATTTTGGGGGAGATCTTATATTTTTTGGGGAAACAGGGTATTGCAGATTATTAAGAACTTCAAAGTTCAAATGGAAAGAAAAGACATCGATCTGAATACAAAGTAGAAAGATGTGATATGAAAATATTGACACAGTCATTCGATTTTGTTACATAGGAAAGATATTATGATAACAAACATCAGTATCTATGAAACAGACTATTTGAGTCTTGACAGTATTTAAACTGTGATCTTAAAAAACCCACGTTGAATGCTATTATTAAATATACAAGTCTCAGAAGTGCTGGCATTAATTAGAGTAAGTAACTTTTTCGATCTCTTCCTGCATCTCTAAAAATACTTAGCTCACAAAGAAGCTGAGTGACATAAAAAATGTAGTATGTGCAAAAATCCAATTAGCAAACTGTTTGATGTGTACCAAAGTGTTGGAGAGAAGAAGAAAAAACAGAAAAATCAACTTCAGGAACAGATGGAACAGCTATTTGCAAGGAAAACATGAATGGATATAATGACAATGAATTTCAGATTGAACAAACTAAATAGCAGTGTCTGGATGCAGAATCATGGCAACTGGATTTCTTTTCCTTTTGGTTTGAAATGTCATTATATGTGGGGTCCCCTAACTGAGGGGACCCAACCCCTGGCTGTGGACTGGTACTTGGCCATAGTATGACAGAAACCAGGCCACGCAAACAAGTGAAGCCCATCTGTGGAATGCAGGCAGCATGTGAAACCATGCTGCCTCAGGTCTATGGAAAAAAAAAAAACTATTTCTACAGAACTGGTCCCTAGAGCCCAAAAGGTTTGGGCCTGCTGCTCTAAGCAACTTGCTAAGACTAAAGAAGCTACTATACTAGGATAAGAGTAATGCTCTCTACATGGGGCTCCCCTTGAAGAGCATCCAGAGGTTCCAATTGGTCCAGAATGCGGCTGCGTGGATAATTATGGGGGCGACGCGATGCTCCCATGTAACACCTCTCCTGTGCGAACTACACTGGCTTCCGATGGTTTTCCAGGTGTGATTCAAGGTGTTGGTTACTATCTTTAAAACGCTCCATGGTTTAGGACCTGGGTACCTACGAGATCACCTTCTGCCACTGAGAGCCTCCCACCAGCCAGCACGCTCCCATAGAGAGGGTCTCCTCATGGTGCCATTGGCTAAACAATGTCGACTGATGACACCCGGGGGAGAGCCTTCTCTGTGGGAGCACCTGTCCTTTGGAACGAATTGCCCCCAGAGTTACGAATTATCCCTGACCTACGCACCTTCCGCCGTGCTCTTAAAACTTTTCTTTTTCAACAAGCCGGGCTGGTGTAAATTTTATTAATCTTAATTGGGTTTGTTTGGTTTTTAACTTTATTATGGGCCATATTATTTAATATGTTTTTTAAATTGTTTTTAACTTTTATATATCTGTGTTTTATTTTGGCTGTACACCGCCCTGAGTCCTTCGGGAGTAGGTCAGTATAAAAAATGATATAAATCTAAATCTAAAAATCTAAATAAGTAGTGAAATGTTTCAGACCAAAAGAAAAGAATTCTAATTGCCATGACTTCCAATCAACTTCCAAGCAACTTTACCTGGATAATTGAGAATCTTCATCAAGCTAAATAGCAGTGAATTTTTTCAAAGTAGTCCTAAAGATGAAAAAAAAAAAATTGCACAGAAAATTCAATGTAAGAAAATGAGGCTACTTAATAATTAGGAAATATTAAGTTTTACTGCCCTTTCATTACTTGTTGAAAAAAGTTTGTTTCCCTTCAAAATAATGCTCATTTCATTACCCATTTCATATTAGGTAAGCCTGTCATTTTGGTGATCTAATAAACTGAGACCAAATACTGAATGGCTTTTAACAATATTACCCAAAAAACCAACAGCAGCAGCAGAAATTTCACCAGACACTAAAATGGTTAACTGGATTTTTAAGAAAGAGCCAAAGAGTATTCGAAACAGTATTTACAAAATAGAAATTTTACATATGAAAAACCTACATTTTTTTCCCGGTTACAAAAACGCAGATCATATTACTCAAGTTAGTTCAGCAGAAATAAACAGAAAGTTTCAGAAGAACTGCATAAATTCTAATCATCTAACAAGGAATGTTACAACATTATCTGCTATTGATATACACCAATTAATGTAATAATGCATTGCCTAAGCCAATTAGCATTTTCTCACGAAATAAATCAAGTTATTTTAATCTGTAAAAGTAAGCTTTGAAAGGGGAAAAATAAACAAAAAATATGTTAATTGATTTCTTGGAATATTGTCAATCCTTAAAGTTCAAGCAATTAATTAAAAAAAACACACACAAGTATTGTAATATAAGTAAATTATGGAGTTGGCCAGCATTTATTTTTTTTTGTTTTTAAATTCTTTCCTGTGTGGAAAAAAATAGAATGATAGGCAATAAAGTAATATGATAAGCACCAGCAAATGTATCAGAAATGATGGGAAACCCTAACAATAACTAGGATCTATTTATTTCAATGTGTTGATCACCATCTTTAAAGCGCTCCATGGCACAGGACCTAGTTATTTGCGGGATCGCATCCTGCCCCATACATCCCTTCGGCCGATTCACTCCCACAGAGAGGGACTTCTCCGGGTGCCATCTGCTAGGCAATGCCAGCGGGCGACGCCCAGGGGAAGGGCCTTCTCTGTGATGGGCCCAACCCTTTGGAACGACCTGCCCCCCGATATTAGAGCTACTACGGACCTCCGCTCCTTCCGCCAAAAAGTAAAGACACATCTGTTCCATCAGGCCGGCCTGGCCTAATTTATGTTCCTCGCCCCAGTCTGTAGCTTAAATTGTTTAATCAGGTTTTAATTGGGATACAGTTTTAATGTTTTATAAATTTTAGTACAGGATTAATTATTTAATTTGGTTTTAATTACGTATGTATTGTAATGTTTTTAGATGCTCTTAATTTTCCTGTACAACGCCCCGAGTCCCTTCGGGGAGAGGGGGCGGTTTAGAAATTTAATAAATTATTATTATTATGAATTATTTTATAATTATTATTAAATGTTTACATCACCTAATTTCCAGTGGTTCCAAAACTTCCCAAAAAGTGGTTTTTGAAAGAAAATCTTGGTAAAAACAATTGCTTGCAAGTTACTATACTCATGATGATTTGTCAGTAAATCCCACAAAAGATTTAAAATGAAAAAGCTTCTATTAGATTTGTTCAGAATGAGATACTGAATATTTATCAAGGTTTCAGTGGCATTTACCAGTGATGTTTAGCTCATCAGAAATCATCTTTTTAATTTTTTTAGCTACTTTATGTTTACCATTTACTTCATCCTTGCCTTCACCATTGTATTTTGTATGTATCCCTCTCGGTATTTAATTCTACCATAGCAACCATTTTTCTTATGACATTATCTTCATAAACAAGATTACATTTTGAATATGCTTCCTAAGGCACAATTCCTTAGTATCATGTTTCCTCATAAATCACAGCCTCTCTGATACAGGAACTATTCTGCAGTAGCAGATCATGTTCAAATAACGACTTTTATTTAGGGATTTCTAGAAGCTATTATTCAAACTAATTTTCCATTTCCTTCTCCAACCATCTCTAAAGAAGAGACTCGAAATGTAACTTTTGCACGTAGTATAAACAAAAGAATTCTGGCTAACATTACTGCAATCAACAAGTCCTATTCAATTGGAAAACTAGAGAGAAATCAACTAAAGAACCAACATTAGATAAATTATAGCAGTAGCTGCAAGAGAATCATTTTGGAATGGTATAAATACGAAGGTACCAGTTTTACCTGCCTTTAGATCTATTTTTCTATTTTATGCACCTGCAAATCAAATTCATCAAATCAAAATCAAATCAAATATAATTTGTAGACCGCTCCCTCTCCCCGAAGGGACTCGGGGCGGTGCACAGGAGATTAAAAAGCGTACAAACATAAAAACATTATAAATATATAAAATCAAATGAAACAACTAGATCCCTGCGCTAAAAGCCTAAAATCCTTAAAAACTAAACCCCTTAAAAACCCAATTAAAACGATTTGAATATTCAGACTAGAGGCTGGAAAGGTAGATTAGGCCAGGCCGGCCTGCTGGAAGAAATGAGTCTTAAGCTTTTGGCGGAAGGAGCGGAGGTCCGAGGTTGTTCTAAGCTCGGGGGGTAGGTTGTTCCAGAGGGTTGGGCCCGCGACAGAGAAGGCCCTTCCCCTGGGCATCGCCCGCTGGCATTGCCTAGTGGACGGCACCCGGAGAAGCCCCTCTCTGTGGGAGCGAATCGGTCGAATCATAAAATAAATTCAAATGCAACCATTGGGCATGGAAAAGAAGAGGTTCTAAGTTCTGCATATGGATTTCACAACATCTAGCAGGTACATACATTGTTTGGTGAGATTCTTTATTTGCTGGTGGGACAAATTTATGGTACTTTTGCCAAGGATAATGCAAGGATGAAGATGCATCCAAAGTGGTAAATCATTTTGAACACTTATTCAGACAGGCAAATCTAAGATTAATCCATTGATACACCTTTGAAAAGATATTGTCAATGACGATAACTTACAGCAGGTCCTCAAAAATATACAATGAATTTATTTTGAAATAAGGTTCATGTCCCTTGTTTCCTCCTTTCGTATTTCACTTTTTAATTTATTTTCTTCTTCATTTAATCCTTCTCATCATGTTTATTTAGAAGAACTCTGTTTCTATTACATCCAGAAAGTCCATACACCCATTAAACATTTACAGTAGCACTTTTACATCACCACACTAATGCATTTAGTGCAGGGCTCTCCAACCTTTGCAACTTTAAGTCTGAAGGACTTCTGCTCCCAGACTTCTCCAGCCAGCTTTGCTGGCTGGAGAATTCTGGCAGCTGAAGTCCTTCAGACTTAAAGTTGCAAAGGTTGGAGACCCCTGGTGTATAAGACACACCCAGATTTTCAGCTTTGCTGGCTGGAGAATTCTGGGAGCTGAAGTCCTTCAGACTTAAAGTTGCAAAGGTTGGAGACCCCTGGTGTATAAGACACACCCAGATTTTCAGCTTTGCTGGCTGGAGAATTCTGGGAGCTGAAGTCCTTCAGACTTAAAGTTGCAAAGGTTGGAGACCCCTGGTGTATAAGACACACCCAGATTTTCAGCTTTGCTGGCTGGAGAATTCTGGGAGCTGAAGTCCTTCAGACTTAAAGTTGCAAAGGTTGGAGACCCCTGGTGTATAAGACACACACAGATTTTCAGCTTTGCTGGCTGGAGAATTCTGGGAGCTGAAGTCCTTCAGACTTAAAGTTGCAAAGGTTGGAGACCCCTGGTGTATAAGACACACACAGATTTTCAGCTTTGCTGGCTGGAGAATTCTGGGAGCTGAAGTCCTTCAGACTTAAAGTTGCAAAGGTTGGAGACTAAGATTTAGTGGATATTTTTAAAGGGTCATTTTCTAATGAATATTATCTTTCAAGCACAATTATTTTTAGCTAGTGGTAAATGTTTGGTTCCATGTTTTTCTCACTAAACTGCTGCTTTTTGGGAGATCTAAAAACTCCTGGTGGTTTTCCATTCAAACATTGAATTATACATAATAACATGACATTTCACTTCATGGTAAACAAATAATTATATTCTTGCCTTTCCAGTCTTGTCACTCACTGTTTGCATATACCCCTAATGACCATTTTTTGGTGATCCCTAAAATTTAGGGTTTTTTGTACCAATTTAATGTTTGATTTTTGCTTGCCTTGAGCTCTATTAATCTTAAAAATCAAATCCTATTACACATGCTGTCCCCCAAGTACAGCGTTTAATTCTCTGGTGACACTGAGAACTTAACTATATATCAGCTTTCTGGATCCATCACTTTTTGATCTGTGCAATATTTTTATCTGTCTGATACCTAATCGAGTGTTCTAGTCTAAGATGTAGCATCCAGGAACTTGCTGCATTTTAAATTTATCTAGAGCAAAGCCATATCCCCCACAAAGGGCCTTGAACTCTTAATCTCCAAAGTCAACAAGCCACAGGCCATATCAATTAATCACAGGACACTGGGGACAACATCTCATCATCCCCTTCTGAAAGTGTTCCTATTAAAGTCATTTGTTTGGAGGGTGTATTCCATTTCTAAAGATTGACCCGCATTTGTTTATATAATACTAGCCGTTCCCAGCCACGCATTGCTGTGGCCCAGTCTGGTTAAATGGCCAACCAATCTGTGTGTAGATCTACACTGCACACACTAACACATCCCTCTCTCCCTCTACCTGCCTACCTACCTACCCACTGTATTTCTTCCTCTCTCTATCCCTCTACCTACCTACCTACCTACCTACCTACCTACCTACCTACCTACCTACCTACTGCATTTCTCCCTCCCTCTCTCTATCCCTATAGCTGCCTACCTACCTACCTATTGTGTTTCTCCTTTTATGACATAGTCATAATGTCATACAATAATTCCTGTGGCTTACTGCTCCCTCTGTCTACACTTTTTACATTTTTTGTTACCTTTTTTACATTTCCATTGTGTGTACCTGGCACAGGTGTGACATCTACACAATCTATATATCTCATTGGTGCTGTATTTGAAAGGAACGTTGTGTGAAAATTTGGAAGCGATCGGTGCAGTACTTTTGGAGGTTACCTGTTTTGAACACACTCTTGTTACATTTTTATTTATATAGATAGGACAGTCAACTTTCTTCTTTAGTGTCCCTTACAGCATTTTTAGAGGCTTCAAAAGTAATATTCTACTCATCTTTAAAGGCAGGAAAGGCAAGAGATCTATCTTCTACTTAATAGAGTTCTAGCTATCTAAGAGTTATGGGGCAACAAAGTTTGACATAACAACGTCCTATTGAAGCATCTCATTACAGACAGTTATATGCTGTGTCTAGTCGCAAATAAATGCAGACTAGAAAAAGGGTGAGAAAGTGCTCCTCAAGAGCTAACTGGGCTTCTGCAGACCAATGGGTGTCAAGAGGAGACAACTGACCAAAGCAAAGTCACACAATAAGCTCTGCTCCTTTTTTATATGCATCTAGAAGGGGCAGGCACACAATTTTTTTCAGTCAAATGTAAAGGATTTTGTTTGATTTTTGGCTTGAACCTGCTGCTTTGAACATTCAAGCCATAGATATAAAATAATAAGACCCAAACCTGTTTAGAGATGCATGTCGGACAATTGTATCATTTGTGCCACTAGGGCTATATAGTCTGATGTTTGGATTCTTTTTATCAATTTTTAAAAAAATCCATACACATCTGCAGGCTTTTTATTTGCAACTTTATCCAGCATATGTAACAGTTGTTGGCATTTCCCAAAGTGTATGTAGTTTTTTAACATACAAGTTCCACTTATAAATATAAATATCCCCAATAATTTTTTTTGGGGGGGGGGGGTTGCATTTAAAGTGCAATATCACACCTCAATAGAAGTTTAGGAGCATTGCTTTTTGCATATGGTCATTTTAATCCCAAATGAAAATTTAAAACCAAGATATCTTCTGAAAACAAATAGAAAAACTTCCACCACTTTTCCTAGACATTTCAGGGCTTGGAAAATGTTTTTGTGAAGCTTCTGTCCTTCAACTTGTTCCTCCTCTCCTTATCATGCTTGGAAACAAGTAAGTACTCTAAAGCAGGGGTCTCCAACCTTTGCAACTTTAAGTCTGAAGGACTTCAGCTCCCAGAATTCTCCAGCCAGCAAAGCTGGCTGGAGAAGTCTGGGAGCTGAAGTCCTTCAGACTTAAAGTTGCAAAGGTTGGAGACCCCTGCTCTAAAGGGAGGTGACATGTTTTGTTTTCTGATATTTTGGTAAAGGTGCATCCAGATACAAAGCTGAAGGCACCATTGGACTGATGGTACTTCCAAGTCTTTATTTTATTTATTTGTTAAACTTACAATCTTTATAACACTAGTTCAATATTTCTCAATCTTAGCAATTTGAAGACGTGTGGACCTCAACTCCCAGAATTTCTCAGCCAGCTTTACCAAGGTGTCAGAAATTCTGGGAGTTGAAGTGCACATATCTTCAAGTTACCAAAGTTGAGAAGCACAGCTATAGTGTAAATACATCATATGAGTCATCGGTGGAACCTGATCCTTTCATTGAAATGATAAAAACAACGTTAAACAATTGTGATGCACAGTCCGCTTCTTTTGTATACACACATAAAAGGGGAGGATTTTGTGGTGTGACTTTACTTTTGTCATTTGAACACTGCATGTGCTTTTCTGCTCAGTGTTCCCTTGTCCAATATTTGACCGCCTCCTGCTGCCAAATACCTCCCACCGACCAGTTCGCTCCCACAGAGAGGGCCTCCTCACGGTGCCGTCGGCCAAACAATGATGGCTGGTGACCCCCAGGGGGAGAGCCTTCTCTGTGGCAGCTCCCGCCCTCTGGAATGACCTACCCCCTGGGCTAAGGATGATCTCGGACCTACAGCGCTTCCGTCGGGCCCTGAAGACGCATTTATTCTGCGCTGCCGGCCTGTCGTAGTTTTAAAGGGATTTTAAATAGCGATTTTAGTATGGGATTTTAAAAATGTAAGCCATTTATTTAATATCTTTTAACACATTGTTTTAGATTTTGTATCACTTATTTTATTATGACTGTACACTGCCCTGAGTCCCGAAAGGGAGAAGGGTGGTATAGAAATCAAATAAACTTCAACTTCAACTTTAATTGTTCCAAAAAAAACCAAAGCAGGTTGGTTTGAGAAGCAATTATTGAGTCAAAGTCATTCAATAAATTTAGTTGTCTGAATTTGAACTGCGTTGACCCAGTGCTAGTGGTGCAGTTACATCCAATACCTTAACCATCATATCATGCAGGATTTCTGCTGAATTTGTTTTAAGATATGAAAAACCTTGGAGATCCTCAATGTACTATTGAATGATACTGATAGAACCTCATACTTTTCAGATGCACATGGCTTTTAATACCCCATCCCACTTCTGTTTTGATATCTCTCGAGCCCCTTCCATCATACTTGCAGAACAATAGCAAAATATATATATAAGAAAACTAAAGTATAAATCCTAAAAGAAAGTTGACAGATTAAAAAAAATAGTACTCCTTCTGAATCTTAACACTTGTGTGTGCGCACACACGTATTAAATTGCCACAATGGATATTTTATGCCACAAAGTGCCATAAAATGACCTGGGAAGTGCTATCATAGCCATTCCATTCAGTGCTTTGAAGTCAGTCTCGGCTTTGATTTCTGAATATGAAATGATGGGATTATTCATTTGAAGTGTCATAGAATCAAATCCTCCATAGAATCCATCTCTCCCATTCTGTAGCAGGGCAGAAAAAGTTGTGTTTATTCCAGACGGCATCAACCTGATTGTGGTACAGAGGAGAATACAGTTGCTCCAAGCTGGTTTCTCATAGAAATAGTGTGCAAGCCAAATCAATCAAACAGGGGACACTTCCCACAAGAACTTTACATAACTGAGCATTTCCATCAACAGGTTCTTTTGCTGCGGGAAAAAAATGTTGTGACACACTTTCCTATATTTGAATGAAGAGAGGGAAAACTCATTACAACATATAATCATTAGGTTTACATTTCAAATTACATCACTGCACCTTCAGATACAACAATGAGATTTGGCTAATGCTGAAATGGCTAGATCCCTGTTCGATTCCCACTTATACAATGATTTATGGGCTGCTAGAGGAAAAAAGAAAGATAAATTCCCAAATGCTGGTTTTGCCAAACTCAGAGAAAAAGCCAATGTCATTTTTGTTCCATAAATACAGGAAGAAATAGAAAACAAATATCACTTCTACTGCCTAGAGATAAAATTGCTTTTTTGTTTTGTTTCTGTAAACACATCATATTATTGAGAAAAATCTGCTTTTAAAATATGCAAAATAGCTTACAAGGCGGTGTACGAGATAAGCCCACATGGCGGCATGCCGTAATCTACCATGCATTGTTGAAATGACATTTATCAAAGGAGAACAGGACAAAAATGAGTTAAAAGTCACCCTTACTATATTGTGTTAAATGAAAAGCATTAAAAAAATCAATTTTG
Source organism: Rhabdophis nuchalis (assembly GCA_039707465.1). Taxonomy (NCBI): domain Eukaryota; kingdom Metazoa; phylum Chordata; class Lepidosauria; order Squamata; family Natricidae; genus Rhabdophis; species Rhabdophis nuchalis. The sequence goes on from CM077656.1 coordinate 12,246,364, forward strand.
GTGACATTTTTATGATGAAAAAATATTGCTACATACACAGAAGTTATTCTCATCCATCACTTGAAGAAAAAACATGGCATTTTCTTGGTTTCTTCATTGTAAATCAGGAAGAGAACATAATTCATATAATATAGGAACTAGAAGCATGAACTCAGATTGGTTAAATAACCTACTACTGCATTTGATTTTAAAAAAAGTTCAGAAATTATCTTCCAAAGCAGTTAAAATCCAAATCTAAAATTTCTGCAAACTTGGTTGAGATTCAGACCTCCTAATGATAGAAAACATATTTTTAAGAATAAACTGTGATTGGACTCACAAGGAATTTGCCTCTAGTGCATAAGCTCTTCGTGTACATACAAACAACAAAGTGATAAGTCATAGATCATAAATCATAAGTTAGAATCATAAATCACAAGATACAAACAAGTGATAAATCATGAGATACCAATAGGAGAAGGTAGCTGGAAAGATGAGAAGGTGAGAAAGATGAGAAGTTGAGATAGATGAAAAAATGACAAGGATACTAGCAATACAGCCCCACTAAAAGGATAGATATCTTTAGGCATAAGACAATGCAATTAAGTGCTTAGACACACAAATTAGCTGTGTTAGGTGATTGTACACACAAATTCCTAAATTTAGAAGACTGGTGGCATGGGGGGAAATGGAAAAAAAAAGTTCCAAATTTAGAAAATGGGGGAGAAATTATAGTTCTGAGCTATTCTAAAAAAAATTTAATCACTGTGAATTATTTTATCAGAAAAATGCAAACTTTTTTGGGTCGGGTGTCTTGGGGTGGAGGGGTGTTGGAGACTAAGAAGGCAGCAGCAGAAGACATCCAGATTGGTCATTGTCAGCACTGAAAGAATAAAAATAAATAATATTTATTTATGGAGCATATGTACAATTCCAATTTATGGATAACAACCTTTCAAATGAATTATGTACTTATTCTAATAATAAATTATGTGAGCTATATTCTACCAGCTTAGTTTTCTAGAATTGAGCTGAAAGTCTTATTTTTTTGTAATACTGTACATTCATGCAAATATGTTCTTTCTTCTGAAGCATTCCAGTTCTTACCAAAAATATACAGCATTTTAGCTAAACAACTTCTTTGCAAAAATGATTTGCAAGATTTCATTTTAATGTCCCTTCACACTATTTTTTCTATTGTCAAAGAAAACAGTAACATTTTCCTCTATGCTCTCTTCAATTCTGTTCATTTAGCTCAAGATGTCATTCACTCACCAGCATTAACAAGCAAAGCAGCTACATTCAGGATAAACAGACCCATTTTCCTATTATTATTTTTTAATAATTGAAGAGGATTTTTTAAACCACTTTCCCAGAGATTATTTTCCAAAATCTCCCCTCTCCACACATACATGAATACATTTTGGAAATTAAAAACAAAGCAAAAATCCGCTGAATAAAACCAGGTTTATTCTGCCTTTTGTGACCAAGATGTTTACGAATACTTGAGAATGATTAATTTCTTGTAGAAGAGTTGTCTCCCAAAACTACAAGAAAAAGCCAGGTTTATGGGAACTGAAGCTCATTAAAGTTCCGAAGGCCTTAGCTTGTATGTCTCTGTTTGCTACGAAGGGACATTTAATATATGGTGCCTACAAGTTGTGGAAAACCTTATCCTGAAGTTACATTACATGCAGAGCTGGGTTGCTGCTGGTTCAGCCCAGTTTGGCCGAAACTGTAGTGGAATTCAGGCCTGGGTCGTAAAACCGGCAGTGACCCAGGTCTGACACGCCCTCAAACCGGTTCCCTCGCTGCCACTTGGCTGCCGCCATTTTGGATTTTAGTGACTGCGTGTGCGTTACATTGAACCATGCATGCACGTTGAACATAGGTTGCAAACCGGCTGTAACACTGGCAGCAACCCACCCCTGATTACATGTATCTTTTAAAAAGTCTTTTAATTTGGTCATCATCACAACCTGTAGCAACACTTCACATACAAGAAGATACAGTTGGGATTTTTATGGAATGGAAAATTTGGGGATACCCTTCTAATTCAGTTCTCCATGGCTTCACATGATGGAGAGAGACTTTTGTTTTAAAATAGTTTTTTAGCGAGTGATTTTTAAATGAGTAAAATAAATATGACAAAATACAGAAAATGAGGTTAAATAAGTAAGTAAATAAGTAAGAAAAGAAAAGAAAAAAGAAAAGGAAGGAAGGAAAGAAAGAAAGAACAGAAGGAAAACATATTGAAAGAAGATTTTCTGCTCTGATTTACCTCAGTTACAGACTTAATATTACTGCCTTTAAGATTATATTACATGGGTTGCTTCTTCCCAGATTCAAATTTTTTTAATTGGCAAATCTAGAAACTTATTTTTGTCCATTTTTAATGAAAAGTCCAGTTCTGATGTTTTATAAAAATATCAGCTTATCCTTGGTCAAACAAGTCAAATTTATTTTCTTTCCTCTTGTTCAAAAATATTATAAAAATCTTATACAGTATTCTGGTTTTATTAAAACTTAATTTAGGCTTAAGATGTTGTCCTAGAACCAGGTTTTGATTTTTTTTAGCAAGGTACACAAGTATATTTTTAGTACATTTTAAAACTATTTTTGTATTAATTCTGTCCTTGGGAGGAAGGATACATGAATCTCCTACATACATATATAATAATAATAATAATAACTTTGCATTTATTAACCGCTCCCCACCGCTCCCTCTCCCTAAAAAATTAAGACCCATTAAAATACATTTAAAAATCTATAGACAGAGAGACTATCCAAGGCCGGCCAGTCGAAAGAAATGGGTCTTTAGTTTCATACGGAAGGAGCGGAGGTCCGTGGTCCTTCCTCCCTTTTTAGTTTTTAAATTAGAGCTTTAGCAACTGTCTTCTTAGTATTTTTACCAGAATGCTCTGTAACTACTCTCAGTCTTAGGCAAAAGTTTTCTATTTTAAAACTGGTAGTATCATATTATCTTTTTTGTCTCATCTCACTCATTTATAGTGCAGATTATTCAAATTGTTAATTCATATTTTGTATATTGTTCTTTCATTCTCCCTTCAAAGGAAATCAAATCACTCTTGACAAATTCAGTAAATAATACTGCGACTGCAAGATTATTTTCAATTTTTTCAACAAATTTCGTACACACTCTAGAATAATCCCTTTTTGCTTTATTGATACCCTTTCCTCCCTTCTCTTGTACCCTTCCTAATATTATCGATTTCTCTCCAGAAATGTGTAGTCCAAAATGGTAAAGCCAGAAAAATAAGCATTTCTTCTTTTTCTTTAAACCTTTAGACACATCCAGCTATCTGTGATTCTACAGTCATGTGGTCTTTCACAATTCTCAATATCTCTCTAAGAAAATCCACCAGTCAGTCTTCTTGAGAAAGCTAAATTGTCTTCTTTCTCACAAATACGTTTGTTTCTTTAAATCCAAAGTGCTTTAAAATAAACAATACCCCAAATTTAACTAGTCTCCTAATGAATCTTAATTTTTCATGATTAAAATTCTTAATTGACTTCTTACTTTAAATTAGTTTTTTACATATTTTTTACATATCCCAGATTAAAGGAACACTCACTGGGTGGTTTAGTTGCTCTGCTGCTTTGCTAGCTGTAGCTAGCGAAATATTTCAAATGTGCGCTAGAAAGTGAGGCTAGAAATTAGGTTGAATGAAGTCAAGTCCATTGTTCTTAAGGAAGTTTCACCTGAGGCTGAGATCTTGATGTTTCTCCCTTGGTTCCTGATGCTTTACTCATAGTATGCAATTTGTCTCTGGTTCCAGTGGGTTTGCTCATCAGCACAGCCTTTCAGAGCTTTCATGGACCAGAAGTGGGTTGCTACCGGTTCGGCTCAGATCGCGCGAACCGGTAGTAGAGGTGGTGGGAGGCTCCACCCACCCACCCAGACGCTTCTGTGCATGCACGAACCGGAAGTTAAAAAAAATGGAAACCCACCACTGGCATGGACAATCTCTTGGTTTGTACTTGTTTGGAAAAGATCAGATTTTCAGTCCAGTCGCTACACTTTGCCTTGGAGGAGTCTCTGCTCTTCAGAAATGGGTCAAGTCACCATTTTCTTCATCTGGAAGTCCAGGATCTAAAGCATTTTGGATGATGCTGGAGTTCTACATAATCCTGCTGAAGCATACATTTCTGCAATTTAATTAGATGGGGATAGATATTGTATGTATCTACAATATTGTAGATACACAGGTAGTCTGGCATAAGGGCTTGCTTGTTTATTTAATGGATATAGCATTTAATAGACATAGAATGCCTCTTTCATAAATGCAAGGATTTATTTTTGTAATGGCTGAATTTCCAGGAACTGAGCTTGGAATCCCTGCCTTCAATGTTCTACCACTGAACTAAATTACATTCTTCTAACTTGCTAGCTACGTACCAAGTGCTTAGAAAGTCTTTTCCAGCCTGTTAATATGTAATCATCCTGAATTTCTGTTTTTCCTATTTCTGATTTAAAACATCAACAGAACCTCCTCTTCAGGAGGTTGATAATCCGAGAAAATGTGTCAATCTGTGGATCTCCTCTATCACACATGCAGTTTTATAAATGTCAGACTTTTAGTCCCCAGGCGCATGACTGATGGCTTTTTTTTTAATCATTACAAATGAGCATAATTGGGATAAGAGTGGTGATCATATTTCCACAGCAGAACAATCTAGTTTCACTCCTGAGGTTTGCAGCGTCATAAAGTCCTCATTGGAATAGAATTATAGCCCAGTAATTTACAGCAGTATTTACTCTCTGGGTAATTGACTGTTGATAAGGCTGTCTACAAGCCATATGGCACCCAGCCATTTGGTCACTGAAGTCAACTCCTTTGTATTTAGAATTCTAGTATTGACTGTGGTTCACTAGCTCCTACTAAGGCAGCAGTGGACTGACATTATAGGAAGTATATGTTATTTTTGCCTCTGTGCAATGAATATTTTATCTCCCTCCTGTCCTTCAATATGGAAACAGGTTGTTTATTTTTCAGATGAATGGTGAAGCACAGGCAGAAGTTACTTGGCTTACAGGAAAGATGGATCACAGGGTCTAAAAAAAACTACTCTGTAGAGCAGGTCAGTTGGAACTGCTCTGTATCCAGTGGCCTCATGCATCAAAGGATAGGGAGGATCTGTCAAATAAAAACCAAGTTCAGCTTCAGCTAGCCACGCGCATTTTCCCCCCTCTTTGATTGGCTTCCTAAAATGCCCTACTCATGTCTGCAGAGAAACAGCTTTACTCAAATTGTGTTACTTCTCTGAACGTCATAAATTAACATTTTGTTTTAATTCTATTTTTAATCATGTTTCTTTTATATTGTTTTATGGTTTGTATCCATGAACCGCCCAAAGCTATTTGGATATTGTTCAAATTTGATGAATAAAGTAATCTGTGTGTCTGTGTGTCTGTGTGTCTGTGTGTCTGTGTGTGTGTGTCTGTCTGTCTGTCTGTCTGTCTGTCTGTCTCTCTCTCTCTCTCTCTCTCTCTCTCTCTCTCTCTCTCTCTCTCTATCTATCTATCTTTGTGTGTATGTGTGTATGTGTGTGTGTGTGTGTGCGTGTTCCAGCATGCTATGTATACCAAACCATGCCATGCCCACCAAGCCACACCCACAGACCCGCTAATAAAAAAAATTGAATCCCACCACTGATTTTACTGCAATAAATATTTGCAAATTTTCCCAAATATTTATTTTAGGGCTGAGATAGCAAGAATGAATGAAATAACTTTGATAACATCCCCCATTTGTAGTGTTGCTATTCCAACCCTGTTTTTGAGCAATACAAAGATTTGGGACAGTATTGCAAAGCAAAAACATGGTAGGGATGAGCCAATGTGAGAGCAATTTCCTTGAATCCCAACACTCCTTGAAATGAGTTGTACATGGTACATTTTAATGCCGGATCAGAGGTGGGTTGCTGCGGGTACGGCCCGGTATGGCCATACCAGTAATGGCTAGGAGCAGCTGAGAGCGTACAGGTATGGTGGCTCATTTGGCCCACCCGCCCATCTGCGCTCTATAGCAAACGGCAAAGTGCCAATGCGCACACAGCCTGCGGTGTCTGTGCGAGCCCCAACAAGCAGCTGGTTGTCATAGGGGCAGTGAATTGCGCAAGTGTGCGCAGCGCATATCCGGCATGTGCATGAACAGACTGCGATTAGCGTATTGGTAGTGATGATAAGAGCAACCAACCACTGTGCCAGATGACAATTTTTGCATTGGTTTAGGAGCAGCTGGATAGTAATGAGGCTTTTACTTAAACTTGTATATTGTATTTGATTGATACATGAAACAACAACAGCCACCTGATGGTGCTCTTCTACTTTTTCAGAGCTATTGTTTCGTATAGTCCATGTAACCTTCTTCTATCAAACTTCTATTGACCAACAAATACATTAAATTGAGAACTGAAGACCTTAATGCAATGGCAATAATCAATGGCTTCCAGGGGTCCCTAGTTATAAAGAAATAAATTCCGGATGCACTTCAAGGTGTTAGTAACCATCTTCAAAGCGCTCCATGGCACGGGACCTGGTTACTTGCGTGACCGCCTCCTACCACACACCTCCCTCTGACCTGTCCGCTCCCACAGGGAGGGCCTCCTCAGGGTGCCGTCTGCCGGTCAATGCAGGCTGGCGACCCCCAGGGGGACAGCCTTCTCTGTGGGGAGTCCGGCCCTCTGGAATGACCTGCCCCCCGATCTCCGCACCACCACAGACCTACGCCTCTTCTGCTGGGGGCTTAAAACGCATCTTTTTCATCTGGCCGGGCTGGCATAAATATAATGATTTAATTTAATTTTAATGGGATTTTTAAACTGTTTTAATTGATTTTTAGCACAGATCCATCAAATTTAATCTTATTTTATCTTGTTGTTTGTATATTATTGTGTTTTTTACTTCTTCTGTGCCCCGCCCTGAGTCCCACTAGGGAGATGGAGCGGTATAAAAATGTGATAAAATAAAATAAACAAATACATTAATTAATTCCTTTAAAAAAAACAAACCATGGAACTTTCAGCTGAAGAAATGCTGGGGGGGGGACGGGACGGACCCTCAAACATCATGATGTAATAGGTAGTAGAAGCTTTTCTAGCCTTAATCACATCTATTACATGCTCTTGAGAAAAGGATATTTGCATGTGTGTACAATATTTCTCTGAACTGTCAGGCTCCATTCGTTAACGGAGGGCTTCAGCTGAGCAGATTTTTGAAGCTTAGGAAAAATTAAACCTCTTTCGGCATGCCCCAATGATCGGTCTAAAAACGCACGAGCCATCATACATTTTATGAAACCAATAATAGGAGCAAATATTAGAAAGCTTACACATCAGTCACCATCCCTTTTCTTCATAATTTCGGAAGGTTTAAAAGATGCTTTTGTTAGATATTTTCCAAATAAGCTGGCCCATGTGTAAATTTATCTGCAGCTGTCTTGGGCTAGCTGCATATATTAATTGCATTCAGATTCTAATTCCTGTTATTTAGATACCATTATCATTTTTTTTGACAGAACAGGAATACTGAATATTTATTTAAAATATTCAGTTGAGAATTCTTTTTTTCTTTCTTTCCTTGGAAGCCAGTTGTGAAATGAAGAAGTGGATTTGGCAGAACTCTGGACCAAGTTGTATTTGGGATCTCTCTCTCTCTCTCTCTCTCTGGATCAAGATTCCGATTCCTGGTTCTGATCTTTCCTGTCCTGGTATTTTCTTAGTGTATTTTTATTCTCTTCTACACAAAGCTGCCCAAAGAGGTGAGAATCTTCTCTTTTAAAGGAAAATCTCCTTTGTCGAATGAAAATTGTACCAAGAAATAAAAGAGTGGGATTTTTTTAAAATAATTTTTTATTTATTTTGAACAAACACAGATAAAACAAGCATATCTGAAAAAAACATCAGAAGCCATCTTCCATTACAAATTATAAATTATAAAAAAGGTGTCAGTTGATCACAAAGCTCTAGGCATTTCTTCCAAAATCATTACTTGTTTTGGATATCAATTATTACAATTATTGTATCTCAACCTTAATTTACTTGATTGGTTTTACATCCTTTTGTATATAAAGTAAAAATAGGTAATGGCATTCTATTAATAAGACAGACGAAGAAAAGAAAAGAATAAAATTAAGGATAAAAATGAAAGGAAAAATCACCACTCTACATTGTATCTTTTAGAAAGCATGCCGACCGGCCTCACCTAACTTCTGTGCACCTCTAAAATAGTTATTATTCATGGATAATCTCATTTTATAATAATAATAATAATAATAATATAATATAATAATAATAATAATAATAATAATAATAATAATAATAATAATAATAATAATAATAATAATCTTTATTGTCATTGTAATAATATTATAATAAAATTACAATGAAATTGGTTTGAGCGCCGTGCCAACACCTGCACCAGGTGGAATACAGACAGCAGTGACAGCCACAACAGGAATCTCTCCAGGCAAACAAAAAGGCCGACAAATGACAGTTGAAACAAAATGGCCGACAAATGACAGTTGAAACAAAATGGCCGGCAAATGACAGTTGAAACAAAATGGCCGACAAATGACAGTTGAAAAGGATCAATTGTACTTTGTCTTTTATTATCCATTTCTTCAAATCTGTTTGGCATTTTAGGAGTTGGTGGAAGAGGAGCACGTCTCTTTTTCTTTTTTATTTCTTGTTGCAATAAACTTTAAATCAAAAATTTATAAATTTTAAATCAAAAATTTCCTCATATGCCTTAATATCAGTACACCAAAATTCTCACCTAATATTCCAAATTTCCAAAGAGCAGGATTTTTTGTTGTGAATGAAGACCTAGCTAGAATTTTTCCTAGGCTTTAAGAATCACATACAATCCATCAAGGGATCAATAGGTAAAAGGTAATATGTTCATAACATTTAGATTCTTATCACCTTGGAATAATTTTAAGGTACATTGCAAAGTCGTCGTCATCCCCGATTGCCATCACTCTGCTAAACAACTAATTCTCACAATGCTGTCAAATTATTTACTATTAAATGTATTGCTATTCTTCTTCTCATCCTTCCTAGTACCTATCTCTTCCCACTTATGACTATAACCATGTTGCTTGCATCTTTACAATTTACATTTTTTATTTGTTTCCTAGTATGATTTGATTGATTATTAGTGACATCTGACTATCACTAAGTGTTGTATCTTATGATTCTTGATGAAAGTATTCTATTTTATTTTTCTTTATGTACACTGAGAGCATCTGTACCGAAGACAAATTCCTTGTGCGTCCAATCATACTTGGCCAATAAAGAATTCTATTCTACTCTAAACTGGAAAATCTTTGCCACCATTTCGTTCCATGCTCCTTTTTTCCTGCAACTTAAAGCTCCATGCAGCCCACAAGACTTTGAAGCTTGGACCCTTATCTTTTTGAAGTTTCTGCTGTTGTGGCAGTCTAGGGAAGCATCTCAACCCTCTAAACAAATCTTATGAATGATACGTTTTTGTGCTGATAAATAAAGAAAGGGAGACTAGTATAGATCTATTTCAAGCTATTTAGCTCTCATCGGTTGGCCATACCCTTACTGGGATTCGAACCTAGGCTGTTTTACAAGTGAGGCAGTTGTAATTGCCACTAGGCCACCGGTTCTCATCCTGATCAGCTGAGCCAGGGGAATAAGTATATTTTGTGTCACAACACCCTGGTAAGGCCTAAATACGTTTTCGTAGATTTTCACAGGTGTAGGTATGCTGGTCTTGTTGTATTTGGGTCTTTTCTGATGTAAGATTGTAAGTGTAAGATTCCTGTGGAATCTTACATGGAAAAAGACCAGAATACAATGAGACCAGCATACCTACACCTGTGAAAATCTATGAATATATATAAATAGGCCTAACAGGAATATATATATATATATATATATATATATATATATATATATATATATATATATATATATATATATATATATATATATATATATATATATATATATATATATATATATATATATATATATATATATATATATATATATATATATATATATATATATATGAAGTGGATATATTGTTACAGCTTCCTGTTAGGCCTATTTAAGGGAGGAGACAAACTTGTCATCCTTCTCTGTCCTTCGACTCAACCTAGAGACCATCCAGACAGAGACCTATTAAATTGCTGCTGTCTTTTTAGATATGTGTTAAATTTCTTTAAGGGATGATTAATAATAATTAAATAAGAGACCAGGATGGATCCATTTCGGGCTCCTTAGCCCTCGTCAGCTGGCCATACTTATTTAATTATTATTAATCATCCCTTAAAGAAATTTAACACATATCTAAAAAGACAGCAGCAATTTAATAGGTCTCTGTCTGGATGGTCTCTAGGTTGAGTCGAAGGACAGAGAAGGATGACAAGTTTGTCTCCTCCCTTAAATAGGCCTAACAGGAAGCTGTAACAATATATCCACTTCATCAATAAAGTCCTGTAGAAAGGATGATGTAATCAGGGAAACTGGTTAGCTCAAGGCATAGAGAAGCCTGCTTCGAATGCTGGAGAGCACCAGTTCAAATCCCTGTAGGGAAGTATGGCCAGCTGACGAGGGCTAAGGAGCCCGAAATGGATCCATCCTGGTCTCTTATTTAATTATTATTAATCATCCCTTAAAGAAATTTAACATATATATATATATATATATATATATATATATATATATATATATATATATATATATATATATATATATATATATATATATATATATATATATATATATATATGGGTAATATTTTCCACAACATCCTGTTAAGAGGCCCCAATTAAGGGAGGAGACCTGTTTCCTTTTCTGCCTTTCGGCTCATCACCAAAGACCATCTAGACAGAAATGTAAATTTTTTTAGATATGTGTGTTAGTTTTATGAGCTGATCAATAAATAAATTAGAGAGACCAGGATAGATCTATTTCGAGCTCATTAGCTCTCATCAGCTGGCCATACCCCGGTTCGAGTCCCAGTAAAGGGTATGGCCAGCTGATGAGAGCTAATAAGCTCGAAATAGATCTGTCCTGGTCTCTCTAATTTATTTATTGATCAGCTCATAAAACTAACATACATACATACATACATACATACATACATACATACATACATACACACACATATGTATATATGTGTGTGTGTGTGTGTGTGTGTGTGTGTGTGTTAGTTAGTTAGTTTAGTTAGTTTATTAAATTCATATACCACACCCTTTCCCTGAAGGGACTCGGGGCGGTGCACAAGCAATTTAAAAACATATATAAATATAACAAAATACAAAATATAAAACCAGATTAAATTAACCCTGTGCTAAAAAATTTAAATATGTTAAAACAATATCCCTAAAAACCAATTTAAAACAATTTAACTGCAGACTATAGGCTGGGTGATGTGAGTTAGGCCAGGCCGGCCTGTTGGAAAAAATAGGTTTTCAGGTTCTGGCGGAAGGAGCGGAGGTCCATGGTTGTTCTCAGTTCGGGGGGTAAGTCGTTCCAGAGAGTTGGGCCCACCACAGAGAAGGCCCTTCCCCTGGGCGTCGCCTGTTGGCATTGCCTGGTGGATGGCACCCGGAGAAGTCCCTCTCTGTGGGAGCGAATTGGCCAAAGGGATGTATATGTGTATGTGTGTGTGTGTGTGTGTTAGTTTTATGAGCTAAAGGCTTAGTATCTATAATTTTACCAGGTTCGCCTGGTTCGCCAATTGCGCCCCCCCTATTGGATCGGGACGCCCTTTGCACAGTCACTCATGCTCTCGTGACATCCCGACTGGACTATTGTAACTCTCTCTACATGGGGCTGCCCTTGAGGTGCACCCGGAGGCTTCAGCTAGTCCAGAATGCAGCCGCGCGAGCAATTATGGGGACCGCTAGGTCCACCCATGTAACACCGCTCTTACGCGAGCTGCACTGGCTACCTGTCGTCTTCCGGGTGCGCTTCAAGGTGTTAATTATCATCTTTAAAGCGCTCCATGGCTCGGGACCTAGCTATCTGCAGGATCGGATCCTGCCCCATACATCCTCACGGCCGATTCGCTCCCACAGAGCGGGGCTTCTCCGGGTGCCGTCCACTAGACTGTGTCAGCGGGCGACACCCAGGGGAAGGGCTCTCTCTGTGGCGGGCCCGGCCCTCTGGAACGACCTTCCCCCCGATATTAGGATGACCACGGACCTCCGCTCCTTCCGTCTCAAATTGAAAACCTACTTTTTCCGTCTGGCCGGCTTGGGATAGCCTCCTTGTCCTGGGGTTTTAGGGTAATTTTAATTAGTTGTAGTGTTTAGGGGTTTTAGGGACAGTTTTTTAGTTTTTTATAGATGTTTTTAGCGCAGGATTTGTTTAATTGAGATTTTAAATTATGTATTCTGTTTGTGTTTATTGTTTTTTAATTTTCCTGTGCCCCGCCTCGAGTCCCTCTGGGGAGAGAGAGCGGGTAACAAATAAAATTTATTATTTATTATTATTTATAATTGTTCCACAACACCCTGTTAGGGCCCCAATTAAGGGAGGAGACATACTGTTTGAACAATTATAGATACTAATCCTCCTGTCTCAGCTGATGCAATGGGAGAGCCTTGCTGGCTGAATGGCTAAAGGCTCTTGCCTGATATGCAATACAGCCCCGGTTCGAGTCCCAGTAAGAGTATGGCTAGCTGATGAGAGCTAAAAAGCTCGAAATAGATCTATACTAGTCTCTCTGATTTATTTATTGATCAGCTCATAAAACTAACACACATATTTTAAAAAAATGACACAACGGAACTCATGGCTTTCTGTCTAGATGGTCTCTGGTGATGAGCCGAAAGGCAGAAAAGGAAACAGTATGTCTCCTCCCTTAATTGGGGCCCTAACAGGGTGTTGTGGAACAATTTTATATATGTATGTATGTATGTATGTATGTATGTATGTATGTATGTATGTATGTATGTATGTATACTCATAATAAATAATAGGCTGTTTTAACAATGAATTAATGTTCTCTTCAAAATTTCTTGTTCAGTTTATTTTTCTCTTTTGCTCCATCATTATGGAATGGATTGAGACAAAGCAAAACAATAGAAAAGACTGAGGAATGAATTATTCATGAAACATGACAAAATTGTTGGGTTGTGTTATTTATTCAACCTACAGATTTTGCCTCAATGCCTTACTTTAGGGTATTTAAAAAGGTTTTTAAAATTCTTAGAGATCTCCCTGTGGAAAATATGTATAGAACTGTTTTGTAATATTGTGACTGTTTCTGTACATCCAACTGATCCTTCATTTGTATTCTCGAAGGTAACAAGACAAATACAGTTTTTATGGAGTTGAGGGCAACTATCAGCTTTTTGTCAGCTCTTAATGTTTCCCCAATTACTGCAATTTTTCCATTTTAATTGCTGCCCGTCGTAAAAATTTACTATGTAAATCCATGATTATTGTTGCCATTTGTCTGGGACGGTATTCTCATTCATTACTATTTTTAGTCCAGGATTATAATTGCTATATTTCTAGTCACCCTAGGGGGCAATGGCTGAATATAAATAATTGGAGGAGGGATGAAATGCATCTTTCTATTATCAGTTATCAGTTTGTTAAGTTAATGCTACAGTGAAAAGAGATTTTCTAAATCTTACTTCTTTCATAACCCACATTGAAAATGTTTGCTTTATTGCTCAGATATGTTCTCTGAAAATTTGCTGTTAGATAGACATAATTATTTCAAGACTTTTGAAAATGTACATCTCCTTATACTGTAAATCTTTGTTTATCTGCACTCGACTTATTCACATGAAGAATTATCAACTTGTAAGGCATTGAAAACTTGGCTTTGTGCTCAAGCCTAGGGGCATGAAACCCCTAGGCATCTGGCCTCCTGATTGTTTTTAAATTTGTCCATTATGTTGTTGTTGTTTATTGTTTATTATTGTTGTTGTTTATTATTTTATCATTCTTTATTATCATTTATTGTTATTGCTTATTATTATTATTTACTTTATTCATTAAACATGAAACTCAGCCAACTGAACATTTAAAAATGCATTACAAATACCATTGACTGGTGCTAATGGTTGATACGGCTGGCAGCATCCTAGGTATCAACCAAGTACCTTCTTAGAATGTCAGATGTTCCAAGTAGTACAGTTTTTTGCAGTTCTGCTGGTGTTATTGCAGGAAGCGGCAATTTGTTGATGTATTTAGTAAAATTCTTGGACATGGTGCCAAGTGCCCCGATGACAATGGGTGTCACTGTGACATGCTTCATACATAATCACATAATTTCGATGGCCAGGTCACGATATTTCATTATTTTTTCCAGTTCTTTTTCTTCGACTCTGGCATCTCCTGGTACCTTGATATCAATAAATTGTACGTTTCAGTTTTCAACAACTGTAATATCTGGCGTGTTGTGTTCCAAATGATGATCCATCTGTATTCAAAAGCCCCACAAGATCTTCACCTTCTCATTTTTGATAACTTTTTCTATTATTTTTATTTTATTTTATCTTATTTTATTATTATAAAGTGCCTAGAGTCACCAAAAAGTAAGATGAATTGATATATAAATAATAAAATAAAATCAAGCCAGCAAGCAACCAACCAACTCTCTAAGAAAATAAAAGAATACTCTGAATAATTCTTGGGCATTTTAGAACAATTTGATTGACAAAAATAGCAAAGCTTCTTTTCAGTGTTTACCACTGCAAAATGTACATCTGTGAGGACAGTACTCAGATTTCCATGCATCTCACCTGTCATTCCATTTTAAATAACGTGATGCCTAATGTATCACTAAATCAAACAATCACATTTTTCTACCGAACCTCATAAGCTTAATGCATACAAGGATTCATTTGACGTCATGATTGATAAACTAAAAAGCAGCATGGAAATGCTACAGAATGATTCATATTTGTTTTTGTACAATATGTGTGTAATGAGGGAGAAAGACACATTTGTCAACACTTCTGTTTGATGTCCAAGAATTGAGGAACCTGATTGGGGGAAAATATATACAGATATTTAGATATAGATTTTTTGAAAACACAACTTTGGAGTTAGGAATTTCAAGTTCATAGGAGATGTATCTGGAGCAGTGGTGGGTTTCCAATTTTTTAGAGCCTACTCTGTAGGTGTGGCCTATTTTGTGGGCGTGGCTTGGCAATCATGTGACAGGGTGGGAATGGCCACCTTTTAAAATGTGGTGAAACTCATTTAACAACGCTCTTGCTTAGCAACCAAAATTTTGGACTCAATTGTGATGATAAATTCTTCCTTCCTTCCTTCCTTCCTTCCTTCCTTCCTTCCTTCCTTCCTTCCTTCCTTCCTTCCTTCCTTCCTTCCTTCCCTTTCCTTTCCTTTCCTTTCCTTTCCTTTCCTTCCCATTGGGTCACTGGCAGTGGCGGGCCAGATTTACTTCCAGGTACGCCAGTGGAACCCCCTCTCACCGGTTCTCTAAATTTCACCAACCGGCTCTCGCGAGTAGGTGCGAGCCTGCAGAAACCCACCACTGATCTGGAGCAATGTAATTCTCCTTAGAAGGTTCTACACACATGAATATTGCTCTAAATATACTTGGAACAGTATATCTATAGTTTGATTTGCTTTCTATTTTGCAGGGCAGTTTTCCATTCTGTTAGGTTTTAAGACCAGCATTTTAATAATGTGCTTAGGAACCAAAAAAATATTGTAGTTTTGAATAATGCACGAGGTGCATGCTTCTTTTCCTTTCTATTCATGGTAATGATGCCCCATATGCTCACATCAATGTTAACATAACGTCTTTAAAAATGTTTTTATAAAACTCAGATTTGCCATTTTTTCAGATTTGTCTTGTGGTGGTTTTTTTTTAAGTGGTCATTATACCTTACATGAATCTTCCAGGAAAGAAAAACTGATTCCCAGAAAGATCTGTGGTGAAATTTCTTGCTGGCATGATCCGTCCAAGTGAGAAAAATGGGAGGCATGATCTTAATTTTCACCTGCAGTGCTATGAACCTTAAAAAAACAACAACAGAAAAATGAAGTGCAGAATCTGTAACGTTCTAATTCAAAGTGATAACGGCAATGGGGTATAATTTAGCAACCTCTAGCAAGTCATAGATGTAGGCCTGTTTTAGAACAATTAAAACTTGTGAAGATTGTGAAAGAGATGTTTTCTTCTGCTACTTGGGTGTCATAATTTAAAAAAAACTATCTTCTGAGTTCACACGTTACACTAAGCCCAAACCACATAAACCACATTATGATTTAATACAATATGATCTAGATCTGTGGTGGGGAACCTATGGCACGCGTGCCACAGGTGGCATGCATAAGGTGACCAGATTTTAAAATTAGCAAAGCGGCACACCATTGACAGGGGGGGGGGGGCCTGGCATCAGCAATTTTTGAATATTATGGCAAAATCTCCGCTCGAGTTTCCCCGCAGCAACGGTGGGCAGGGCGAATGTGGGCCAATGGCGAGCCTTTCCAGCTCATTGCGGGGGGACCTTTAAAGGCAGCGGCACTTTAAAAGTCCCCATTGCCACCTCAGGAGTGCCGCCATCATGTACCGCCACTTGGCCTCTTGCCCACCCTGCGCGGAGCCCTGCGTGGCTGCCTCCCCGTCCGAGCCGGCCACTGTCAGTGCATCGTGGTGGCGGCGCTGAGAGCGGCTGGTTCAGGTGGGGATGGAGGCGGCAGCAGCTGCCTCCCCGCCCAAGCCAGCCACTTTCAGCACATCGCGGCGGCGGCGTGGCCCAAAGTTCAGGGCCATGCGGGCTCTGGCTGGCTCTCCTCCTCTTCCACCCCCTGCTGCCTGGGCCTGGCTCCTCCCTCGCTGGCCCTCCCCTTCCACCTGCCCACCAGCCCTCCACTTCCTGCCCGCGCCCCGCGCCTCTCAGCACATGCAGAGCGCCCGCTGCCTGCCAGGCCCCCCGCCACCAAAAAGTGGGACATTTTTAAGAGCCCGCGGGATGCAGGACAGATGCTTGGAAAATGGGCTTATTTTGGGAGTAGGGCTTATATTAGGCCCACCCCCAAAAAATCAGGCTAGGACTTATTTTCAGGGTGAGTCTTATTTTCAGGAAAACACGGTAGCTAGAAGGGAGGAGATATTTCTGCATAAAAATAAATTTGTGTTATGTTCTGCATACAGATTTTTAGTACTAGTTGTTGAAGAATCGATCTTAAGAGATATAAAGGCCATTTTAAGGCAATATCTGTCTATATGTATGTCTGTATATCTATCTGTAAATCTATCTATCTATCTATCCATCCATCCATCCATCCATCCATCCATCCATCCATCCATCCATCCATCCATCTATCTATCTATCTATCATCTTCTTGGGTTGCTCTACTTTCAAAGTGATCATTACTTTAGCACAGAGCTATGAAGCACAATCTTTGAGAGTGGAGCCACACAATACACCTGTCATTTGCAGGAGAATATGCTCTTTGGAGTATCAATTTATCCTTTATTAAAGGGCAGAAAAGGTGGCCAGAGCAGATGACGGCTACTTTTATCTTTGAAACATTATATTTCCTATGCAATTTCATTCTGCCTGAAGCAGAAAAAATATCTCTTATTGTTCAGAGTCTTTGAATAACTCTTCATGGGTTGTCCTAGGTTAGGGAAACTGAAATTACCTAAAGAATTATGTTTATGTGTGGAAGAAAGAAAGAGGAATGACTGTCTGTCTGTCTGTCTGTCTGTCTGTCTGTCTGTCTGTCTGTCTGTCTGTCTGTCTGTCTGTCTGTCTGTCTGTCTGTCTGTCTGTCTGTCTATCTATCTATCTATCTATCTATCTATCTATCTATCTATCTATCTATCAGAGCAAGAAAGATGATTAGGGAACTGGAGGCTAACATATGAAGAACAGTTGAAGGAACTGGGTATGTCTAGTTTAATGGAAAGAAGGACTAGGACAGAAATGATAGCAGTGTTCCAATATCTCAGGGGTTGCCACAAAGAAGAGGGAGTCAAACTATTCTCCAAGGCACCTGAGGGTAGAAGAAGAAGCAATGGGTGGAAACTAACCAAGGAGAGAAGCAACTTGGAACTGAGGAGAAATTTCCTGACAGTTAGAACAATTATTCAGTGGAACAGAAATTGCCTCCAGAAGTTGTGAATGCCCCAACACTGGAAGTCTGAAATGGTATAGGGCTTTCTACCTAGACGGGGGGTTGGACTAGAAGACCTCCAATGTCCCTTCCAACTCTGCTATTGTATTGTATTGTATTGTATTGTATTGTATTGTATTGTATTGTATTGTATTGTATTGTATTGTATCCATCCATACATACATACATGCATGCATGCATGGATACATGCATGCATGCATGCTACTGATTTGGATCTTCATTTGACTTAATTTAATATAATTTTTAATATTATTAAGATATTTTCAAGGAGCTATCTGAAAAAAAAAACACATGGAGCAAGACTATTTGAATTTCCTTTGAATATAAAATGAGGAAAGTATCTGTTTTTTGAGTGCCTATTTCAATACGAACCATTTTCTTCTGTTTGGCAATCTTATTAACACTTCCATCTCTGTCTCATCCCACCATCTTATTAACATTTCAAGAAGAATTTATTTGGACACCTGGATAGCTATTCCCCCTTTAAAAATAACATTTTTCATCTACACTGACATCATGCTGGCTGTTGTCCAGCGCAAAGGGTGAGGGAATAGCTGCCAATTCCACTGCCGTGCAGGAGAAAGAATTTGTGAAAACAAATCAGGGAAACAGCAACAATCCAGCAACAATCCAGATATGAGAGAAAGAGAGAGAGATGCCCCAACAGGGCCTCTTCTTATTACAGGCTCTTAAAGTGATATCAGCCAAAACACCTTTCTATTCATTGTTAGTATTACATCATCTTTAAAGCGCTCCATGGCTCGGGGCCTAGTTATATGCGAGACCGCCTCCTGCCCCATACATCCCTTCGGCCGATCCGCTCCCACAGAGAGGGCCTTCTCAGGGTACCGTCGGCCGGGCAATGCCATCTGGCGACACCCAGGGGAAGAGCCTTCTCTGTGGCGGGCCCTGCCCTTTGGAACGACCTACCCCCTGAACTGCGCACCATCACCGACCTCCGCCTCTTCCGCCAGTGTCTAAAGACACATCTTTTCCAGCAAGCCGGCCTAGCCTAACCTCCCGTGGGGACTATTTTAGAGAGTTTTAAATTGGGGATTTTAAAATTGCTTTTAGCATAGGACTAGAATAATTTAATATGTTTTTAAATTATGTATTTATTTTTTGTATGTTTTTTAAATTCCTGTGTGCCGCCCTGGGTCCTCTGTGGAGAAGGGCGGGATATAAATATGATTAAAATAAATAAAAAATAAATAAATCATCGTAGCAACTGGTCAGCTATTAAATCATGACCCTGACAGTTTGAAACAAGCGTAAAGCCAGGGGTGGGCTAGCTAGGATTCTGCCCAGTTCAGCGAACGACGCCCACCCACCCTGCCCCTCCCACCCATCCCCTCCCAGGAGTCTTCACACAGCCAGTTCATCATGCCAGGTAAGGAAAGGGCCCACCCAGAGGCTCAGGGAGGGTGAAAAATGGACCTACCAGAAGTTACAGAAGTCCAGAAACAGGGGGAAAGCCGTTTTCGCCACTCCCAAATATTCGAGAAAAGCCGCCAGAGCCTGGGGAGGGTGAAAAATTCCACCCCCATACACACACACCATGGTGCAGGAGACTGACTAGGCTATGCCCACCATGGCCATGCCCACTCAACCAATGGGGCAGCAAACCCATTGCAGCAATTTTTGAAGCCCAACCCTGCATAAAGCTTACCTGCAACATATAAAACTCCTGGGAAAGAAAGCATGAAGGTGAGTCCTTCCTTCTACCTAAGCCACTAAGACATGTCAAGTGGTCAAGGTAGATCAGACTAGGAAATTACAAATGCTAACAGTATTATATTATGAGCAGGGGTGGGTTTCTGCTGGTTCGCACCTACTCGCGAGAACCGGTTGGTGAAATTTAGAGAACCGGTGAGAGGGGGTTCCACCGGCGTACCTGGAAGTAAATCTGGCCCGCCGCTGCCAGTGACCCAACAGGAAGGAAAGGAAAGGAAGGAAAAAAGGAAGGAAGAAAGGAAAGAAGAAAGAAAGAAAGAAAGAAAGAAAGAAAGAAAGAAAGAAAGAAAGAAAGAAAGAAAGAAAGAATTTATCATCACAATTGAGTCCAAAATTTTGGTTGCTAAGCAAGAGCGTTGTTAAATGAGTTTCACCACATTTTAAATGGTGGCCACTCCCACCCTGTCACTGACTGCCAAACCACGCCCACAAAATAGGCCACACCTACAGAGTAGGTTCTGAAAAAATTTGAAACCCACCACTGATACATACATACATACATACATACATACATACATACATACATACATACATGGATACATACATGGATACATACATATGCAGGTATTACCTGTCAAACAATTGGAATGAATAAAATAAGAGAGGAAAAAGTTAGTTGAAAAGGGTCATTCTTGGTATTCTGCCAATGTTTTGACTTGAGTAAGAGAAACTATTACACCATGTCACAAAACTGCTGCTATCAAGTATAACAAAGGAAAACCTATTAACATATTTTGGAATCATGTTTAAGTACTAACATGAAAGCCAGCATAGAGAGCTGCCAAATTCCTGTTTCTATAGGTAGAAAGATGCAATATAAATGTGATTACTTCCAAGCTAATTTTCAAAAACCTTAAGTAGGATGTCGGCCATGTTGCCAAATTTTTTCCCCACAAACCAAGGTCAGAAACCAAGTTGGTATGAACCTAAACCATCAGATTCATCCATTATAGTCTCGAAATAAATCACAATTCACTCAGTGACCTGTGTTGGAGAATTGCAGATCAGAAATACCTCAGTGATTTGCCTTGGGATGTATTGAAGCATTGGCGTTTACTGCAAACTTCGGTCTGAAATATTTTGCTATTTAGTAAACTTCCTTTGACAAGAAATCAAGGCTGAGTTTTTCTCTTTTTCATTGCGACAATAAAAGCTTTTCAAATCTCAATAGTTCTACTGCTTTCCTGCCTTTATCTAACAGAGTTGGGTGGAATGTAACTGTATTATTATCTGTTCACAAGTATGTGAAGTCATACCTGCCATTCTTTATTTGTATTGGGCTTCATATGCACCGAGTTCATTTTTATTTTGGTTGCTTACACAATCAGCCAGATATTTAGACTAGGTTTGGCATATTTAGGCACCTCTCAAGTCCTTCACCAGGAGGTGGGGGAATGGTACTGTAGTTGCTGTTTGATGATATTAAAGGTATCTTCACAGGATACAAGCTGTTCTTGATAAAGCTGTCTTTTGTAATTAACTAATGGTGATTTTGTCAATGCCAGTGAATTTACGCACAATGAAACAAAGACAGAAGAGCAGGTTGCAGAACTTTTAAAAGAGATCAGATTGGAGTGGAGTTACTCTTAAAACCCAGGTGAATTTACAGATATGGATTGAGCAATGAGAATTTACCTGTTATTCTTCATTGCCTCAATAAAAAAAAGATTATATATATATATTTTCTACTTTCTAGAATATCTTCTATCAAGGTGTTGAGTAAATTAGATGGAACACTCAAAAATTCAGGATGAACAATTTTCATCACACACACATTCCAAATTGATTGGATTTTCCTTGATTTGGATTCTGATATTAGGACAGATGATTGGAAACTGGTCTTCCATGGGAACAACTTTCCATTTGTGACATAATGCAAATTGTTTGGACTGATTTAAATTGATGGGCAAATCAGTTACGGTGGTTTGTGAACTGTGATTTATATGGATAAGGGACTATACCAGTGGTGAATTGCAGGAGGTACGCCCCGGTACAGGCATACTGGAGCCTGCCCGAAGCACCGGATACCATTGCGGTATGGTGCTCCGGAGGGCCCACCAGCCCACCCTCACTTCTTACCGTGCTTTTAAACCTTCAGCACTTCCGCGCATGCGCACAGCGCATAAAGCACCTGCGTGACATTCCACTGAGCAGCTAGGGCATTGCGGAGGCTCGCAGAAGTGCCAAAACACATGTGCTCACTGTGTGTGTGTGTGTGTGCTACGCACGTCCACATGGACCAGTGGTGGGTTTCTGCAGGTAGGCACCTACTCGCGAGAGCCGGATGGTGAAATTTAGAGAGCCGGTGAGAGGAGGTTCCACCAGAGGACCCGGAAGTAAGTCTGCCCCACCGCTGCCGGTGACCCAACAAGAAGGAAAGGAAAGGAAAGGAGGAAGGAAGGAAGGAAGGAAGGAAGGAAGGAAGGAAGGAAGAAAGAAAGAAAGAAAGAAAGAAAGAAAGAAAGAAAGAAAGAAAGAAAGAAAGAAAGAAAGAAAGAAAGAAAGAAAGAAAGAGAATTTATTATCACAATTGAGCCCAAAATTTTGGTTGCTAAGCAAGAGCGTTGTTAAATGAGTTTCACCACATTTTACAAGTTGGCCACTCCCACCCAGTCACGACTGCCAAGCCACGCCCACAAAATAGGCCACACCTACAGAGTAGGTTCTAAAAAAATTTGAAACCCACTACTGACATGGATGCTGCCCATCCCGTTCCAGCCGTACCAGTTGGAACGGAATCCAAAACCCACCACTGGACTATACCTTATTCAACAAATAAGAACTAAAAGAAATAATTGCTTGGTGTAGAAGATGATGATATTATTTTTGGAGGTGGGGCAAGGTAAGTGAAATCATATTGCACATGCTGGGATTTTTTAAATTCTTTCCTGGAGCTTTAAATGTGAGAAGAACAAGTTCTCCTCTTCCTCCTCCTCCTCTTTTTTTTAAAGACCATAAACCTATTTTCTGGCTAATACTAAAGATTTATTGTGCTTCTTAACTCAGTAACTGACCTAGATATTTTCTTTTTTCTCAGCTTGGCTAACTCCACCTCTGTGAAATAATTTTAGGGACTCCAGGTGAGAGGAGATAGATTTTTGCTGTCTTTTAATACCATGTGTATCTAATTATTTCCTTCTTACTTTATAGTTGTGAATCACAGATGGAACTTTCCTATAATTTTGTCTGATGTAAAAGAGTCAACCCAAAACTAAAAGAAAAAAAAAAGCACCACCTCCTTTCTCTTTGTATAATGGTTCACATTTTAAAGGATATCTAAGAGTAGACAGAAGACAAAGATAGAAGAAATAATACCTCCATGTGGAGAAAAGAGGAAAAAATAAGAAAGGAAGTAAATATATTTATTTATATATAAGAAAGGAATTTGGTTCAAGTGGTTGTTGCCAGAAGGAATGTTGATATTCTGGGAAGGGGACAGGGTAAAAATCAAAACATTAACCGAAGTGGAGACGTTTATCAAAAAACATTCCTCCCAGTTGGGAGGTGAAGATGGGGGAACATGCGGCCGCGTGGGGGATCTTGGGAGCCCCACCGCATTCCCATATAACACCTCTCCTGCGCAAGCTGCACTGGCTGCCTGCGGTTTTTCGGGTGTGCTTCAAGGTGTTGATTATCATCTTTAAAGCACTCCATGGCACGGGTCCTAGTTATCTGCGAGACCGCCTCCTACCCCATACATCCCTTTGACCGATCCGCTCCCACAGAGAGGGTCTTCTCCGGGTGCCTACGGCCGGGCAATGCCGGCTCGCGATGCCCAGGGGAAGACCCTTCTCTGTGGTTGGTCCTGCCCTCTGGAACGACCTACCCCCTGATCTTAGAAACATCAGGGACCTGCGACTCTTCCGCAAACATCTAAAGACTCATTTCTTTCACTTGGCTGGCCTGGCTTAACCGCCGAGACTATATTAGTGAGTGATTTTAAATTAAATTAAATTTGTATAAGGGGTTTTAAATTGATTTTAGCGCAGGTATTATCAAATTTAATTGGATTTTAGTGATTTTAGGATGTATTTAATAATAATAATAATAATAATAATAATAATAATAATAATAATAATAATAATAATAATAATAATAATAATAATAATAATAATAATAATAATAATAATAATAATAATAATAATAATAATAATAATAATTTTATTTATAGACTGCCTCCTCTCCCCAAAGGGACTCGGAGCGGTGCACAGGGAAGTTAAAAAAGCAAATATAAAATACATAAATAGTTAAAATAAGAATTAAACAAATTATCCCTGCACTAAAACCCACTATACTAAAACTAAACTACACCCCCCTAAAAAACCCAGTTAAAAACTGAAGACTAACCTAACCTAACCAAGCAGAAAAAGTGTGTTTTCAATTTTTGACGGAAGGAGCGGAGGTCCGTAGTTGTTCTAATTTCGGGGGGAAGGTCGTTTTTTTATGCTCTTATTTGTGTTTTAACTTTTCCTGTGCACCGCCCTGAGTCCCTTTGGGGAGAGTGGGGCGGTATATAAATCCAATAAAATGAGAAAAATGAGGAAAAAATGAGAACAGAGGGAGCGATGGCCCCGCCTGGAGGCAGGAGGGAAGAGTCAATTGCGAAAAGACTCAGGTCTCAAAAATGATTTTATTTGAAAGCTTATTGCAACTGTTGATACACGAGAAAATGGCAAAGGAAAAAATGATTGATTATATGGATTATAAGATGTAATTTTTCTATGTGCTTATCCTTTATTTTTTTTAATTGTATATTCAGGAAGTTTTTTGGGAGGGACATCACCAATGGCAGGGAAGATGCCAAAATGTTATTTCACCTTGCCCCTTTTTCCCTGTAAAAACTTTAAAAACCAATAAAATTCTTTTTAAATATATGTATGTATGTATGTATGTATGTATGTATGTATGTATGTATGTGTGTGTATATATATATATAAATATATATATGTAAAAGGATGATGTAATCGGGGAAGCTGGTTAGCTCAAGGCATAGAGAAGCTTGCCTCATGTGCTGGAAAGTGCCAGTTCAAATCCCAGTAGAAGAAGTATGGCCAGCTGAAGAGGGCTAAAAAGCCCGAAATGGATCCATCCTGGTCTCTTAATTAATTATTAAATCATCCCTTAAAAATCTAAAACATACATATATATATATTTATATATATATTTGTTTTCGTAGATTTGGGTTAAGAATATTATATATATATGAAGATACTATGTTACAGCTTCCTGCTAGGCCTGTTTAAGGGAGGAGACAAACTTGTCATCCTTCTCTGTCTTTCGACTCCTCTTTGAGATCATCCAGACAGAGACCTATTAAATTGCTGCTGTCTTTTTTAGATATGTGTTAAATGTTTTTTTAAAGGAATGATTAATAATTAATTAAGAGACCAGGATGGATCCATTTCGGACTTCTTAGTCCTCGTCAGCTGGCCATACTTTCCTACAGGCATAGAGAAGGCATAGAGAAGCCTGCTTCTCAAGGCATAGAGAAGCCTGCTTCGAATGCTGGAGAGCACCAGTTCAAATCCCTGTAGGAAAGTATGGCCAGCTGACGAGGACTAAGAAGTCCGAAATGGATCCATCCTGGTCTCTTAATTAATTATTAATCATTCCTTTAAAAAAACATTTAACATATATATATATATATATATATATATATATATATATATATATATATATATATATATATATATATATATATATATATATATAGGCAGTGTTCCTGTTTCTGCAGTGATTGGTAAGGGGTGATAACACAACCAAGGTTTTTTTAAACAAAGAGTATTTAAAACCATGCATCTTGGAGAAATTGTAAGCCCCTCAAAAGAGGACTAGAAGTACTGCCACAAGAAGGGGTTGGATGTTATTGAGGGCCATCATGGCCATAATGGAGAAAGTAGTAGTCATTAGGAAAAGATGTTCAGCAGGGAAATAACCTAAAAATAAATAGCTTTGAGGGAATAGCAACAAAAAACATGAAAAACATTCAGGAAACAGTTGGGGAAATAACAGTTAATGAGAAATGAGAAGGAATGGGGAAATAGCAATCATTGGGGAAATAGCATTCAGTGGGAAAATAGCATTTAAACAGCACCGAGGGAATAACAGTGAACAATCCTTGGAGACTAACAATGAAATAGCATGTACAGTGCAGCTTTTAGGGAGGTTTCAGGCCCAGTGGTACTTTATATCAATATTTCATATAGCTTTTCTCCTTTGGCAAAGGAGAAGGGTGTTTTGGAGAAACAGGAAAATGGAGAGGTGTTTGTCTTTCAGTATTTGGAGTTGGGAATTATATGGAAAAAGAAAATTGGCCAATCGAATTTATTTTGTTTTGAAAGGGTGAGAACAGAGACAGGAAAAGGCAAAGGGGTTGTTGGTAAGCCAGCCTGCATAACCGGTAGATCATGGGAGAGAAATGAGGACTAATGTATTGTTCTCCCTTGGTCCTAGTTCATGAACACTGATGGTAAACAAAGCTTTCAGAAATCTAGAGGAAGGAGGGAGACAATTCTTACTGAAATGTTGCTCACCAATGGTTTTTGGGGTATATTAGCTCAACATAATCATTGGCCTCCTTAATCCAAGCTTCCCCCAGGAGCTAGACTCAGACCAATTCAGAAGGTGGGCATTGCATATCACTCCTTAAGTGATATGGATCCAGCTGAAACTGATAGCATTTTCAAGACTGTGAAAGCCCGCTTAGTAAATTCTGTTTACCAGAGTCAGGAAGGCTGTGCTTTTGAGCTTGAGGGTAGTAACAAATCAGAGGGACTAAGTTCATTGGCTACTTGAGACTGCAACTGCAAGTCAGGTTCAATGTAGAAACTTGGCATGCCTCTCCTCAGTTTATTAACTCCATGGCTGGACTCAAGCCAATCCATTAAGGAGATCTGGCTTCAGATGAGTAAAACAAAACCTTGCCATTTAGAGGGGAATTCAAGTGCTGCAGCTTCCCTTAACTGACTTCAGCTAGAAATGGAGAAACCATTTCCAAACAAGGAGTATTTTCTTGTCTGTGTACCTAGGAAACTAAAAAAATCTTTGTCTTCCCATGTGTGTGTTATGCAAAACTGTTGAATTGTGCCACCATTGAGGTAAGTTCACAAAGCTTTTTGATTGTCTCACAGATGTCCTTGGATCTCGTTGCAAGATTATCCCTTTCCTCTTACAGTCTAGTTCAGCGTTTTTCAACCACTGTGCCGTGGCAGACTAGTGCCTCCTCCGCCAATGTCTTAAGACATATTTGTTTCAACAAGCCGGCCTAGTCTAACCTCCCATGGGGACTTTTAGGTAGTTTTAAATTGGGTTTTTAAATTTTGGTTTTAGCGCAGGATAGGTTTATTTAATAGTTTTTAAATTATATTTATTGTATTTTGTATGTTTTTTAAATTTCCTGTGCGCCGCCCTGGGTCCTTTGTGGAGAAGGGCGGGATATAAATTTAAATAAATAAATAAATAAATAAAATAAATAAATAAATAAATAGTGTGCCGTGAGATATTATCTGGTGTGCCGTGGGAAAAATACCTGCCAGAATATCAGCTTTGTGTTCAGCCAAACAGGCCCAGGTTTCGCACTGAGTAAGTAAGCAGAAATATGAACAATTATAAAATACTTTATTATTTCATAATAAAGTAATTATAAAATAATTTCTTTGTGTTTATTTGATTCCTATTCAAGAGAATTACTTTATATATAGTCAATCTAGGCACAGAGTTAAATTTTTTTAACATTTTCTAATGGTGGTGGTGTGCCTCGTGATTTTTTTCATGAAAAAAGTGTGCCTTTGCACAAAAAAGGTTGAAAAACACTGGTCTAGTTGATCAGGCTTCCAACACAATGTGTTTGACCGGTTCCATGTCACTCCAATGTGAACATATTTAAATAGCATTTCTTTTTAACCCAATAAGCACTCCCCTGTAATAACCCTGTCTTCTCCAATAGTTATTATGTTATCAAGACTTTTATTCCTGAAAAGATATGAAAAGGTATAAAAAGGTACAGGATCAGGATTTCATGACTGAAAGTTCTTCAGGGGACCTGAAGGAAAAGGTTTTCTTTGCCTTCATTCATGAAAAGATTTTTTTTTAAAAATCGAATTGGGGCTTCATTATACTAACCATGGTAATAGTATTAATCTATCCCTCCATTCACCTGCTACACATTCAGTTGAAAATGTGGAGAAGTTTGACCATATGGACCCACAGCATTCTAAACACATTGAACTATTGGTATTCTGAGCATGGCTCTCTTCCTGCAGATGTTTTGTTACCAGATAAGACATCTTTGCAACTCATCAATTCAACTCCAAGCTATGTATATTCTCTATTAATGGAGTAATAAATATTTGGAACTCTTAACACAGACCTATGGGTAATAAAGTCATTTCATAATATGTTACTTATACTGGACAAACAAATATATAGCAGGCGTAGAGTTCTTTTATATATAATAATATTTCATATTAAAGCCAACGTATAAACCAATACTGTTTTTCTCCTTTCTTTTCCAAATTGTGTGGCAGTGTCTTCCCATCCAAAATTATATCAAAACTGTATCTCTGACGGTCTTATTAGGTATGATCCTCTGGGAGCAAAGGAGGTAGGATGCCTCATTCTGCTTCCAAGATCTCTAATCTGAAAGAATTTCAGATCTTTGGTAGAGGTCAAGGCAAAAATAAATTTTACAACAAGTTTAAATTTAGCGTGTAGAAAAAAGTGCTTCAAATTGATGATGGAACAAACTGAACTGGAGACTGGAAAAAAATGAGACAGGGAAAAAAGCCCTTGACAGCTTTGTCTACTCCTTGAAAGATTTTGTCTGCAAAGGAATTTATTTTCTCTCCAATCTGCTAATTAGGAACGGATGCAAGAGCTCTGTTTGTTCACATTTATCATCCAAAGCTCTAACTGCAGTCCCAGAGTTTTAACTATATCACAAGCAAAGAAAAGATACCCGAAGCGCGCACACTAAATATATTCTTTCAACTCATAATATATAGAGCTAAATTGTAATTTATACTGAAAAATCCTTTATTGATCTTTTTCTCCACTGTATTAACCAGAACAAGATGGAGGGATGAAACAGGAGATATTAATGACATATGGATGAAAATCTATTAAGGAAACTATATTTTCCTTCCATGATTAAGATAATATTGCAATTTCCAATATTTTAGATTGCAGATTTTTTCTGAATTATTAAGGAACTTCATCAGCAGGAATGTGGGGCAGTCCAAATACACTGGCAGTGAAAAATCCCCTGCTATTTTGTTTCCATTTTAATTAGTGTGCAGCTTTTTTGTGCAATGTGCATTTCTGCATTATTAAGTGCAAAATAAATGAATTAAAAAGATGCTTAGGTTTCAAGCTGGATCATGGATTTGCATACCAAAAGCCTTCTAAAATAAATAAACCTCCTCTTTTATCTATAGCACATCAATTACTACTCTTCGGTGTTTTTTTGTTATTTTTTTTTGCTGTAGAATTTTAGTAATGGAAATAAATTATTAGCCATGTCAGTATAAACAAAACTATAAAGAAAATGAATGGATGGATGTTAGCATGTTCCATCCAAAAAATGTACGGTTAGTTGTTCTGTGGAAGGTTATGAAAGGCATATTCTCAAATTGACTTGAATAAGGGTCAGGGATATTCTTTGCTTTATTATCCTACATATAATATATGCTGAACTCAAGAATAAGACACAATAGTAGTTAACCTTAGGATTTTTTAATGGAAATCAGTGGACCTTTTCTTTTTAGAAATCCTCTTAGTAAAACTCGCATAATGTTATAGTTCCTCCTTGATTATCACTAGTGTAATGGTCTAGCAATAGAGGAGCAGAGCATAGCTTCTGTCTCCTGGTGACTTATTCCATACAAAGAAGCTAAAATCTTTTGCTATGCTCATAACAGAGCATTTATATCAATTTTCTAAAGAAATATGGCAGAAGAGTTTCAATCCAATTCTCTTCCTTGACCAACCTGTGTGAATAATACCTTGCTACGTATTGTGGTAGCTTTATATAAATGGTGAAAATGGTTTATTGTTATTGACCTCCCCGTAAACACTTTTTCTAATAAGCCCCATGCTAAAGCTTTATAAAGCAGTTCCACGTGAGAATGCTGTGCCAATTCTAAAAGAACAATGACATCCTATGGTCCTGAAGAAAAATAGTGTTTTTCCCTCCTGCTTAACTGATGTTGCTTTGCAGAGCTTGTGGGGTATCTCTTTTCTTATTTAAGGAACTTCATTGCCTACTTCCCCTATGAAGAACTTTGGGTTTTTAAATTTTTTTTGCTTATAATCAGACAAATAGATACAACATGAACAATTTATTTTATTCTCTTTCTGTATAGAGTTAAAAGGAGGCATCAATGTTTATGAGCCAGCAGCTGCCAAAAATGCCAACACTGTCCTAGGCTGCATTAACAGAGGGATAGAATCAAGATCACCTGAAGTGTTAATGCCACTTTATAATGCCTTGGTAAGGCCACACTTGGAATCCTGCATCCAGTTTTGGTCGCCACAATGTAGAAGAGACCCTAGAAAGAGTGCAAAGAAGAGCAACAATGATGATTAGGGGCCTGGAGGCTAACATAGGAAGAACAGTTGCAGGAACTGGGTATGTCTAGTTTAATGAAAAGAAGGACTAGGGGAGACATGATAGCAGTGTTCCAATATTTCAGGGGTTGCCACAAAGAAGAGGTAGTCAAGCTATTCTCTAAAGCACCTGAGGGTAGAACAAGAAGCAATGGGTGGAAACTTATCAAGAAGAGAAGCAACTTGGGATTAAGGAGAAATTTCCTGACTGAACAATTAATCAATGGAACAACTGAAGTTGTGAATGCTCCAACACTGAAAGTTTTAAAGAAGAGATTGGATAACCATTTGTCAGAAGTGTTGTAGAGGTTCCTGCCAAAGCAGGGGTTAGACTAGAAGGCCTCCAAGATCCCTTACGACTCTTATTATTGTGTTATTTTTTGTTGTAAGATTTCTGGCAGCTTTAGCCTAGGTTGGCAGGCTACTTTTGAGAGATTTTAGAGTAGAACTAGTGGTGACGTAGACAATACTTTCAACTTCCTCCTTGCCCAAATCTGTGAAGCGCATTTTTCCAGACAGAAGAGGAATGAGATGTCAGTGCCTTTTTTCTGCTACTGTAATTATTCCATAATGTAACAGCTGTTCTTGATCATCTTCTTAATGTTGTAGCAAAGCAGAGACAATAGTGTAATACATATTGCATCATCAATTACATAATTATCCCTGCAAATGAAGACGCAATTGGCAAACTGCCAGGTAGAGTCCAGAAGAGTACTAGGAGTTACAAGTACTCCTTAAAATCTCTTCTGGCTTCCATAGCTTGTTGCTCCCCACCTCTATTTAAATGTTTCTCAATCTTCACAACATTTAGATGTCTGGACTTCGACTCCCAGAATTCCTTAGAAAGCTTTTGGACTGGGAAGTTAAATAACCTCTATCATCTATTCCTTTGCTTAGTGATTGAATAGGAATGGATTTGTTATCCTCAACATGTATCTGTCAGGGTTCCAAATAGCATCCAAAAGTAAATCAGAGTCCAAGGCAAAGGATTTCTCAAAGTTCCAATTTATTAAGAGAGCCATGTTGACACATCTGGGAAAACCCAAATCTGAAAGCTTCCTGGTTTTCCCCACCCAGTTGAAAGTTCAAGATTCCCCCTCACCCACAAACACACACAAGTTCATCGCATGGTCCAATCTTCCACTGCCATGCTGGCAGCTTCCACCCATCCAGTTTCAGTCAGGTGTAGAGGTGCAGAGACAAAGGATGACCTTAGCTTTCTAGAAAGAATTTTGTTATGGCTACATATCACACAACTATGTATAATCCCCCTCAAATTTTCCCACCATAGAAAATGAATAGTTGAATAATAGAAAGTGTGGCAGGCCAAAGATCCAAAAGACAAGATGGCTGCAGGCTTGAGAGTAACACAATATGGTTTAATACTTATTTGTTTTCTGTTTATCCTTGTTTATTATTTATTTATAAATATTTATTTGAATTTGTACTTTTGTATTTTGTGGATGTTTTTTTTTGTTTTAATGTCTTTAAATTGTTTTGATGGTTTTAGAAATTTAAAATTGTAAGCCGCCCAGTGTGACTTGCGTGAAATAAATACATAAATAGTTTGTATATTGATTTTATGAAGTATGTTATTTTCTACGGCTTTAAATTGTATGCTATACAAAATCACCTTCATGATTGTGCACACCTTCTCTGTGGCGGGCCCAGCCCTCTGGAATGACCTACCCCCTGAATTACGCACCATCATCGACCTCCGCCTCTTCCGCCAATGTCTAAAGACATATTTGTTCCAACAAGCCGGCCGAGCCTAACCTCCCATGGGGACTTTTAGGAAGTTTTTAAATTGGGTATTTTAAATTTGGTTTTAGTACAGGATAGGATTGTTTAATATTTATTTTAAATTATACATTTATCTTTGTATTGGTATGTTTTAAATTTCCTGTACGCCGCCCTGGGTCCTCTGTGGAGAAGGGCGGGATATAAATTTAAATAAATAAATAAATAAATAAATGAATGAAATGGGCAGGTATATAAATTGTTTAAATACTGAAATAAATGCACAGCTCTTTATATATAATCTACAATACTAGTTCCAAAAGCAAGATTGCAGAACTCATTTACTTTAATGACCCAGCTTCCCATTATCTTTATTTAAATAAAATCTACCCTGAATAGTCTTTAGGAATTGTCTTATAGGGGAAATGGGTGACATAAAACTGTAATAAATAAATAAGTACATTTTTCCAAAAACGCATTTATTTGGGCAAGCTTTCCTCTTCCTAGTACACGTCTATTAACATGCTTCATTTATTTACTGGTAGGTGATGAAGTTTCAATGACAAATAAAGCCATGATGGATGGTTTCTAGTAATTGGGTGTACAAATGCATGCAAAAGTTAAGGCATCCCTAGTCGAATTTTATGCTTTAAGGAATTCCTAAGTGAATAGATGCTAATATAGCATCTTTGTGATGCCACCACAATACGTTTTTTGCAAATGTGAGTAGTTTGCATGCAGTTGTTTACAAATTGAGAATAAGAGGTCAGTCCATATGGCAGGTGTGGAAGCTAGAAGTGGAAAATACATAAAACTGTTTAAGTGAAAGCAAGTTATGGAAGACAAAAAAAAAAAAAGAATTATGCTCGGTATACAGTATATCCGAACCTGATCCAATCCACAACACAGAATCACTGCAAAGGGAGATGGGCAGCATATATATTTAATACGCAACAGAGAGCTTTAAGGGAATATTTGAGAAGAAGTCTTTGCTGGGAAAGGCTACATTAAAATAGGAAATGGGCTTTGATTATTTTTTTTTAATGACAAGGGCTTTGAGAGAAGAGACAAAAGAAAGTCAAAGAAATCAAGTGTTGGAATTTTATCTGTGGGATTTAAAGACTTTTGGAAGGGAGAAGAAGACATGTAAAATTGGTCAACGTTATTTAACACTATTTAGCACCTGGGGGCAGGACAAGAAGCAATGGGTGGAAACTAATCAAGGAGAGAAGCAACTTAGAACTAAGGAGAAATTTCCTGACAGTTAGAACAATTAACCTCTGGAACAGCTTGCCTCCAGAAGTTGTGAATGCCCCAACCCTGGAAGTCTTTAAGAAGATGTTAGATAGCCATTTGTCTGAAATGGTATAAGGTTCCTGCCCACGCAGGGGGTTGGACTAGAAGACCTACAAGGTCCCTTCCAACTCTGCTATTGTATTGTATTGTATTACTTATAGAGTTAAAATTTTGGGAACCACTGAGTTAAATAATGGGTTGCTACTTCTGGTGTTTCTCAATGGATATATTGATTGGTTGGGTGTAAGTCTGATACATACTTATATTTTTAGAAATAACTCAAGGCAGCATATATAATATTCCTTCCTCCTCCTATTTTCTCTACAACAACCCTCTGAAGTAGGTTGGATTTAGCTGGAACCAGAGCTCACTGCTTCTTAGTTTCTAGCCTGGTGCCTTCAACAGTAAACTCAGCTGGCTCTCTAATAATATCTAAGCTGATATCTATGATATTTGTTTTCTCTCTATATATAAAAACGGCGCTCTCTCTCTCTGTGTATATGTTCCAGCATAACTTTGGAACACCTTGAACAATTTCAACTTGATACACATAGGCCTTACTCTCTAGAAACAAATACTGTGGGGGTAAGGCACGCCTAACGCCCCCCTCCCCCGAGTGTGTGCTCTGTTACAATACAGCCTGTTGTGCCTTAAAATGGCTTCTACTGTAGGGGTGTAAAATGGTTTCTACTGTACAGCTCAGTGGAGTTGCCATGGTAATGGCTTCACCGTACTCCTCAAGGGGGCTCCCTCTGATAAAGGGGAAAATCCAACATTATAAATTACATTTGGTCTGGAGATTTCCCCCCTACCAATAAATAACTGGTCAATGCTGGGTTATCTGCTATCTAGTAGTATACAAATAAGGGACTATTATAATAATGGCTCAGAATCTCTGATATTGTTTAATGGCTATTTTGACTGGGATTATGTTAGCCTTTGATATATAAATAAGGGTTTATTTCTGATAATATTCAATACTTTTTTTCAACATTTGAATATTAATTGAGGCAGAATTTTATTATTGAGAAGAATTAGTGAAGCTAATGGAGACAGAGATTAGGTTTTAAATAGAGGTAGAAATATACATTTAAATTGGTTGATATTTTTTTAACTTGTACTGCTTTTGCTGATTAAGGTGAGCTGAGAAATTAATTTATAGAAAATGGGATGTGGTATGGAATGCAGGTATATTTAATTGTATTTTAAGGGACAGTGATAAATTGTTAATGTTGACTATACTTGCTAGGGATGAAAGGGGAAGCTTATCTTTTCCTTCTATTTTGGTGGGAGGTTCTGCATTTTCTAAACATTTCTTTCTTTTTATTCATTTATTGTATTAGGTTCTGGTATCTATTTAATAAAAACCCTAATAAAATTATTGTCTTTAAACAATGATTTCAAAAAAGAAGTCTTCTATGACCTCATTACAAAATTAACAGTTTAAGCTGTGCAAAACACATGCGCTCCCGTTTCTGGCACTTGGAGGTTGTATTTTATAGTAAAAGGGCAGATGGGTGCACTAACCATTGGGTCGTCTTTTCCTCCTCCGAGGCCTCCCCCTTGGTAGGACTCTTCGTCACCGTAGGTTGGGGATCCTCTTCCTGAGGTTGTTGGCCCAGATGACTCTTCTGTCGTAGCTTCTGGGGCCTTCCCTTTACCGCACTGGCGGTTGGTGCACAGAATGTCGATTGTGGAGCAGCTAGGCATATGAACAAAACCCCTAAACCATCCCTTTCAGTTTGAGCACGTGGATGGAGCACTGATTGGAGGGGACCCAGCCACGAAAAATACCGAGTTGGTAATGTTAATTATAGGCCACCACTATACAATGCAATACAATAGCAGAGTTTGAAGGGACCTTGGAGGTCTTCTAGTCCAACTCCCTGCCTAGACAGGAACCTTATACCATTTCAGACAAATGACTATCCAACATCTTATTAAAGACTTCCAGGGTTGGGGCATTCACAACTTCTGGAGGCAACTTCTGTTTCACTGATTAATTGTTCTAATTATCAGGAAATTTCTCCTCAGTTATAAGTTGCTTCTCTCCTTGATTAGTTTCCACCCATTGCTTCTTGTTCTTCCCTCAGGTCTTACGCACGGTCACTCAAGTCCTCGTCACCTCCCATCTGGACTATTGCAACACTCTCTACATGGGGCTTCCCTTGAGGTGCACCCAGAGGCTCCAGTTGGTTCAGAATGCGGCTGCGTGGGGAAACCTGGGAGCCTCTATATATTCCCATGTGACACCTCTCCTGTGCGAGCTGCACTGGCTGCCTGTGGCTTTCCGGGTGTGTTTCAAGGTACTGGTGACCATCTTTAAAGCGCTCCATGGCAAGGGACCTGGTTACCTGCAAGACTGCCTCCTGCTGCCAAATACCTCCCACCGACTACTTCACTCCCACAGAGAGGGCCTCCTCAGGGTGCCATCAGCCAGACAATGTCGGCTGGTGACCCCCAGGGGGAGAGCCTACTCTGTGGCAGCTCCCACCCTCTGGAATGACCTACCCCCTGAGCTAAGGATGATCTCGGACCTACATCTCTTCCGTCGGGCCCGACAGAAGAGATGTGCTGCCGGCCTGTCGTAGTTTTAAAGGGATTTTAAATAGCGATTTTAGTATGGGATTTTAAAGATGTAGGCCATTTATTTAATACCCTTTAACACATTGTTTTAGATTTTGTATCACTTATTTTATTATGGCTGTACACCGCCCTGAATCCTGAAAGGGAGAAGGGCGGTATAGAAATCAAATAAACTTCAAACTTCAGGTGCTTTGAAGAATAGTTTGACTTCCTCTTCTTTGTGGCAACCCCTGAGATATTGGAACACTGCTATCATGTCTCGCCTTGTCCTTCTTTTCATTAAACTAGACATACCTAGTTCTTGCAACTATGAATTCCTCAGATTCATCGTAGCTCCAAAAATGCAGGAATCTTGGGGCTTGCATGGCTAGACAAGTGAGTGCCTAAAAATAAGGTAAGAACATAAGAACATAAGAAGAGCCTTGCTGGAAGAGGCCACAGCCCATCCAGTCCAGCATTCTGTCTCACACAGTGGCTCCCCATTTGCTTCAGGGTCTTCCCAAGCAGATGTCTTCACCTGCTTAGGATTCCCTGCAAATTGCATTGAGAGACATCCTGCCTATCTCTCCAACCCGGAGAGGTAACACACAAACACACACATAAACATAGAAGATATATTTGAAAAGAAGAGAATGAAGCACTTGAAGAAAAACCACAACTGGCAACCCTTAATAATGGGATTAGGGGAAAAAATGTAGAGAGATTTTTCTCCATCTACTGCAAGCTTGAGATCTAAGAATATTTGGGAGAGAAAAGAGGTTTTGTAAGAAAGAAGGGATTAAAACCTCTGAAAGTATGAATAAAAAGATTCCATTATTTTAAAAAGAAAAAAAAATAAGCAGCAACGTGAACAATGTTATAAATATTACTGTTGAACAGGTAAAAAAATAAGACAAGCACCAAAAAGAAAAGAAAAATTGAGAAAAATTGAAAATAAAGAAAAAAGAAGAATATAGCAAAGAAAAAAGTTTCTGACTTCCTCCTTGTCCCAATAAGTATAAACAATGTTAACAACTTATCAAAGCTGTTAACACTTTTCTTTTAACACAATCACAAGTACTTTTGTGAGCAGAGGGGAATTCACTACTTCCCAATATTATCATTCTACTTCATCTTTCTTCTTCTGCCCTGCCACACCCAAACTTGGAGACTTCATACATGTCTAGTTCTGAGCTAACTGTTGGCTCCTCACCCAAATAGTTTCTTTCCCTCCTAGTGCTGATGTACTTACAGTCTGGTTAAATCTTAACTCCAGAGTTAAAATAGGGGACGCAATGGCTCAGTGTCTAATTCACTGTCTAAGACAGTGAGCTTGTCGATCAGAAAGGTTGGCAGTTCAGCAGTTCGAATTCCTAGTTCTGCATAATGGAGTGAGCTCCCGTTACTTGTCTCAGCTTCTGCCAACTAGCAGTTCGAAAGGCACATAAAAATGCAAGTAGAAAAATAGGAACCACTTTGGTGGGAAGGTAACAGCATTCCACGCGCCGTTGTGTTTAGTCATGCCGGCCACATGACCACAGAGATGTCTTCGGACAGCGCTGGCTCTTCGGCTTTGAAACGGAGATGAGTACCACCCCCTAGAGTTGGGAACGATTAGCACATATGCGCGAGGGGAACCTTTACCTTTCGAGTTAAAATGTCTAGCAGGGCAATTAACTTGTATTCTCACCTTGTGTAATTTATCTATTTAAATTAAGAGTGGGGTGTTGTTTTGGGAATATTTATTTTTAGTAACGCGCCTAGGGCATATACTACTTTTTTTTATAGAATAAAGAAGATTTTTTTTGACAGATGTTCAGGTCACAATAAATAATTTGTTTAATATCCCACAGTTTGAATATACAGTTTGAATATATTTATGGATGGCTTTCTTTTATGGAATTGAACAAATTATCTTTATGTATATGCATTAGTGAAAGAAAAAAAATGATGATACTTTTCATTCTGTCTTTTTAAATAACCCTTCTTCCTACTGTCAATTTTAATTTGAACAGTAGCATTTTTCACAAATGTTTTGTCTTTCCTTCTCTGGTCTAGAACATGTTTTTAGATTCCCACAAACTGATGAGAAATTGATGCATGAGAATCCTGCTCTTCTTCAGCCTTCTCAATTAAAGGACCTGCTTTTCTACACAGGTAAGAGACAGATGTATTCTCCTGATTTATGGCAGTAATTTGGTTTTCTTCTGCAACCCAACTTGCAGAGTTCTGTCAAAATTATTGGTTTTATTTTCAGTTGGCTAACTTGACTGTGGAGTAGCCTGACTGCTTAAAGGTGACCTGAAGGATATTTTTAAGCTTCCATATTTTGCTTTTCTTGCTTTCAACTGGAGGTGACGTTTCAAAGCTTCTTCAGTGAAAATACTATTTGTAAAATACAGTAGGTAAACAGCTGGGTCTCCTGTGTTTTTTCTATAACAAATAGCTTTATTAGGCCAAGGAATTAAATGGGGGACAGAGACACATTAGAACATTACACTTAAATTGTACAACTGTCTAAGAAAAATGTCTAATGACACACTTAGCTAACAAGGGACTGGGAATAGAGAAAGTCAAGATTAGATTCTTACATAGTCTTCACCTTCTTTGACCTTGGCTGGATTATTCTTTGTTCAAAAAATAAGGGAGTGGCAGTTAAAATCCTTTCAATAGATTCAAGACATAGCTGTATGAGATATAACACTTAATGATGCTACGTGAGTGAGTCATTCAGTTTATTAGTTCAGTACAAGAAGTGATAAACATATAAGAAACAAGTAAATAAAATTTGAGATGAATGAAATGAAAAGATGTCTATAAAACAAGCTGACTAGAACCCACAAGAAAAATTCCAAAAGGAGCAATCTCTCAGCTATTAATGAGGTAGTATCTAAAATCACATAAAATGTGATAATATCTAACATGATATCTCACATTTTCATGGAGTGTGACAATATCTGAAGTTACATAAAAATGTTAATATATATAACATTGCACAGTAGGAACTTGGCCTGTAAATGCCTGGTGGATCTTATGTACTGTTGTGCAAAATCTACCCAGTTTGCTGTAAGCAGGATTTGGGCATAGGCCAACATCAGTAATTAGACTGATATAAGACAGCATTGATTTCCCTCATGTTGCTTTGTATCATGAGTAGCCTTGCTGAGGGAGTGTGATAACATTGTTTACCTCTAGGAATAACACTTCAGCCTTCTCCTAGCCACCTCCAGCGTTTTCAAAAGACAGAACTCCTATGCAGGCAAGGTCCCCCATAGAGACGTCTTACTGCTGAGCTGTGGCAAGTTGCTAAGAGAAGCAAAGGAATGGTACCCCCTTACTTTGCTCTTAGAAGCTTGAAGATGTGAAATGGTGCAGGATCCCTTCCTTGGGCGGGGATGTTGGACTAGATGACCTACAACAGGGGTCCCCAACCTTTGCAACTTTAAGTCTGAAGGACTTCAGCTCCTGCAAAGCTGGCTGGAGAATTCTGGGAGCTGAAGTCCTTCAGACTTAAAGTTGCAAAGTTGGGGATCCCTCACCTACAAGGTCCCTTCCAACTCTGTTAATCTGTATCTGTGTTTGTGTGTGGGTTATACCATAATCAAACTCTGCTTACTCTCAATTAATGGGAAAGGATGATATATATATATATTTTTAAAAGGCACCTTAACCATTTTCAAAGTATAGAATGTACAATTGTCCATGCTTATTTAATCTGCTTGACGAGGTCAGATAAAGGCTTACAGATGTACACAAGTTTGGTTGGTGTTAATGTGAGTTAGGGATTTTGTGGATTAGTATGTTGTGGTTAGTTAATTTATGATGCAATGTATTGTCAGAAGCCAGAAAACATGTTTAATTCACTAATCAGGTGAAGAGTATTGTGTGAGTCATGTATGAACCAGTTTGGTCTAATGATTAAGGCAGAAGGCTAGAAATCCAGAACTGAGCTAATTTTGTCATCAATACAAATTATAATTTGTATTGATGTCTGGAATGAAAACAGTGTAATGAATTAGCACTTCCTTAATGATATTTGAATTTCTGGATATTAGATATAATTTGGATATCCCTTCCCAACCATCATCTATGAAGCAATAGCTTTGTTCTTTTATCTTTACTTGTCATTCATGTATGGTTGAAACTGATACCTGAATATAGATGTTGCTAATTAATAGGAAGTAACAGCAGAATGTTCATTACTGGATACTGCATATTAAATGGGATATAAGATATTAGCAACAATGGAAGGAGATTTTATTTAAGAGTAAACTTAGTTATAATAATAATAATAATAATAATAATAATAACAACAACAACAACAACAACAATAATAATAATAATAATAATAATAATAATAATAATAATAATAATAATAAAATTTTAATTTATAACCCGCTCTCTCTCCCTGAAGGGACTAGAGGCGGGGCACAGGGAATTTAAAATACATATAAAATCACAAACATAGTACAATATAAAATAAAATTAAACTAACCCTGCGCTAAAATCCCATATTAAAACTAAAAATTAATCATTAAAAACCCTAAAAACAGTTGATTATCCTAGGCCGACCGAGCAGAAAAAGTGTGTTTTTAATTTTTGACAGAAGGAGCGGAGGTCCGTAGTTGTTCTAATATCGGGGGGCAGGTCATTCCAGAGGGTCGGGCCCGCCACAGAGAAGGCCCTTCCCCTGGGCATCGCCCACTGGCACAGCCTAGTGGATGGCACCCAGAGAAGTCCCTCTCTGTGGGAGCGAATCGGCCGCAGGGATGTATGGGGCAGGATGCGATCCCGCAGATAGCTAGGTCCCGTGCCATGGAGCACTTTAAAGATGATAACCAACACCTTCAAGCGCACCCGAAAGACGACAGGCAGCCAATGCAGCTCGCGCAGGAGCGATGTTACATGGGAAAACCTAGATTGCTACTTCATTTACCATTTCATTTCATATAGGAATTTTTCTCAGTCAGTCTAATTACATTACAACATGACCATTTTGAGAGTCTCAGCATTGCTTTATATTCTTGTCAAAGTTCCCTGTGCTTTATAGAAATAAAAACATAGAGTTTATGATAAGACTCTCCATAAAGCAGGTATAATTATAGTAGTAGATATATATTGAAGGTAATTCAAATTAAGTTAGTTATATTTTCAATTCCAAAGGATATCTTAATCATGCTAAAGTATCTCATTAATCTAGAAGTAATCCATAATCTATTGTGTTATTAGACCAATCATCACATTATCTTATAATTTATATTAGCACTTAATACATTCCTAAGGATACATGTAATGTGCACAAGGAAAATATATACAAGGAAAATAATATTCAGAATTTAATGGATGGACAGTAACATATCTTGAATTGAATGGGGAGAGTTGATAATCCAATCTGCAATTTTCCTGGAAATTCTGGCATTTGCAATCAATACAACTCAAGAGCATTAATTTTGAGATACAAAGCATTGCCATGTGTTCTGTATTAAAGTTCATTAAAAATGTATTTTAAGACATCTAGTTTTAGAACAAGATATCCAGTATTAAAGGTCAAGAATATTGAAATAACCAAAACTAATCTATATATTTTTTTAAATGCATTGCCTGTGGATGATCCTGAACAAAATGATGGCAAAGAACAATTTAAAATCCTGAAGAGCATTTGGAAGTCTAACTTGATAAGAATGACTTATATTGTTGGGGATGGTATTATGCTGTTCTGTGAATTAATTTAAAAATTAATTAATGTTACCATATAAAAATAATTAATAGTACTAAATCTAATCCCATAAATTTATAAAATGGTCAAGGCATAAAGTGTATTTTATATTCCAGCATCTGAAATGGGGCAATTGAGCCCTGCTCATTTTTTCTTGCAACTAACCTGCTTGCTTGATTTCATGCACCAACCAAATATGATTATTTGTAAGGTGTTGCAGAAATTCTGATTTGACATGCCTTCAGCCTTTGATATTTCTTTCCACAAATTATCCTCCATTGTATTCTCTGCTGAATTCTGCTTGGCAAAAAGGATTGTCCTGCTGTTGTAAGGCTATTTTGTACAAATAAGGCAAAATGCCCTCCAGTCTTTTCTTCAATGTTATCCAAAGTCTGCATCCAGTCTGAAATGACTGAAAATGAAACAACAAGGGACAAGGGTGTAATGTTGGCTCAGGAAAAAGGGGCAAGACAAAACCCTAGAAGCTGTAACGAGAGCTGGAGAGAGAGAGAGAGAGAGAGAGAGAGAGAGAGAGAGAGAGAGAGAGAGAGAGAGAGAGAGAGAGAGAGAGAAATATCCCTAAAAATCCCTAAATTATTATTATTTATTTTATCTGTTAATTATTTAATACTACTATCCAAACAAATGCTCCTGAATTTTTCCCAGCAATTTTCATTTAGTTTCACAAAGGAAAATATTGTGTAGCCCTTTTGTCCAGAGATCTTCAAATCTATTCCAGGTTTTTGCACAATTTTATGCTACAAAGATTTGCAATATTTATAATTATTGTTCCCTCTTCTTTTGAAGCTGAGATATGAACAAAGTCAATGACTTTAACATTGACAGGAATCCCTTGATCGCAACTAGAACTTTATATCAATGAAAGATATTATAAAGTAGTCTACATGTTCTAGTCATTCCTGATTCTAGGGGGCGGTGCTCATCTCCATTTCAAAGCCAAAGAGCCAATGCTGTCCTAAGATATCTCTGTGGTCATGTGGCTGGCATGACTAAATGCCAAAGGTGCACAGAACGCTGTTACCTTCCCACCAAAGGTGGTTCCTATTTTTCTACTTGCATTTTTTACATGCTTTCAAACTGCTAAGTTGGCAGAATCTGGGACAAGTAATGGGGACTCACTCTGTCATGTGGCCCTAGGGATTCAAACTGCCGAACTGCCAGCCATTCTGATCGACAAGATCAGCATCTTAGCCACTGAGCCACCGCATCCCTAAAGATATTATAGTTCCCTTCTTTAATTCTAGAGAAAGCTACATTATCATGACAGTGAAACTTGGGCTCGTATAGATTAATGAATCTTTTTCTGGCATCAACTTCATTTTCATAAGGGGTTGTTTTGGTGAAAAATGTAGTTCTCCATTTGTCCTCTGTGTCATCATCTAAGTGCAAAAAAGTTGAAGGAAAAGACCTGGGATCTCTTTTCTGAATAATGTTCATGGATCACTCTAGAAATGATTTTCACCTATGAATGTTGCACTGAAAATTTAGGAAATTTTAACCAATTTTTGTTGTTTTTATAATTTGTATCAGAGATTTTTACCTACATAAAAATAAAAATATATTTTTATATTCACAAAATATAAAAACAGAATAAAAACAAAAAAAGTGCAAGAGACAGTACACATAGAAGAAGGAAAAGGTATATAAAGAAGCAACTTCTAATCTTCTTGATGCCAGTTACAAACAAACTTCTCCTTTTTGAAGATTACAAGATTAATTTGTAGATCTTTGTTCGTACAGTAGATGTGTTACTAGATACAAAACCAATCTTCCATAATTATTTTCCAATTGGTATCTATAAACATATATACAGAATTTTGATTGTATAACAATCAGGATTTTGATTGTAAAACACACACACACACACACATATTGTTTTACAATAAAAATTCTGACCTGATTTTATCATGTACTCTTTCATTTAACATATTACTAAAAACCTATATAGTTTTACAATCATGTGTTACAATCATGATTTCTACGTAATTCCATTTGAAATTCTGTTTTACTGTATGTTGTTTAATTCCAGTTATTTTTCATCTACAATATATTACATTTCATTCTTAATTATACATATAAAGCAGAGCTGATGCCAACATTGAAAATCAAATAGGGACCATGGAGTCCTAGTGGATGATCTCTTGAATGTTATCCAGCAGTATGCAGCCGCCGCCAAAAAAAACCTAATGCAACAGAGGCATAGAATCAAGATCACATAAAGTATTAGTACCGCTTTATAAAGTCCTAGTAAGACCACATCTGGAACACTGCGACCATTTTTGGTAACCATGCTACAAAAAGATGTTGAGACTTTGGATAAAATTCAGAGAAGAACAACTAAGATGATCAAAGGTCGGAAGACTAAAACATATGAAGAGCAATTGCAGGATTTGGGTTTGGCTAGTCTAAAGAAAAAAAAAGAATTAGGGGCAACATGATAGTAGTATTCCAGTATTTGAGGGGCTGCCACGAAGAAGAGGGGGTCATATTATTTTACAAAGCACCATAAAGTAGGACAAGAAGCAATGGTTCTCAAAGAGAGAAGCACCCTAGAATTTAGGACAAACCTCTGAACAGTGAGGACAACTAACCAGTGGAACAGCTTACCTTCAACACTTGAGTTTTTAAGAAGAGACTAGACAGTCACTTATCTGAGGACATATACAAGTAAGGGGCTGGACAAGAAGACCTCCAAAGTCCCTTCCAGCTCTATTCTATTCAAATCTCTCTGCAGTCAGTTGTTATCTTGATGTCATTCTAAGCTTTCCAT
Organism: Rhabdophis nuchalis; assembly: GCA_039707465.1. Lineage (NCBI taxonomy): Eukaryota > Metazoa > Chordata > Lepidosauria > Squamata > Natricidae > Rhabdophis > Rhabdophis nuchalis. The sequence continues at coordinate 12,290,937 of CM077656.1, forward strand.
ATTCCTGTACTAACAAATGTTGACATATTAACCATTTCTCTTTGCCTGCCAAATTGTTGGGATGGAATGCTGTGTACTGAAAAAGAAAGATAAAAAAGGACTTTTCCAAAATTCTTTTACAGCTTTTGATCAAGCTGGCTTTCCCATTTAGAGAACACTGATAATCTGTCAACTTGATTACAGTAGAATTCCCATAATAAATGTTTGCTGTTGCTGGAAGAACTTGTGTCAAAATCAAACCATCCAAGGCCATAAGAAATTAAATATTAAAAACACAATTGGGATATATGAGAAGTTCTGAAATGGATTTAGCTGGAATGACATGATCATGGAGAATATCTGTGCAGTTGCTAAGACTCAACATCTACTTAATGGCATATAATCAATCAAATGAATCCATGATAAAAATACCAACATGACACTTCATAACATAAATAGAGTAATAATGATGTGCATAGTATTACTCAGCAGTCAACTAAATGAAAACAGTTGGTAAATATGAATTTATAGTTTATTATTTTAATCAATGTATAAGGCCATCCAAAATCTCAAACATTTAACTCCATATTATACCAGAAGTATAATAATAAACTGGACATCAAGTCATGTAACAATGTCAACTTTTCTTTCCAGGACATAGCATATAAGCAAGTGATTATCTGGGATGTTACACATCCTCTTCACTGTGTTTTCTTCCTTACCTTCTAGGAGGAGGCTTCATGATGTCCAGAGCAGAACATCCAGATTCAGTCACAGTTTTGTTCCATATAGCACCAACCTGGTGAACTTTTAATTTTACACTTTCTGCTATACATTGGACAATGTAAGCCCTACCCTCAAAATAAACCCTAGTTAAGACCTGCCCACTCTGGGGTGCATGGGGCTTGCGAGGTGCATGAATAAAATTTTTATTTTATTTTTATTTTATTTTATTTAAATTTATATCCCGCCCTTCTCCACAGAGGACCCAGGGCGGCGTACAGGAAATTTAAAAACATACAAATACAAAGATAAATATATAATTTAAAATAAATATTAAACAATCCTATCCTGTACTAAAACCAAATTTAAAATACCCAATTTAAAAAACTTTCTAAAAGTCCCCATGGGAGGTTAGGCTAGGCCGGCTTGTTGGAACAAATATGTCTTTAGACATTGGCGGAAGAGGCGGAGGTCGGTGATGGTGCGTAATTCAGGGGGTAGGTCATTCCAGAGGGCTAGCGTGAGGATGAGAGAATGGAGCTACCCTAATTACCAGACCTTGCATACCCCAACACCTGCCTTGCCTTGCCGGCCACTTCTGCGGCCACTTGCTGATCAATCCAGATTGATCTGGAGCTACATTATCAGCTGAAGAAGTCTTTCCCAGGGGGCCTCTGACAGTGAATTGGAGGCCAGGAGCATAGCGTGCCTCAATCTGGACCCCTTTTCTTGGCTGCAGAGGCCTTTCCTTGAGTTCTCTAATGGTGAAATGGAGGTTGGGGGTGACATGCACAAGCAGCAACAAGTGGCCACAGAAGAAGTGTGTGTGCGCGCGTGTGTGTGTGTGTATATTTGTGTCACAACACCCTGGTAAGCCCCAAATAAGGGAGGAAGCATACTGCTTTCCTTTTGTGCCTTTTGGCTCATCACCAGAGACCATCTAGACAGAAAGCTATGAGTTCCGTTGTGTACTTTTTTTATATGTGTGTTAGGTTTTTGAGCTGATCAATAAATAAATCAGGGAGACTTCTCCCTAACATGTAATACAGCCCCGGTTCGAATCCCAGTAAGGGTATGGCTAGCTGATGAGAGCTAAAAAGCTTGAAATAGATCTATACTAGTCTCCCTGATTTATTTATTGATCAGCTCAAAAACCTAACACACATATAAAAAAAGTACACAACGGAACTCATAGCTTTCCGTGTAGATGGTCTCTGGTGATGAGCCGAAAGGCAGAAAAGGAAAGCCGTATGCTTCCTCCCTTCATTGGGGCTTAACAGGATGTTGTGACACAAATATATACTTATCCTCCTGTCTCAGCTGATCAGGAAGAGAATGTGGTGGCTTAAGTGGGTAAGGCTTTGCCTAACATGTAATACAGCCCCAGTTCAAATCCCAGTAAGGGTATGGCTAGCTGATGAGAGCTAAAAAGCTCAAAATAGATCTATCCTAGTCTCCCTGATTTATTTATTGATCAGCTCAAAACCTAACACACACACACACACACACATATACATACATATACATATACACATACACATACATACATACATACATACATACATACGTATATACTGGTGCAGCAGTATTTTTTAGATTTTTATTTTTTTTAAATAAGAATTTAAGAAAACACTCCTTTCTGCAGAATATAATTTGCAGTAAAAAAAAAAAAAGGATGTGCACAATGTCTTCAATAGCTGGTGTTCCACAGGTACTCTGTCTTTTTTGCAATGCAACTCCATGAATCGCCCATATCTTATCTTAGAATCTAAAATATGGGTGTCAAACCTGCGGTGTCATGTTGATGTCACATGACGTTTCATGACATTGGGGTGGGCATGGCCTATAGGTGACACATCTAGCTCGTGGGCTGCCAGTTTGACACCCCTGATCTAAAGCATTTAAAACGAGCTCTAGTAAAAGTCTCCACTATTTGGTTGAGTTTAGACTATAGAATAAGAGAGTTGGAAGGGACCTTGGAGGTCTTCTAGTATTCGTGGCAGTAGTTCATCCAAAGAATTGACAATTTTCTTCTGACACTGCATCCATTTTGTAGAACTGTGTTCTGAAACAAAAACAAAGCATTCGTGTTTGCATCAGATGGCCATTAATTTGATACTACAGCTTCAGTCTCTCTTCGTCTGTTAGAATTGCCAGATCATCTTCCTTCTGGTTGCTCTTCTGTTGAAAATCCCCAGTTGAGCCAAAATGTATCACAGGTGTTTGCAGATGGTTATTATTGTTTTTACAAACCTTTTGGGGATGTATTCCCATTAAATCAATCAGAGGTTCTGCTACTATACATGTTGTTAACAGTGTCTGCTATAAATTCCCTAATTTTCTCAATATTTCTTGCTTACTACTTGGCCACGCTCCAAAAGGATAAATCAGTTGTGTCTTTGGAGCTTCATCTGTCTGTCAACACATGTCTTTAGATAATTATCTGAATTTCTTTTTGTCAAGGCCAAATTCTCAAGACTATCTGTGTGGGCAGTTTATTATTCCTAAGGCCTAGGAGATCTTCAACTTGCATCGATGGGGATAAAATGTGAGCATATTTTATTACTGTAAAACTCATATAATGGGAATATTTGAATTTTACCAAGAAAATGTTTTATTTGAAACAGCATACCAGGGATTGTAGAAGATTTAAATGTCAGAAAAATACTTTTACCTTCCCTTTCAGTGGTTAGCCATTCTGCTGCTTGTAGGCCTAATCAGATGGGGTTGACTTAATGATAGAAAAATATACCTCTTGGTATCCCAACAACCCATTTGCTCTATTAGAATGAATATGTAGGGCGACTGGATTCTGTCCTTCTGGTGCTAGAATTCAAAAGTTCAAAAAGATTTTTTTGCTATTAAATGCAGACTTCCCTCTCATGGACTTAGTTTGTACCACCATAAGTGCCCACGGTTTGTCTAAATGTTTCTGAGCAAAAGCCTCAAAAGACTTTTTAAAGGAATAGTTGTTTATTATTGCTAAGTAATGATAGAGGGTGCAGTCTCTACAGTTAAGATACATTATCTTGATCTAAAGTCTGTAGCACTCTCATTTGTGAAATTCTTACTTATCCTTCTCTATTAGAGACTAAAGTCTCAGCAGCAGTCTCAGGAAACAAGACTGGATCTTATTTTCCAGAAAACATGGGTATAGGTAGGTGTAAGTTTGTATGTGGAGAGAGAGACAGAGAGGCAGAGAGAGACAGAGAGAGATGTACAGTATATAGTATGGGTATGGGTAGATATACTGTATATTTCTTTCGAGTGTAGGCAACACAATTCATTTTTAATATGGGCAGTGTGCTCACGCTAAAATTTTTTGGGAGTTACTAGATACTCCCACGTAACACCACTCCTGCGCAAGCTTCACTGGCTGCCCGTGGCCTTTCGGGTGCGTTTCAAGGTGTTGGTCATCATCTTTAAAGCGCTCTATGGCACAGGACCTAGTTATTTGCGGGATCGTATCCTGCCCCATACATCCCTGCGGCCGATTCGCTCCCACAAAGAGGAACTTCTCCGGGTGCCGTCCACTAGGCAATGCCAGCGGGTGACGCCCAGGGGAAGGGCCTTCTGTGTGGCGGGCCCGACCCTTTGGAACAACCTACCCCCTGATATCAGAACTACCACGGACCTCCGCTCTTTCCGCTAGAAACTTAAAACTCATCTGTTTCATCAAGCCGGCTTGGCCTAATTTATGCTTCTCGCCCCAGTCTGTAATTTAAATTGTTTTATTCGGTTTTAATGGGTTCAGTTTTTAACTTTTATAAATTTGTACAGGGTTATTTAATTCGTTTTTAATTTTGTATTTATTGTCATGTTTTTAGTAGTTTTAATTTTTTCCTGTACACCGCCCTGAGTCCCCTTGGGGAGAGGGGGCAGTCTAGAAATCCAATAAAATAAATAAATAAATAATAAATAAATAAATGACAATAAAGGTTATCCTATAACCTAAAATTCAAACAATAGCAATAGTTATTTATTTTGCATGCAGATAATTAGGACACCCAGAAATTGCTTGCTTTTATCTTTCTCCTCTTCTATTGGGGTAGAGTGCATATTATGTTGGACAGAATATCCATGCTGCAAGTGGGTGCTATGCAGCTTCAAATTCAACATATACAGGATTTTAGAATCTGGTCTAGTCAGTAATGGGACTCCACACCCTTATTCTTGACCATCTGTAGATTAGGACTATGGAAGTCCGGGTATAAAGAGTCATTCAGATGTCTTTTCCTCTACAGACAAGTTGATAAATCCTGCTTTCCTTCATCCTCCTTCTTGGTTAAAGGAACCAAAGTCACTTCAGCATTCTTATGACATGCTGTTTTGTTTTCTGGTTCAAATTTTATAACTTCTGCTATTGTTACTTTTTTTTTAAATATCAGATTTCAGTAATGATCTGAAAGAGACCAATTGCCCAGGTCCCTATCATATTTCTCGATCATACGTTTTTCAGCTGTAAACAACTGTGTGTCATCTGTTGGCCTTAGGATAAAATAAAAGATTTATAAATTAACTTTCCACCCTGATCCGCTATTTATCTCCATAGTTTTCTGTTTATTTTCTACTTTTACACCATTGCATCTACCATAAGTTTAGTTTATTCTTTAATTTTTTCATCTCTTGTTATTTTAGGATTAGATCAATTCCATCCAACCATGACTTTTTTTAGTCTTCCCTTTCTTCACCTATCCTTCATATAGTTGCTTTGTAAATCTGTCTTCCAGTCTCTCTCTCTCTCTCTCTCTCTCTCTCTCTCTCTCTCTCTCTCTCTCTCTCTCTCTCTCTCTCTCTCTCTCTCTCCATTTCAACATACTTCTTTCATTCTGATTTCTTTGGATTCAATTCACATATGTTCATCACTTATTCTTTCTTGATCTTATCTCTTGTTTTACCACACATGCTTCTTTAAAAAGCCATTCCTGCTGCATTCAACTTCCTTTGATGTTGCTCTTGGTATATTCAACTCTGAATGGTCAATAGGGCACTGCGAATTTCAAAGGAAATGTAAGATTTGGAGTACATTTTAAACAGCAGCCAAGGGATGCTGCTGAATATTGCTTTTCATTCTGAACATCCTTTATGAAGAGCTATGTTATCTAGTTTTATTTGAATTTTAGATTGTTTTATATTGTCATGTTATCTTTTGAGTGTATGAAGTAATGAGTCTTGATGTAATAAAATTGAAGTCAATTAAGTAAAGAAAACCAGAGATCAAATACAACAGAACAGATAACAGTGGAAGTAAAGAAAAATACATTATTTTGAACTGATACAAATTTTTTTGTAGTGTTGGCATCAGCTCTACTTTCCTTTGTCAGGGTACCAAGTCTTATCTTCCAATTAATTGTGCAATTATGCACTTGGAGAAACACCCTTACCTAATCAAGAGAAACTTATAATGGCTTATCTAGATCTGTGGAGGACCAAAACAATTGCTTTCCTTTACAACAGAACAATATTACATTTCCAGTTTCTCAGAAAAGTAGGCATAAAATAAGTACGTACAAAAAATACAAAATAAACCACTATTTTTTTAAAAAAATCACAAGGCAACTTAAACGTTGCAAAAAGCCAAATGATCATAACTTTAGAGGTTATTGTACTATTTCAACAGATTTGATAGGTAGGTCCTACACATGTAGTTAACATATATGATGATGATAGTGTGCCACAGACATGTCGATGCATACAGTTAAGTTATACTAGATGGATATACTACATCTCAGCATACTAGAAAATTGTATTGATTTTTTATAATATGTCTTTTTATTGTAAAGAGCTCCTCTCAAAATTGCTGTATAATTTATTCTTCAAATTTAATGGGAGAAATGCAATACAGCATAAAAGGCTAAGTCAGAGACTAATGGAAATAAAATAGATGAAAGCTTGGTAGAAGGTTTCTGCATATAATAAATCAATTCAGGAATACCTGCTTCAAGCCAAACTACATGTTACCACAAAGAAATAACCACTATTTCCAATTCAGAACATCATCTTCATTTGGGCTGTGGCCCATGTTGTTCTAAAAACACCGAGTGATATATAAAATTTTCCTTTGTTAGCTGTAATTTCCTTCTGAAAGTATTATGTCAGGAAGAAATATGGGTGGCATAATTTTTATTTTCTAGCAGAACAGTGTCAAATAATTTATATCCGGATTGGAAATATATCCAGTCAAATATATCTCTATTAGAACATAAGGTTTGGTTCTTAAAATAGATACAAGATCTGGAGGAAGAATTTATTTCCTCACTTACATCTGATGTCTACCTGTAAACAGAAGAAGTCGGGGGAAGAGTGCATTAGATTCCATATGTAATTAATGTTGTTTTCCCTGATTAATCTTAAATGTATGTTCTTTTAATATATATATATTAAAGGAATTGAAATTCAAAATAAGGAGAAACACACAAATAGGACCAATCAGCATCAATCTATTTATTTTATTTATTTATTTATTAGTCATATTTATATACCGCCCTATCTCCCTAGTGGGACTCAGGGCGGTGCACAGAAAGAATAAAAGCAATAAAAGCAATATATATAACAACAATATAATAAAATTAAAAATAGATTAAATAGTGGGACTGTGCTAAAAAATTGTAGTTAAAAGTAATTTAAAACATTGTACTCAAACTATGTCATTTAAAAGCTATGCCATGCCGGCCACTTGAAATAGATGTGTTTTTAGTGCCCGGCGGAAGAGGCGTAGGTCCGCGATGTTGCGAAGGACTACCAATCATGATGCAGCTGCACAGCCAATCAACCTACTCACAGCAACAGAGTCAGCACTCCACACACACCCCCACCAAGATTTAAAGAAGGGTGGCAGCCACAGACCAAAGCCTGAAGATGGCAAGTGAGATCTTGCCGAAACATTGCAAAGACAATCTCATTCTTACATGGGAAAACACCCGAATACAACAAGACCAGCATACCTCATATATACATACACTGTATATATACATGTGTTAGTTTTATGAGCTGATCAATAAATAAATCAGAGAGACTAGTATAGATCTATTTCAAGCTTTTTAGCTCTCATCAGCTAGCCATACCCTTACTGGGATTCGAACTGGGGCTGTATTGCATATCAGGCAGGAGCCTATAACCATTCAGCCAGCCGGGCTCTCCCAATTGCATCAGCTGAGACAGGAGGATTAGTATCTATAATTATTCCACAACACCCTGTTAGGGCCCCAATTAAGGGAGGAAATATACTGTTTCCTTTTCTGCCTTTCGGCTCATCACCAGAGACCATCTAGACAGAAAGCCATGAATTCCGTTGTGTAATTTTTTTAATATGTGTTAGTTTTATGAGCTGATCAATAAATAAATCAGAGAGACCTGTATAGATCTATTTCGAGCTTTTTAGCTCTCATCAGCTAGCCATACCCTTACTGGGATTTGAACTGGGGCTGTATTGAATATCAGGCAGGAGCCTAGCAATTCAGCCAAGCCGGCTCTCCCTTATTGCATCAGCTGAGACGGGTATTTAGTATAGGTAATTTTTTTCATAAAACTAACACACATATCTAAAGAAATTACACAACGGAACTCTTGGCTTTCTGTCTAGATGGTCTCTGGTGATGAGCCGAAAGGCAGAAAAGGAAATGGGGCCCTAACAGGATGTTGTGAAAAAAATTACCTATACTAAATACCCTTGTCTCAGCTGATGCAATAAAGGAGAGCCGGCTTGGCTGAATTGCTAGGCTCCTGCCTGATGTGCAATACAGCCCCGGTTCGAGTCCCAGTAAAAGGTATGGCCAGCTGATGAGAGCCAATAAGCTCGAAATAGATCTATCGTGGTCTCTCTGATTTATATATATTTGGACCATCCTACGAGGAAGCTACATTTATGACAAAACCATTGGATTTTGTTTTAAATTATAAAAATATTAGACTCCACCCAGCTGTGCTAAGAGTGCTTTGCTTTTGCTTTGCTTTTATGAATATTTAGAATTCACTACCTTCCATTTAACAAGCACTAGAGTTAAGATCAAAGAAAATATCAAGACTCTGAGTATCGGTAATTATGTATATTTAAAACTGCTCATTACCTTCATTTTCATTTGTATGACTTCAAATGGCAGCTGCTAATAGGTTTTCCCTGGGAAAACTCTATGCTGGTTTTTCTGAATGTATAGGTAAAGGTAAAGATTCCTCTTGCACATATGTGCTAGTCATTCCCGACTCTAGGGGGTGATGCTCATCTCCATTTCAAAGCTGAAGAGCCAGTGCTGTCCGAAGACATCTCCGTGGTCATGTGGCCGGCATGACTGAATGGCAAAGGAACGCTGTTACCTTCCCATCAAAGGTGATTCCTATTTTTCTACTTGCATTTTTACATGCTTTCAAACTGCTAGGTTGGCAGAATCTGGGACAAGTAACGGGAGCTCACTCCATTACGCGGCGCTAGGGATTCGAACTGCCAAATTGCCGACCTATCTGATCTACAAGCTCAGCATCTTAGCCATTGAGCCACTGTATCTCTTCTGAATGTATACAGTTTCTATAATCATTATATATATATTGGGGTAACAAACATCTATTATAAAGAGGCCCCAAAATACATACTTAACTTTTGGTAGACAGCCCATCAAGTTGCCATTTGCTTTATGTATATCTAATGCTGAATCACCTTTAACCATGTTTAACAGTTTCATTTTCATGTATATTTTTCCATTTAATCTTCATTTGTTTTGACTGTTCTTGGTTGACCAAATGGTTGCATTTGCAAGCCAAAATCAGTATCATCAAGAAATCACCTTGAACCTATTTTTGGGGGGAGAGGGATGCTAAATCATCAATCAGTTTCTTTGCTGCAATCAACAATTGGATGATGCAGATAAATCCAGGTTAAAAAATTAGAAGCATAATTAAAATGCATTAATAAATTTAAAAAAGGAAGCAGAATATGTTATATAGCTGTACAATTACATAGGCTAGATTTATTATAATAGGTTCTGGCACAGTGAAAAGGCAATAAGACATCTTTACATATATTTATTTGTGAAAACATTTATAGCCTTTGGTCAACCATCAAATGCAGAAAACTTATAACTGGTGTGTTATCCTTAAATGGATAAAATTAGCTTACTACAATCAATACAATTACGGCAAAGACAGTTTTGTATTTTAATAACACCGTGCGACCATTTTGCTTATGCTTGGGTTCACACCTGTAAGTCAATTAAAAAAAATTGTTCCTGGGAACCTTAAAAGTAGTAGATCCATTAAATTCCTTTCCAATATCTCAATAAAACATATACTATGGAAAAATGATGTTTTCAAAGTTACTATCAACTTTTTATATAATAATAATAATAATAATAATAATAATAATAATAATAATAATAATAATAATAACAACAACAACAACAACAACAATAATAATAATTTTTAATTTATAACCCTCTCTCTCTCCCCGAAGGGACTCGAGGCGGGGCACAGGGAATTAAAAATACAATTAAAAACCACAAACAAAGTACAATGTTAAAACGAATTAAACTAACCCTGCGCTAACAGCCCATATAAAACTAAAACTAAACCCTAAAACCCCCTAAAAACAGTTTAATTACCCTAGGCCGGCCAAGCAGAAGAAGTGTGTTTTTAATTTTTGCCGGAAGGAGCGGAGGTCCGTGGTTGTTCTAATTTCAGGGGGAAGGTCGTTCCAGAGAGTCAGGCCCACCACAGAGAAGGCCCTTCCCCTGGGCGTCGCCCGCTGGCACAGCCTAGTGGACGGCACCCGGAGAAGTCCCTCTCTGTGGGAGCAAATCGGTCGAAGGGATGTATGTGACAGGATGCGATCCCGCAGAAAGAAGTGTGTCCGCTTGGAGAAGGGCGGGATATAATTTTAATAAAAAAAAGAAAAAGAAAGCTAGGTCCCGTGCCATGGAGCGCTTTAAAGATGGTAACCAACACCTTGAAACGCACCCGAAAGACGACAGGCAGCCAATGCAGCTCGCGCAGGAGCGGTGTTACATGGGAAAACCTAGAGGTTCCCATAACTGCCCGCGCGGCTGCATTCTGGACAAGCTGAAGACGTCGGGTGCACCTCAAGGGGGGCCCCATGTAGAGATCATTGCAGTAGTCAATATCACATTGTCTTTAAATATGGCTCTCTTCCTACCAGGACAGCAGCTGAGTTTATCAGAGGCAGCTGCCCCCATTTCCCCCCACAATGACTTAAATAGCATCCAGCATGTTGCTAATGGAACAAAATATGACATTCTTATATTGCTTCTAGGCCAGTGATCAAGTGCTTTGCTTTGATCAGTCCTGTGTTTTTCCCATAGAACAACTTTTCATCATCCTTTCTTTGATTCCAGAGAGGACCATAAGGTTGCAGCTTAATGTTCATGAAATTGTTAGTTTTAACAATATGACATTTTAATCACCATTCACACTCTTAATTTTTTAAAAAGTTTTTTTTGAAGAGTGTGACTTTCACAGACGTTTCTTCTTACATCTAACAGGATTCTTTTGTTCTCCACCCTACTTTGCAAAATTCTGCCTTTGTATATGATTGCCACTCTCTCAGATCCTAAAATTACTTCAAATCTTAAAAGGGGCTACCTATGGGTGACTTTTCTCATCTAAAAAAATAGCCTAAAATAGCACAGTGGGTGGCTTGAATCTTTTGATATAATACTGTATAGACTTGACTTTTATAAGATTTTAGAAAAATCTTCTGATTTACTACCCAGAACCTCTTTTATAAAGGCATGCATCTTGTTATGAGCTGAAGAGTTGTAGTTTTTTTTAAATATAAATCATTAGCGTAGTTTTATATGGGGCTTCCCTTGAGGTGCATCCAAAGACTACAGCTGGTTCAAAATGTGGCCACGCGGGCAATTCTGGGAGCCCCCAGGTACTCCCACGTAACACCGCTCCTGTGCGAGCTGCATTGGCTGCCTGTGGTCTTTCGGGTGCGTTTCAAGGTGCTGATTACCATCTTCAAAGCGCTCCATGGCACGGGACCTAGTTACTTGCGAGATCGCATCCTGCCCCATACATCCCTTCGACCGATTCGCTCCCAGAGAGGGACTTCTCCGGGTGCCGTCCACTAGGCAATGCCAGCGGGTGACTCCCAGGGGAAGGGCCTTCTCTGTTGCAGACCCTATCCTATGGAACGATCTACCCCCCCGACCTCAGAACAACTCCGGACCTCCACTCCTTCCGCCGAAAGCTCAAAACATATTTCTTCCAACAGACCGGCCTGGCCTAATCTATCTTTCACACCTCCAGTCTGTATATTTAAATTTTTAATTGGGTTTTTAGGGGTTTAGTGTTTTAGGTTTTTAAGGTTTTAGTTCAGGGTCATTGTAATTTAATTTAATTTTAGATATTTATATTGTTGTATGTTTTTATGTTTTATATTCCCTGTGCACCGCACCGAGTCCCTTCGGGGAGAGGGAGCGTTGTATAAATAAACATTTCATTCATTCATTCATATATAAGAAGTATTTCTTATAAGAAGTATAAGGGGATGTGGTGGCTCAGAGGCTAGGATGCTGAGCTTGTCAATCAGAAGGTCAGCAGTTCAGTAGTTCGAATCTCTAGCGCTGCATAATGGAGTGAGCTCCCATTACTCGTGCCAGCTTCTGCCAACTTAGGAGTTCGAAAGCATGTAAAAAATGCAAGTAGAAAAATCGGGACCACTTTGGTGGGAAGGTAACAGCGTTCCATGCACCTTCGGCATTTAGTCATGCCAGCCACAAGACACGGAGACGTCTTCGTACAGCATTGGCTCTTCAGCTTAGAAACTGAAATGAGCATTGCCCCCTAGAGCTGGAAATGAATAGCACGCATGTGCAAGGGACCCTTTACTTTTACCTATTTTTTGAAATTCTAAGATTTGCAATGACCATCAAATGAAATTAAGTCAAGGAATTTTATTTTGCTGCAGTGATACTGTTACTTTTCCATATCATCCTGGATATTTACTTACAGATTCTTCTGCATTTTTAATGGATGAAGTTAGCCCCATTGCAGGAGCCAGCTCTGATTTGTTCCTTCTTCTTTGCTGGTGTGCCACAACCCATAAAAGATAATGTATTCCCAATTACCCCAGGCTTGTGTATCATTATTTAAATGAACCAAATCACTGCTCTGACATGAGATGATAATTTCATGCCACATGTTCCTTCAGTCATCAAGAGTTTGTTGGCCAGCCTGTTGCCCATTTACAAAGCATCATAAATGGTCCTAGGAGACACCTGGGAGCTCTTCTGGAGCTCAGAAGTATAATTTTCACTTAAACTCTTCAAAGTAGACTTTAATGATCTGCAAGCATCAGCCCTGTCATGTAGAGGGGCAAAAATGATCATTGCCGATAACTAAATGTGCCTGGGGAACTGATTTTGCACACCATGTGCCGTGAGGAGAAAGGAGGGATATCGAAAGGTAGAAGATAAAATAGTGGCAAAAGAGCAGCTAAAGCATCTGTTATACAACCAAAGTATCTAAATAATCTTCCAACTTTTGTGTGTGTGTGTGTGTGTGTTTATTTATATGATGAAATTATTGCTGTACTACTTTCAGCTAGCAGTTACTCAGATTATTGTATCGTTTAAGTTTAACATTCAAGAAGAATAGTCTGAAAAATTTATATTGTAACTTAAAAATATTTGTGTCGGATAAACAGAAATGTAATCCGATTTATTAAAATGCTTACAATGAAGGAAAAGCCCTGCGTTCAATGGATTCTTAATTAAGCAAGCATCAATTTATCATGTTATTTGCATAGAGAGGGGAATGTTAAAATTGTCAAGCAATCTTCACCTCAGTTTAAAAAAGTTCAGATTTGCCATTGGCTTCTCCAAAAGGCTAATCAAAATATTTCAATATCGGATAGTTGAAATTTAGAAATGACAAAAACAAGCAAAATGTTCAGTTTTGGTATTTACATTTTCCAGAATACCGGTAAAATTCTAGTCTGAGTTTTCCACATTAGGTATAAAACATTAATATTTATTATTTCTTTAGCTTTACTATATTTCTACCATGCCTAGGAGTTCCAAGTGCACAGCATTTCTTTCTTCAATTTTTGAAGAAAGACAATTCAGTGTCTTACATTCAGTGTCTTACAGTGTCTTCAATTCACACACAACAATTCAGTGCCGTACATTGGCCGGAGAGAAGAACCACTTTTGAATACAAAACAGAGAGCTTCTCTGACTGAGGGTTGATGTGAACATGTATCTCCCTGGTCTTAGTCCAGCATCTTAACCACTGAACCCCACTAGCTTCCTTATTACCCAATACCTATGGCTTGAAACCATCCATGGTTGCAAGTTATCTACCCTTATGTATACTGGAGTAGAGTTGACATCATGAGGTATGGCTACCATAGTTTCAGGGATGATAACATATCCCTAAAAAGGATGCACAAATATTTTTCAATTCTCTCTACATGGGGCTCCCCTTGAAGAGTACCCAGAGGCTCTAACTGGTCCAGAATGCAACCGCACAGGTAATTATGGGAGCAACGAGACGCTCCCATGTAACACCCCTCCTGCATGAGCTGCACTGGCTTCCGGTGGTTTTCCGGGTGCGATTCAAGGTGTTGGTTACTATCTTTAAAGCGCCCCATGGCTTAGGACTTGGGTACTTACGAGATCGCCTTCTGCCACCAAGAGCCTCCCACCGGCCAGTACGCTCCCCTAGAGAGGGTCTCCTCATGGTGCCATCGGCTAGACAATGTCGACTGGCGACACCTAGGGGGTGAAACTTCTCCGTGGGAGCACCTGCCCTCTGGAACAAATGGCCCTCGGAATTAAGAACTATCCCTGACTTACGCACCTTCTGCTGTGTTCTCAAAACCTTTTTCTTCCAACAAGCCAGGCTGGCATAAAACATGATTTTTAAACTCAAATTTTTATTAACTTTAATCAGGGTTAGTTTGGGGATTTTTTCTACGTTTCGGTCAAGGTTTAATATGTTTTTTAAAAGCTTTTTTAACTTTTGTATATTTGTTTTTATTCTGGCTGTACCCCGCCCTGAGTCCTGCTGGAGTAGGGCGGTATAAAAAACCAATAAAACTCAAACTCACTCAAACTTCAAAATAAATAATATATGTTGCTTTCAAATTTACAGTTAGATTATCACACCACCATACAGGCTATTACTTATCCTATCTTCCTTAATTATTTCTATTGAAACTTGCATTTACATTTTCTTCCAATTGCTGTCTACGTTCTAAGTGCCCGATTCCTATTTTTTTACTTACATTCTACAACAGCCACCGCCAATCTTTTGGGAGCCATAGATTGGTTCTGTGGAGAATGTCCGCCCCCCCCCCCCATAGACTGGGGTGGTGTTTCACATACTGCCTGCACTTCCCCCTTGTGCATGGATGGGGTTTCTCTTACTTGCACAGTCTGTTTCCTAACCAGCTGATTCCAGTTCACAACCAGGGAGTTGGGCCCCCCTGTTCTACAGCATTCTAATAATCCTACATTTTCTGGCAGTGCAGAATGTGAAAACAGAGAAAAGGATGTGAAAAAGAATGGGTGTCACCCAGTGCAGGTTCGCACCTACTCGCGAGAGCCGGTTGGTGAAATTTAGAGAACCGGTGAGAGGGGGTTCCACCGGTGTACCTGGAAGTAAATCTGGCCCGTTGCTGCCAGTGACCCAACGGAAAGGAAAGGAAAGGAAGGAAGAAAGGAAAGAAAGAAAGAAAGAAAGAAAAAGAATTTATCATCACAATTGAGTCCAAAATTTTGGTTGCTAAGCAAGAGCGTTGTTAAATGAGTTTCACCACATTTTAAAAGGTGGCCACTCCCACCCTGTCACATGACTGCCAAGCCACGCCCACAAAATAGGCCACACCTACAGAGTAGGTTCTAAAAAATTTGAAACCCACCACTGGTGTCACCTATCAGTTATTGTGTGAGGGATCGGGGATTATGTAACTAGGGATGAGCCAAGATGTTTATGATATCCATTGAATAAACTTTTTCAACTTCTTTTTCTCATTCTGCCTACAAAATATCCTTTGAATTCTGTCTACCATTTCTCCCCTCTTCCCAAATTTCTACATTACATTAAATCTCATCATTGTGGAAGATACATTATGGTGACCAGGCAGCTGACAAAGCTTCATAAAAGAATCAACTTTAAAAAATGAGCCAGGAAGTGGGGAACATATTAGCAGTTCTCTAATATCTATGGCAGCGGAGGTGACTTTCTTTCTCCTGAAAAGATAAGCAGGGTTGGACTTTTTTATACTTGGATGGGAGACTGCTAGAAAATTCTAAGGCTAGAATGGAATTAATTTTTCTTTAAAGAAATCTTTGAAGAAAGAATGCCAAACCACATATTTTTTGCTACCAAGAAAACCACACAAATAGTTTCCTCAGATGACCCTCAACTTGAAAGGGTCATTATTTGTGTTAGCATTTGATCTTGTCTTTCTGAAGCACATGAGTATAATCCTCCAGACTATTAACTCATCAATGTTTTTTATTAGTTTAATATAAACCTCCTGGTTTGAAGGATTTGAGGTAGGGTCCCATGTGGCAGTGAATTCATTTTAAGTGAGGGGCAGCTCTGTTTGGTGTTCCATCCCCTCTTGAAGAAGCCATCATTACACACAATGTTTCTGGACAATTTTTAAACCTCCAAAGTTTTCCTTTTGGGGTAAGATTGTTCAGAAGATGTCCTGACCCTGCAATTATTTTAAATCAATCTTGAAAGCCCTGGTTTTTTTTTCTTCCTTTTTCTGTGAGGTACACCTGTAGACTGTATCAGATACAATATATTGTCTAATATCGATATGGTGTTTCTTCTCTTTTTATGTTTTTTCTTTTGGTTTCTTTAATTAAATAATTTTAAATTGTACACCACACAGAATCAGTGTTGTGCTGGTCACCTTTATATAAATAAATGTAAATATCACATGTGATATTATTACGATGCACCTGAAGATTCTTCCCCCTTTAACTCTTCTGTGGACAGTGAAGCCCACAAATATTTCACTTTGCTTATTAATCCGCTTCCTTGCCTCCATTTCATCTTGACTTGAATCTGCTCAGATCATGGAGAAAGAGACAGTAAATTATTTGCCCATACCTTAGATGTCAGAAGTCACCATGATGTCATGTATGTTGTAATTTCTCATGTAAATGACACAAATTAATTTATGGTTCAATATGCTGTTCACATAATGTGTATAACAGATTTTCCCCTTGGCTGCTTTAGGAATTCCTATAATATCTCTCTGTCTCTCTGTCTCTATCTATCTATCTATCTATCTATCTATCTATCTATCTATCTATCTATCTATCTATCTATCTATCTATCTATCTATCTATCTATCTATCTATCTATCATCTATCTATCTATTTATCTCTCTCTCTCTCTCTCTCTCTCTCTCTCTCTCTCTCTCTATCTCTATCTCTATCTCTATCTCTATCTCTATCTTTCTACATATATTGAATAAAATAAGATGTATTCACATTGTATAGAAATTGCAATGTTGAATAAGTCTCATTATTCTGTACAAGACTGTATGCTGGAAAGAACAATGTCTACCTATCTCTTTTATCACAAGCTTTTGGATACATTCTTCACTTTTGAAAAGTGATTGATTGATTTAATGTCACTTCAGCTGTAAGACTCCAAATGTCGAGATATGTAATGTACATTGGAGGACTCCAAATAATCAAAATTATCAGACATATCAAGAAGACTATCAATAATAAATATCACTTGACATGCATTCAAATAGTAATACCATAAAATTATAGCATAACATCAAGCAGTTTTAATAGTGTGATATGGTGAGCATCAGATTCAGTTTTCAGCTTGGATTTCAGTCACTGAGTGCAAAACCCTCAATACTGTATCTAAAATAGATCTCACAACTTAAGGGTTTTAAGGAAGAAGCAGGCATGCCTTATTCTCTTTCCCAGGAACTCCTGTAATAAAAAAGATAGGTAAACTAATCAAGGAGAGAAGAACTAAGGAGAATTTTCCTGACAGTTAGAACAATTAACATCTGGAACAGCTTGCCTCCAGAAGTTGTGAATGCTCCAACCCTGGAAGTCTTTAAGAAAATGTTGGATAGCCATTTGTCTGAAATGGTGTAAGCTTCCTGCCTACGCAGGGGGTTGGACTAGAAGACCTCCAAGGTCCCTTCCAACTCTGCTATTGCATTGTATTGTATTATTAAAAAGCATGTAATCTATGCTATATATTAGTATATTCTGTATTTCCACCCATTTATACATAGCCAGCCGTGATGACCTATTCCTCAGGCCACTAAAGGTTGAATTCTTTGCCTACTGAGTTTCTTGACTTTGACTCATTGTCTTATTCCATGTGGGATATTGATTTGGTTTGAGCCAAATGGGCTATATATCATTGGTAGGAGTTTTTTTGTTTACTGCCCAGAAGCATAATGGTTCTATTTATCTTTAAGAAAAGCTTTGGTCTTTACATTTGGCTTTTGTCATTTAGAAAACATCCCCTGCGCATCCCCTTGAATAACACAGAAAGAGAGATTCTGTCAATGTTGTTTTTACTAAATTTATCACCTTGCTCAACACACGTTTTGTTCAGCGCTCCACTATATTGATAGAAAATGTTTCCACAAGTATTTTTCTGTAGTTGCTTTTCTTACACATCTCCAAACCTATAGATATTTAATATACATTTCCTACTATGCCTTCTGCAAGTAACACTTCTAAGCAATGTGTGTTTTTGTGTCTGGTTTTCTAACGCAGGGGTCCTCAACCTTTCCAACTTTAAGTCTGAAGGACTTCAGCTCCCAGAATTCTCCAGCCAGCAAAGCTGAAAATCTGGGTGTGTCTTATACACCAGGGGTCTCCAACCTTTGCAACTTTAAGTCTGAAGGACTTCAGCTCCCAGAATTCTCCAGCCAGCAAAGCTGAAAATCTGGGTGTGTCTTATACACCAGGGGTCTCCAACCTTTGCAACTTTAAGTCTGAAGGACTTCAGCTCCCAGAATTCTCCAGCCAGCAAAGCTGAAAATCTGGGTGTGTCTTATACACCAGGGGTCTCCAACCTTTGCAACTTTAAGTCTGAAGGACTTCAGGTCCCAGAATTCTCCAGCCAGCTTTGCTGGCTGGAGAATTCTGGGAGCTGAAGTCCTTCAGACTTAAAGTTGTAAAGGTTGGGGACCCCTGTTCTAATGCATAAAAAAAAGTATGAAAAAAGTCAGGCAGGATGTAATGCTAAAGCTAAAGATGACAGAAACTGGAAGGCCAGACAATTTACAGAATATGTTCAGGGCCTATGAATGTTGGATGCAAGCTGAAGGTATGGATAAAACTACCATCAAGATACCATCAGGCAGATTACTGGGAAACTGAACACATAAAAGTTGGGAAATGAAGTGGCTGGAGCAACTACTGCCTCATTTAGCTTGTGAGGAGGAGGAGGAAAATAAGAAAAGAAATTACAAGGAGTACTTCAGAATAAATGCAGGAGTTATAGAAAGCTAAATAGAAGACAGAAGATGTATGTATGTATGGCAGAGCAACCACAAGAGACATCAAAAGACAAGATTTTCACTAACTAGCCCATGTAGGTGGATAATCTAGTGAAATCTATATAAATAAAAATGTTACAATAGTTTGTGCAAAACCGCTAATCTCAGAAAGTACTGTGCTGATCGCTTCCAAATTTTCACACAACGTTCCTTTGAAGTACAGCACCGATGATATATATGTAGATTGTGTGGATATGGCACCTGGGCCAGGTGCACACCATGCAAATGTAAAAGTGCGGCTCTTCTGACTTTTTCCCTCACTCGCTCACTCGCCCCCTCCCCTTCGCGGCCTCTCCCACCCGGCACCTTTTTAGCTCACATCACTTGCACGTGGAGCAGTCTGCATCATATCTATGATGGTCGCCACCTCAGCAGCCTCTCTCGCCGTCGATGCTGCCGTCAAGTCCTCCCCCCCAAGGCTGCTGCCAACTCAGCGGCCTCTCTGCCACCGCCGCCACCACTGCTGCCACTGCCACCGCCGCCGCCACCAACTCTTCTCCCAAGGCCACTGCCAACTCAGCAGCCTTTCTCTCAGCCGCCACCACTGCCAACTCCTCCCCCCCAAGGCCGCTGCCGACTCAGCAGCTCTCTCTCTGCCACTGCAAACTCCAATGCCAACACAAGCAACCAAGGCTGGTAGGTAGGTAGGGGGATAGAGAGAGAGAGGGAGAAATACAGTAGGTGGGTGGGTGGGTGGGTGGGTGGGTGGGTGGGTAGGTAGGTAGGTAGGTAGGTAGAGGGAGAGAGGGAGAAATACAGTAGGTAGGTAGGTAGGTAGGTAGGTAGGTAGGTAGGTAGGTAGGTAGGTAGGTTTAACCAGACTGGGCCACAGCAACGCGTGGCCGGGATAGCTAGTAGATTATATTAAATCGATGAAAGGAGAATAATCCTAATCCTTATACTTATTTAAAGTAAAGGCAATTCTGGGAGAACAAAGAGCAAGAAAACAGAATGGAAGAGAACTGAACCTCAAGCTCACCAATTGAACATCAGACAATTCCCTGGACTTGGGAGGGGGGAGGGTTACTATCATCATCCCAACACAACTATGTGAGCCAACTGGGGAATGTTGGGAGAGGTAGGCAAGTAGGGGTAGGGAGCAGTGGTGAAATTCATTTTTTTTTACTACCAGTTCTGTGGACGTGGCTTGGTGGGCATGGTCCTCTCCACAGAGGACCCAGGGCGGCGCACAGGAATTTAAAAACATACAAAAGAATAAATACATAATTTAAAAACATATTAAATTATTCTAGTCCTATGCTAAAACCAATTTTAAAATCCCCAAATTAAAACTCTCTAAAAATAGTCCCCACGGGAGGTTAGGCTAGGCCGGCTTGCTGAAAAAGATGTGTCTTTAGACACTGGCGGAAGATTATATAATAATAATAATTTAATAATAATAATAATTTATTAAACTTGTTGACCGCTCCCTCTCCCCAAAGGGACTCGGAACGGTGCACAGGGCTAATAAAACAATAAATACATACATATAGTTAAAAAACAAATTAAATATTTCCCTGCGCTAAAAATCCAATTAAAAACTAAAATCCCCATCTAAAATTTCTAGCAGCCCCATCGAAGAGAGACTATCCTAGGCCGGCCAAGCAGAACAGATATGTTTTTAGTTTTAGACGGAAGGAGCGGAGGTCCGTGGTAGTTCTGATGTCGGGGGGAAGGTCGTTCCAGAGGGCTGGGCCCACCACAGAGAGAGCCCTTCCCCTGGGCGTCGCCCGCTGACAAAGTCTAGTGGACGGCACCCGGAGAAGTCCCTCTCTGTGGGAGCGAATCGGCCGTGTGGATGTGTGCGGCAGGATCCGATCCTGCAAATAGCTAGGTCCCGAGCCATGGAGCGCTTTAAAGATGATGACTAGAACCTTGAAGTGCACCCGGAAGATGACAGGCAGCCAGTGCAGCTCGCGCAAGAGCGGTGTTACGTGGGTGAACCTCGAGGTTCCCATAATTGCTCGCGCGGCTGCATTCTGGACTAGCTGAAGTCTCCGAGTGCTCCTCAAGGGGAGCCCCATGTAGAGAGAGTTACAATAGTCCAGTCGGGACGTCACGAGAGCATGAGTGACTGTGCGCAGGGCATCCCGATCCAATAGGGGGCGCAACTGGCGAACCAGGCGAACCTGGTAAAACGCCCTCCTGGCCACGGCTGTCACTTGATCTTCCATGGACAGCTGGGCATCCAGGAGGACACCCAAGTTGCGCACCCCATCCACTGGGGCAAGATGTTCGCCCCCAATGGCCAGCGATGGAGTCAGCTGGTTGAATCGGGCAGCCGGAAACCACAGCCACTCGGTCTTGGTCGGGTTGAGCCTGAGTCCGTTTCTTCCCATCCAGATCCGTACGGCTTCCAGGCACTGGCACATCACCGCTACGGCATCGTTGGGGTGGTTTGGGGTAGATATATACAGCTGAGTGTCGTCAGCGTATAGATGGTACTCTACCCCAAAACCACGGATGATCTCACCCAGCGGCTTCATATATGTGTTAAACAGGAGAGGCGAGAGGACCAACCCCTGAGGCACCCCACATGTGAGGGGTCTCGAGGTCGACCTCTGCTCTCCTGCCAACACAAATTGCGATCGGCCAGAGAGGTAGGAGGAGAACCACCGTAAAACGGTGCCTCCCACCCCCAACCCCCCCAGCCGACGCAATAGGATACCATGGTCGATGGTATCAAAAGCCGCCGAGAGGTCTAATAGGACCAGGATGGAGGAACAACCCCCATTTCTGGCCCTCCAGAGATCATCAACCAACGCGACCAATGCCGTCTCGGTGCTATGCCCGAGCCGAAAGCCGGACTGGCGCGGATCTAGATAATCCACTTCCTCCAGGTGACGGGGAAACTGTTGTGCCACCACACTCTCGACAACCTTCGCCAGAAAGGGAAGGTTGGAGACTGGACGATAGTTGTTTAAAAGAGCTGGATCCAAAGAGGGCTTCTTAAGGAGGGGCCTCACCATAGCCACTTTTAGGGAGGCGGGCAAGGAACCCTCACTTAAAGATGCGTTGATAACCTCTTGGAGCCAGCCTCGTGTCACCTCCCAGGATGCCAGTACAAGCCAGGAGGGACACGGGTCCAATAAACATGTGGTGGCTCGCAGTCGCCCACGTAACCTGTCCATGTCTTCGGAAGAAACGGAGTCAAACTCCTCCCAAACAAGATCTGTCTCGTGGCATCCCACTGGGCCGTCAATGGGGGCTAGCTCGTTCTGTATTTGGGCGGTTTTCTCCTGCAGAAAAGACACAAATTCCTCTGCTCTACCCTGTAACGGGGCTTCCCGCACCCTCTGTTGAAGGAGGGAGCGGGTCACCCTAAACAGGGCGGCAGGGTGGTTTTCTGCGGATGCTATGAGAGCGGCACAATGATGACGTTTGGCCACTCTCAGCGCCACAATGTAAGTCCGTAAATGGGCTCTTACCTGTGTCCGGTCAGATTCAGATCGAGTAGACCTCCATCTTCTCTCTAGGCATCTCTTGTGGCGTTTCATCACCCTTAGCTCCTCGGTAAACCAAGGAGCCAGGGTGGCTTGCCGCCGCAAGAGAGGCCGCAAGGGCGCGACCCGATCCAAGGCCCCCGTGGTCGCAGTATTCCAAGCGGCCACGAGGTCCTCGGTCGGGGCGCGGGTCAGGGGTACAGGAAGTGGCCCAAGCGCCGCCTGGAACCCATCAGGGTCCATCAGGCGCCTGGGGCGGAACCAGATAGGTAACTCAGGCTCCGCCTCCCCGCGGTGGGGGGTGGCGGTTGGAAAGTCGAGCCGGAGAAGTGAGTGGTCTGACCATGACAAGGGCGTGATGACTATATCCCCTGTACCCAGATCACTCTTCCATTGGCCAGAGACAAAGATGAGGTCCGGTGTGTGTCCACCCTCGTGGACACACACACTAGACATACCCAGTTCCTGCAACCGTTCCTCATATGTTTTAGCCTCCAGTCCCCTAATCATCTTGGTTGCTCTTCTCTGCACTCTTTCTAGAGTCTCCACATCTTTTTTACACCATGGTGACCAAAACTGGATGTAGCATTCCAAGTGTGGCCTTACCAAGGCATTATAAAGTGGTAATAACACTTCATGTGATCTTATTTCTATCCCTCTGTTTATGCAGCCTAGAACTGTGTTGGCTTTTTTGGCAGCTGCTGCACACAGCTGGCTCATATTTAAATGGTTGTCCACTAGGATTCCAAGATCCCTCTCACAGTTGCTACTGTTGAGCAAGGTACCACCTATACTGTACCTGTGCATTTTGTTTTTCTTGCCTAAATGTAGAACCTTACTTTTTTCACAATTCAATTGCATTTTGTTAGATAGTGCCCAATGTTCAAGTTTGTCCAGATCCTTCTGTATCTTAAGCCTATCTTCTGGAGTGTTGGCTATTCCTGCCAGCTTGGTGTTATCTGCACATTTGATGAGTTCCCCATTTATCCCCTCATCCAAATCATTGATGAAGATGTTGAAGAGTCCTGGGCCTAAAACAGAGCCTTGGGGTACTCCACTGCATACTTCCCTCCATGTAGATGCAGTTCCATTGAGGACTACACGTTGAGTGCAGTTGGTCAGCCAGTTACAAATCCATCTAGTTGTGATGCTGTCTAACCCTCATTTTTCTACTTTATCTAGTAGTAGGTTATGGTCTACTTTATCAAATGCCTTACTGAAGTCCAAGTAAATTATATTGACAGCATTCCTCTAGTCCACTAATTTTGTCACTTTGTCAAAGAATGCAATAAGATTAGTCTGGCAAGATCAGTTTTTGACAACTCATGTTGGCTTTTTGTTATTACTTTGTTTACTTCTAGCTGTTCGCTGATTCATTGCTTGATTATCTTTTCCAGAATCTTCCCTGGTATTAAGGTCAGGCTGATAGGTCTGTAGTTTCTTGGATCTATTTTTTTGAAGATGGGAACCACATCAGGTCTTTTCCAGTCCTCTGGCAGTTCCTTGATGCTTCAGGATCTCTGAAAGATATAGTTCAGTGGTTCTGAGATCTCATCTGCCAGTTCCTTCAGAACCCTGGGGTGTAATCCATCCGGTCCTAGTGATTTGAACTCATCTAGGGTAGACAGGTGCTCACTTACCATTTTCTTCCCTATTTCAACTTGTGTTCCTAATCTGATTTTTGTGCTGCTGTTTTTGACAGGTAGGACTGTTCCCACCCCCCCTTTGTGCAATGACAGATGCAAAAAATGAGTTACTTAGTTCTGCTTTCTCCCTGTTGCTTGTCATCTTAATGTATCTTAGCTGCACAGAGTGTACTCTCTATCTTTACTTAACAACAATAAACAACTATTCCTTTAAAAAGTCTTTGGAAGCTTTTGCTCAGAAACATTTAGACAAATTGTCGGCACTTATGGTGGTACAAACTAGATCTACAAGAGGGCAGTCTGCATTTAATAGCAAAATAACTTTTTGAACTTTTGAACTTTCTAACACCAGAAAGACAGGGGACTCAAATCTGGTCACCATACATATTTATTCTAATACAGCTAATGGGAGGTTGGCAGTGGTGGGATTCCAAATCTTTTCCGACCAGTTCTGTGAGGGCAACACTTCACAGGCACATCCACTACTCAAAGACCACCCTTGGTGTCAGCGCTGGTGAGCTAAAAAACCAAGGGAATATAGAACAGGGAACCATGGGGGCGGAAGGGCGGGGCCAACCAGAGGTGGTATTTGCTGGTTCTCTGAACTAATCAAACTTTATGTTACTGGTTTGCCTGAATCAGTTCGAACTGGATTAATACCACCTCTGGTTGTTGGGCTAACCAAGCAAGATATTTTTCTATCATTAAGTCAACCCCATCTGATTAGGCCTACAAGCAGCAGAATGGCTAACCACTGAAAGGGAAGGTAAAAGTATTTTTCTGACATTTAAATCTTCTACAATCCCTGGTATGCTGTTTAAAATAAAACATTTTCTTGGTAAAATTCAAATATCCCCATTATATGAGTTTCACGGTAATAAAATATGCTCACATTTTTCCCCCATCGATGCAAGTTGAAGATCTCCTAGGCCTTAGGAATAATAAACTGCCCACACAGATAGTTTTGAGAATTTGGCCTTGACAAAAAGAAATTCAGATAATTATCTAAAGACAAGTGTTGACAGACAGATGAAGCTCCAAAGGCACAGCTGATTTATCCTTTTGGAGCGTGGCCAAGTAGTAAGCAAGTAATATTGAGAAAATTAGGGAATTTATAGCAGACACTGTTAACAACATGTATAGTAGCAGAACCTCTGATTGATTTTAATGGGAATACATCCCCAAAAGGTTTGTAAAAACAACAATAACCATCTGCAAACACCTGTGATACATTTTGGCTCAACTGGGGATTTTCAACAGAAGAGCAACCAGAAGGAAGACGATCTGGCAATTCTAACAGAAGAAGAGAGACTGAAGCTGTAGTATCAAATTAATGACCATCTGATGCAAACACTAATGCTTTGTTTTTGTTTCAAGACCCAGTTCTACAAAGTGGATGCAGTCTCAGAAGAAAATTGTCAATACTTTGGATGAACCACTGCCACAAACAGTTTAGTAACACTAGAAGACCTCCAAGGTCCCTTCCAATTCTGTTATTCTATGGTCTAAACCCTACCTTCCCACCAAATGTGGTTCCTATTTTTCTACTTGCTTTTGAAGTGCTAGGTTGGCAGAAGCTGAGACAAGTAATGGGAGCTCACTCTGTTATGCGGCACTAGGGATTTGAAATGCCGAACTGCCAACCTTTCGATCGACAAGCTCAGCATCTTAGCCACTGAGCCACCTCGTCCCGTACACTTAAATTCCTACTGATTAGCATAAAAGTAGGCTATCTTCAGGCTGGCAGTCTAAAGAAGTCTGACAGAAATGGAAAGAAGAATGGTGAAGAAACGATTCGTTGGCTTCCTATCTGCTTTTCCTGTAAGAGCAAATTTACATTAAAAGGCTGTGAACCAGTGGTGGGATTCGAATACCACCTCTGCTGTGAACTCTCTGAAAATGATGCAGCATGTTTTTAAATCCATTAAAGTCCACTGTCTCTCTCTGCTACTCATTATAAGCAGCTACGTCAAAACATCTAGTATAACAGCATTTCCCTCCAATTTCTTTCTTCAAGCAGCCCCATGAGGTAGTTGTGATATTACTAAAGTGTCTCTCCAATCCTTTTCCCACAGAGTAATTGCTATATTTCTATTCTTGTTTGTCTAGTAAAATGGCTAAAGACTGTTGGAATGTTTTAAGGGTAGATTAAAAGGATTGAATAAATAACATAATGTAATCAAAGGGCCCCAGGGTGCATGAACCCTCGGGATGGAATCAGCCAG
Source organism: Rhabdophis nuchalis (assembly GCA_039707465.1). Classification (NCBI taxonomy): domain Eukaryota; kingdom Metazoa; phylum Chordata; class Lepidosauria; order Squamata; family Natricidae; genus Rhabdophis; species Rhabdophis nuchalis. The sequence continues at coordinate 12,317,479 of CM077656.1, forward strand.
GGAAATGGGAGACAGGTGGTCCCTCAAGTAACCAGGCCCTATGCGATGTATGCTGTTATCGCCACCCTGGGTCCTAACAAGGAGAAGGGCGGGTATAAATTCGAATAAATAAAAATAAAATAAATATAGGTAACACTCAGCACCTTCAGATGCTCTTGTAAGCTAAGTGGAAACCAGTGCAGTTTGTGAAATAAGAGGGTTATGAAAATACACATATCTAATTGTTGTAAATAATTTGATGCCATTCCAATATTTAGTGACTGTCATTTCTCTTTTAGGCAATGTTACTCAAAATTAGAGAATTATAGTAGCATTCTCCTGCACACACATAAACACACACACACCTTCTTTGTTCACATTTATGTCATCTAACCCAGAGGTCTCCAACCTTTGTAACTTTAAGTCTGAAGGACTTCAGCTCCCAGAGTTCAGCTCTGGGAGCTGAAGTCCTTCAGACTTAAAGTTGCAAAGGTTGGAGACCCCTGATCTAACCAACATAATCAAGAATATGTTTTAGGTTGATTGCAACCTCCCTTAGCGTTTGTGCAGGCCCTGGATATCTTGAACATGTGGTCAATTGTGGTGATAGGGGAGAGCATAAACCTGGCATACTTACTGTCCTTCCTTTCCCAAGACTCATTCAAGCATTACAAGTTATGCTTGTAAATTGTATTTGTTCAAGTACATTAAAGTCTTGTTCATTTTTACAAGGAGTAAATTAATACTGTTAGCATTTGGCTGGTTAAATGCATTGTGGTTTAAAATACGGCATTCTGCTGTAGTGCATTTACAAATGTCTCAGTTGCAAACATTTCCCTGTGATGTGTTAAAAGGATAATCCAGAGTGGAATAATAATCTGATGTCCAATGAGTAGATGAGGCCAACGGTTAAAGAGAAAAGTTGTTTTTCAACAATTGATCTGTCTCACAGGAGCAGATACCAGAAGGGGGGCTGCTTCAGTACTTATAAATATGTATAGCACAACATGTCCATTTCTCATTAGTTTACTGTAGGCTTTTGACTTGTATAGTAAAACTTTACATTTTTTGCATACACAAATGCATTTTGTTCCCTTAGGGTCTTTTAAAATGCTGACTAGCCATTTACCCACCCTAGAATATCCTAACATGCATGCTAATTTATTGCCTTGGTTTCTGTATGTCGCCGTATAAGAGCTGATTATACAATCTCTTTAGTATATTAATAAATACAACTAAGCTGCTATTGCATATTATTGAATGTGTATTGAATTCTCTTCTGGTGGTTTGGTTAACAAGGAAGCATTTGAATTAAAAGATAATAGGACATTTCAGTGATGCAATAACATTGATGAATTAGATGAATGATGAATTAGAATTGATCTGATCAAGATACTTTTATGTATTTATTTTATTGTAGAATGAATATTTATACCTTAACTGTTAGAGATACTTTTCTTTTTTCATTCAGTACAGTAACTAAATATAGCTAGGATGAAAGTTTTGCCTATCAGGCTTTGTTCTAATAAAGTCTATCCTATCATGTCTTGTTCTGCCTTGTCCATCCTATCTATCATTATCTGTCTACCTATCTGTCTGTCTGTCTGTCTGTCTGTCTGTCTGTCTGTCTGTCTGTCTGTCTGTCTGTCTGTCTGTCTGTCTATCTATCTATCTATCTATCTATCTATCTATCTATCTATCTATCTATCTATCTATCTATCATCTATCATCTATCATCTATCATCTATCATCTATCTATCTATCTATCTATCTATCTATCTATCATCTATCATTATCTATCATCTATTTATCATCTGTCTCTGTCTATCCATCCATCCATCCATCTTTACAAAATTTTGCAATCTTCCTTCATAATGTTGGAAAGCATCAAAAGATTGATTTCTACACATTAACTGCTCAATTAAGATTAACACACTAAAATCCTTGATAACAGTGGACTGGAGAATAGTAAGGAACCAGGAAGTCAATGCATCCTATGTATATTTAATACTTTGGCAGAATAACAGCAATTGGAAATAACATGAGGACAATGTTTATTCAAAAAAACCTTATTGACAAAGTGACAAATCTTTCATATATATGTATGAAATTATCTGAAACATTCCTGCCTCTCTGTTTAGCAGAAAGACTATTAAATAATTTATATGATGATTATTTTTTTTAAGGAAATCCTATTCATAAGGGTTTTTTTAAATGCAAGAGGAAAGAGGCATTGGAAAGGAAAAGGGGAACAAGAAATACAGTGGTACCTCGGTTCACGAACGCTTCTGTTCACGAACAACTCGGTTCACGAACAGAAACGTTCATCAAAAAATGCTCCGGTTCACGAACTCCGCTTCGGTTCACGAACAGGAGCCGCGGCCATTTTAATGCTATTTGCTGGCTGTCACATGGTTGTGACTTCCTGTAGGAAGATCGTGGAGAGGAGACACAGAAAAAAGTACACTGTGAGTACTTTCAGTTACTTTTTTTGATTTTTGTTATGCTTTTAGCACATATAGTACTGTGCTTCAAAAACCAAAAAAAAGATCAGAACAGATTAAGCGGATTTACATTAAACCCTATGGGAAACTGTGCCTCGGTTCACGACCAATTCGGTTTGCGACCAGAGTCAGTTCACGAATTAAGTTCGTGAACCGAGGTACCACTGTAATAGGAATACGTGCTAACTCTGCAGATGTATTTCAAAAACTTTTAAGACTGCATTTTGTTTTTTTGTGCTTTATATGTTTTTCTTTTATGTCTTGCACCAAAATAAAATATCTGTCTGTAAAGTCCCTTGTTTCCTTAGCTTAGACCTCTCACTATACAGGTTTACTGAAAGATGTGCAGGAAATTGCAGGATATTAAGGAAATGATAAACATTAGGGTTTACTCATAACTTTACAAGACAGAACACCTTTGTTAAAACAGAATAAGCTAGAATTCAATATCTATTTTTTGTCTGTTCACTGATACATGCCGCAATGTTATTCCTCTATTAATGGGACCGAGATGACATTCATTCTAAGAATTGGAAACCTGCACCTGCACTTGAAAACATAATTGAATAGATGAGATCAATACGTAATTGATCTTGGACTTCTCTGATCTTGCATCCTTACTAGATCACAATGTGGCAGTAAAAACAACAAGGGGCAAAATTACTTGATTGGACTCATTTTAAAACAGTAATTAAGCAACCCACAACTTACTTGCAGCCCTACGTGAACAGTGAAGCTGGTTTTGATTTAGTCATCCCTCAGTCTTTTCACTAACCTGCAATGTATTTGCACATATATGACACCTTTCTCATCAAGAAGCAGCCTCTAAGACAGGAGTGTTAAACTAGCGGCCCGCACACCAGATGTGTCACGCACTGGCCATACCCGCCTCCATTTTAGCGAAGGGGGGGAAAGTTGCAATACGTCACACGATGACAACACGATGTCACAAGTTTGACACCCCTGCTGTAAGACCTTCAGGGTCAAAACATTGAGATATAGTTTCTGTAGCTCAAAAGGAAACCTGTATAATAAAAAAAAAAAATTTGTTCCTCTTCTTCATTTCCAATTCTCACACAATCTTTCAGATAGTAGCAGTCTATTGTTTGTTTGTTTGTTTGTTTGTTTGTTTGTTTGTTTGTTGTTTGTTTGTTTGTTTGTTTGTTTGTTTGTTTGTTTGTTTGTTTGTTTATTTATTCATCACTAGCCGTTCCTGGCCACGCGTTGCTGTGGCCCAGTCTGGTTAAATGGCCAACCAATCTGTGTGTAGATCTACACCTGCACACACAAACACATACACACAACCACCGTATAACCCCAACCTACCTACCTACTGTATTTCTCCCTCTCCCTCTACCTACCTTCCTACCTTCCTACCTATTGTATTTCTCCCTCTCTCCCTCTACTTACCTACCTACCTACTGTATTTCTCCCTCTCTCTCTATCCACCTACCTACCTACCTACCTACTGTATTTCTCCCTCTCTCTCTATCCACCTACCTACCTACTTACCTACCTACCTACTGTATTTCTCCCTCTCTCTCTATCCACCTACCTACCTACCTACTGCATTTCTCCCTCCCTCTCTCTATCCCTATAGCTGCCTACCTACCTACCAGAGTATTTTATGTCATAAAGGATGTCATAAAACAGCAACACCTGTAGCTCACTGTTCTCTTTTTATTTTTACATGTTTTACATTTCCGTTGCGTGTACCTGGCACAAGTGTGACATCTACACAATCTATATATATATCATTGGTGCTGTATTTGTAAGGAATGTTGTGTGAAAATTTGGAAGCGATCGGTGCAGGACTTTCGGAGATTAGCGGTTTTGAACAAACCCTTGTTACATTTTTATTTATATAGATACCGCCCTACTCCCGAAGGACTCAGGGCGATGTACAGCCAAAGTAAAAGAGATATATAAAAGTTAAAAACAATTTAAAAAACATATTAAATAATTTGACATCTCATAAGATTAAAAACCAACAAACCCAATTAAAATTAATAAATAATAAAATTTGTATTTACACCAGCCCGGCTTGTTGAAAAAGAAAAGTTTTAAGAGCATGGCGGAAGGTGTGTAGGTCAGGGATAACTTGCAACTTCCGGGGCAATTCGTTCCAGAGGACAGGGGCTCCCACAGAGAAGCCTCTCCCTCTGGGTGTCGCCAGTCGACATTGTTTAGCCGACAGCAGCATGAGGAGACCCTCTCTATGGGAGCGTATTGGCCGGTGGGAGGCTCTAGGTGGCAGAAGGCGATCTCATAGGTACTCAGATCTTAAGCCATCGAGCGCTTTAAAGATAGTTACCAACACCTTGAATCGCATCCGGAAGACCACCAGAAGCCAGTGTAGCTCGCGCAGGATGACCCCTTAATGACCCCTTAATTCAAATGCACACTATCCTGAACTCACGTGGATTACCGTACTATATGGGGAATAGTAAGCAATGCCAGATTTGGATACGTTTCCGTTTCTCTTATTTTTGCCTTATTTTCTTACTTATTCTCTGCCCTTTGCTAAGCATTGCTAATTACTCCAAAGGAAACCGCATAGCAGGAACTTCTGTAGTATTTTAGTTTGCCTGGATCGTGCCATATTAAGTGTGCTTTTTCAAAAATTAAAGCTGAATATAATAACCAATCTATGTAATTGTTTCATCAATCACAACTTAAGTGTGACTTTTTACATCCAAACTATGCTGTGTGAAAATGTAAGGTGGTTGGATACAATGGTGATTTTAATTCAAGAATGAGATTCAGAGTCAACGTTGAAATTCAAAGTATAATTCAATCAATGCAGGCTTTTATTATCATCATTGCCCTGCAGCTGAGAAAATGCCCGTGTCTCCTTTCCGAAGATTCACAATCTCATCAGTGTTGAGAAACTAAATATTTGATTATATAGAAATCAACCCGTTACCATGAAAAGCCAAACTAGTAACAGCTTAGAATAGGTGAAAGATTTATACGATCTGAAGAGAAACCAGAGTAACAGCTTAAATAATGCTCTGGCTGAATTTATTCTGAAAAATGGATCTTCAGTTTTCCCTTGCTTGGCCATTTTAGATGATATAACATAGGGTCCCTTCTTTGTAAAATATAGCTCATAGAACATTACTATGCAATCAACTCCATATGTTCCATTGGTGGACTTTAAAAAAATCACCATGAAGTAGAAGTGATGATGATGATGATGATGATGATGATGATGATGATGATGATTATTATTATTATTATTATTATTATTATTATTATTATTATTATTATTATTATTATTATTATTATTATTATTATTATTATTATTATTATTATTATTATTATTATTATTATTAAATTTTATTTTTATTTTTATTTTTATTTTTATTTTTATTTTAATCACATTTATATCCCGCTCTTCTCCACAAAGGACCCAGGGCAGCGCACAGAAATTTAAAAACATAAAAAATGATAAATACAAAATTTAAAAACATATTAAACTACAATCCTATGCTAAAACCAAATTAAAATCCCCTATCTAAAATAGCCCCGACGGGAGGTTAGGTTAGGCCGGCTTGCTGAAAAAGATGTGTCTTTAGACACTGGCGGAAGAGGCGGAGGTCCGAGATGGTAGGTAGGTCGTTCCAAAGGGCAGGGCCCACCACAGAGAAGGCCCTTCCCCTGGGTGTCGCCACCGGCATTGCCCGGCCGACGGCACCCTGAGAAGGCAATCTCTGTGGGAGCGAATCGGTCGAAGGGATGTATGGGGCAGGAGACGGTCTCGCATATAACTAGGCCCCGAGCCATGAAGCGCTTTAAAGATGGTTGTCAGAACCTTGAAGCGCACCCAAAAGGCCACAAGACGCCAGTGCAGCTCACGCAGGATCGGTGTTATGTGGGAGCATCTGGAGGCTCCTGTAATCACCCGCGTGGCTGCATTCTGGACTATACCGCCCTATCTCCCTGACAGGACTCAGGGCGGTGCACAGGAAGTAGTAAAAAGCAGTAACAATAAATACAGTAAGAATAGAATAAAAATAGATTAAATTTAATACCCCGTGCTAAAATTAGATTTAAAACCCTTACTAAAAACTCTAAAAACTATGCCAGGCCAACGGCATCAAACAAGTGTGTTTTTAATGTCCGGCGGAAGAGGCGCAGGTCCATGATTGTACGAAGGTATGGTATGCCAAAGGCCACAATATAAGTATGTGGGTGTGCATGTACACATACTGTGCGTGTGTGTGAAAGAGAGAGTTTTTAATTTTCCTTGAGTACTTATTATTTATACTAGCATAATTATTTTATTAAGATAGAATTGACTAGAATTCTTTATTGGCCAAGTGTCTTTGTGTACATAAAGAGAAATAAAATAGAATACATTCATCAAGCATCATAAGATACCACACTTAGAGATAGTCATAGGTTACTAATAAGCAATCAAATCATACTAGGAAACAAATAAAACAATATTTATTTATTTATTTATTTATTTCGAATTTATACCCCACCCTTCTCCTTGTTAGGACCCAGGGCAGCGCACAGGCATTATTAAAACCACAATAAGAACAATATAAATCAATTTAAAACATATTAAATTATTAAAACCCGTGCTAAAACCATTTAAAACCCTACCAAATAGCAATTTATACATAAAAAGTCAGAAGCGGGGGGCTATGCTAGGCCGGCTTGTTGGAATAAATGCGTCTTAAGACGTTGGCGAAAGAGGCGGCGGTCCGAGGTAGTGCGAAGTTCGGGGGGTAGGTCATTCCAGAGGGCCGGGCCTGCCACAGAGAAGGCCCTTCCCCTGGGTATCGCCAACCGGCATTGCCCAGCCGACGGCACCCGGAGAAGACCCTCTCTGTGGGAGCGGATCGGACAAAGGGATGTATGGGGCAGGAGGCGGTCTCGTATATAGCTAGGCCCCAAGCCATATAAGTTGTAAGGATACAAGCAGCACGGTTATAGTCTTAAGTGGGAAGAGATCGGTCATAGGAAGGATGAGAAGAATATATTTTTTTTATTAAATTTATACCCTGCCCTTCTCCAAACGGACCCATTAATAGTAATACAAGTAAATAATTTAACCGTGTTGTGGGAATTAGTTGTTTAGCAGAGTGATGGAATTCGGTGAAAAACTGTCCTTGTGTCTTGTTGTTCTGGTGTGCAGTGCCCTATAGCGTCGTTTTTCATTAAATAATAAAAAGGATTTTTTTTATTTGAGAATATTTTTTGTGATCTGATTTTTATGAGTTGCAGTGGCTACAGTGTTAGCAAATTCCCCCAGCTTGGTGTCACCTGAAAATTGAATGAGTTTCCCTTCTATCCTTCATCTGGATCATTTATGATTGCATGCATAACATTTTTTAGAAAAAATGAAATGCAATTTTCGTAGTTTTGGTTAAGACTCCGCATTTTAACTCTACGGACCAACAATAATCTCCAAAATCATCAGATGGTTTTATGATGAGAAATGCTTCCACTGATTCCTGTGAACCATTGAAATTCATGACAATTGGCAACCAGGCCTCTGCATGTAAGGTCAGGCTGTTAAAAATGATCAGAAATGTTCTATGCCACTTTTGCTTATGGACCCAGTTTGAAAATTGCTAATTTAATGAGATCTTTTTCCAAGTGCATTCAGAAATTGTCAGACATGACCTGACTCCGAAAACTGTGCACAAAGTTCCAAAGGGCCCACTGACCATTAAACAAACTGTGTATTGTCTCTATATTAGATTAGATGGATTGCGTTCCCCTTTCAATCCAACCTGTCTTCCTCCTACAACAACTCAGGGCATTGAAGCAGGGTTAGATTGATTAGGTCATCTAATCTTCCCCCTTCGTCATTGCTAAATTCTTCCTGATAGAATGCAGGGCCGCTGTCTATCAATAACCCACAGCTCAATCTATCAATCAAAGAGAGAAATCATGTGGAGTTAGTTCCCTTGTTCTTTTTAACTGCTGTGTAAGCAGCTACTGGGGAAAAAAACCTTGGGATTGTAGGAAGACAATTGTGCTGTAGAATAAAAGCCAGTTCAGCTTAGATGCCCCAGAATAGGGAGACCTCAGTTTAAAAACCGTCTGAGTGCTTTGGGCCAAACACTCTCTCTCTCAACCTTAGACAGGAAAGTTGAAAAATATCCAAGAATTGGGGTGATGCTCATGTTATAGAACACTTTTCACCTTCTGACTTTAGAAAATGAATTCTTCAAGACATCTTTCTTCAATCAGACTTTCAGTGTAATTTAGAATCAGTATTTGTGTCTATTATACACTCAGCCAGATGTTCAGACTGGATTTGGCTTTTTTTGTCTGTCTATTAAGTCCTTTCCAAGCCCCTGAGATATGCAGATGTGGATATTTGATGGTGTTACAGATATCATTGCAAAATGGAAGCTGTTTCCAGTAAATCCACCTTTTGTAATTGAAGAGTCATGAATTTGTCATTGACAATGATGTAAAATCAAGTTGTTTTGGGATTGTAGCCAAGGTGCTTATTACTATTGCAACTATCTTTGCTTTCTTTTGCCAGAGTTGTTCTATTTCTATTTCTGGGCATTTGTATTTTGTTTTCCTTTTTATCTTTTGAATTTTTAGAAGTTTGTCCCTGTGTTTTATTTTGTAAGCCATTTTAAGTGTTCGCCCTGTACAAAGAGACAAGATATGCATGAATAAATCAGGATACTGCTCATACTTTTAGTTTTTAAAGAGCCCAAGGAAAGAATAGAGTCACCAGACGGACAAAATTGTCCATAAGGCACATCCATTTTTGTTTTATTGGCACCAATATAGATATCTCTTTCTTTTCAACTACCATCCTACTCTATAACAAAGTGATTTCATAGTCATCTCCCATCTACCTATTACCTAGATCGCACCCTGCTAAGCTAAGAACATAAGAACATAAAAATAGCCTTGCTGGAACAGGCCACAGCCCATCCAGTCCAGCATTCTGTCTCCCACAGTGGCTCCCCATTTGCTTCAAGGTCTTCCCAAGCAGATGTCTTCACCTACTTATGATTCCCTGCAAATGGCATTGAGAAATATCCTGCTTATCTCTCCAACCCGGAGGGTGTCCTTAGGCATTCATCATGATAGCCATGGATACCCTTGTTCTCCATGAACTCGTCTCATCCTTTCTTAAAGGTGTCGAGGCTGACAGCTGTCACCACTTCTTCTGGCAGGGAGTTCCATAGACCAGTGATCCTCTGGGTGAAAAAGTACTTCCTCTTATTTGTTTGAGGTCTAGCTATCAAAAGTTTCATGGAGTGCCCCCTAGTTCTAGTGAGCTTTTTAAGGTGTATCTACCAGTGATTAAATACTACCCACATGCTGTAACATTTTAATATATACGGTAAAGGTTCCCCTTGCACATATGTGCTAGTTGTTCCCGACTCTAGACGGCAGTGCTCATCTTTGTTTCAAAGCCAAAGAGCCAGCACTGTCCGAAGACATCTCCGTGGTCATGTGGCCAGCATCACTAAATGCGTCCTATTTTTCTACTTGCGTTTTTACATGTTTTTGAATTTCTAGGTTGGCAGAAGCTGGGATAAGTAACGGGAGCTCACTCCGTTACATGGCGCTAGGAATTCAAACTGCCGAAAAGCCAACCTTTTTGATTGACAAGGTCAGTGTCTTAGCTACTGAGCCACCGTGTTCCTTTTATTGGTCACAATAAAACATTGGAAATAAAACAAACGTTTCATAAGAATAAATTCCCTTCTTTTCCAGAAGAAAGGAAGCAAACTGCTCTCAGAACGTTATGAGAGCATAGATGAATATATTTGGAATCTTACAGAGAATGTGGCTTTATTAGAGAGCTAGTTTGATGGGGTTAAGGCCCCAGGCTAAAAATGGGAAGACTGTAACTTTTAGTCCAGCCAATGGAGTGACCTAGAGCCAATGACTCTCTCAGCCCAAAGAAAAATAAGGCAAAAGCAAACAACTTTGAAAAACCTGAAAAACAAAACCAGCAGGTATAAAGCCAAGGCGCCAAAAGACCTTACATTCACTATTATTAATTCAAGAAATAATATTTTAATGACTTGTTTTAATTTCACACAGGTGTATTTTCTAGAAAGATAGCTTCTGTAAATGAACAGATAATTACTGATGTTATTAAATTAACCCTTAGTACAACATTAGTAAAGAACTATGGCAAGCAAAGGCTGCATTTTTCATGCTATCAAAAAATGAAATATAATAATTTTTGCTTTGATCATGATATTTTGGAGAGACTATACAGACCTCCCTCAGTACTGGTTCCTTCGCTGCCACTTGGCTGCCGCCATTTTGGATTTTAGTGACTGCGCATGCACAGTTCACTATAAATTGTTCTGAGCAGGTGTGCAATACAATTTACATTGTACAGTACACACATGCGAAGTACACATCTGGCACGCACAGGTTGCGAATGGGCAGTAACGCAGGCAGCAACACATCCCTGACATACATCCCAATGCAAGTATCTATGCATATAAACACATGTCCAGAGAGAGATACATGTATACCTACATACATACTTTGCACAGGTCTGGATTATTAGGTTTAGGTTTATTGGTTTTTTTATACCGCCCTACTCCCGAAGGACTCAAGGCGGTGTACAGCAAAATAAAAAACAAATATATAAAAGTTAGAAAAAGCTATTAAAAGGCATAATTAAAAACATCATTAAAATATTGGCCAAAATGTGGGGAAAAAACCAAACTAACCCTAATTAAAATAATAAAAATTTAAATTTAAAAATCATGCTTTATGCCAGCCTGGCTTGTTGAAAGAGAAAGGTTTTGAGACCACGGCGGAAGGTGCGTAAGTCAGAGATAGTTCTTAATTCCGGGGGCAATTCGTTCCAGAGGACAAGGGCTCCCACGGAGAAGGCTCTCCCCCTGGGTGTCGCCAGTCGACATTGTCTAGCCGACAGTACCATGAGGAGACCCTCTCTAGGGGAGCGTACTGGCCGGGAGAATCTCAGTGGCAGAAGGCGATCTCGTAAGTACCCAGGTCCTAAGCCATGTAGCGTTTTAAAGATGGTAACCAACACCTTGAATTGCACCCAGAAAACCACCAGAAGCCAGTGCAGCTCGCGCAAGAGAGATGTTACATGGGAGCGTCACATCACCCCCATAATTACCCATGCGGCCGCATTCTGGACCAGTTGAAGCCTCTGGGTGCTCTTCAAGGGGAGCCCCATGTAGGATTAAATTGCAGTTGGCAGTTCTGAGTGACAAAGTGGAAAAGCTAGGATTGCACAAGATTTTTATCTCTACGTCTGTGCATGAATGGCATGAATGTGTGCACAGACATATTGTCTGCCTATCTGCCAGTCTGCCTGTCTGTCTGTCTGTCCAGCTATCTGGCTATCTACCAATCTACCATCTAGCTATCTATTATCTAATCCCCACCCCTCTCTCATCTACCCCATTTGTTCTTTTTTTACAAGAAAAAAATCTTAATTTTCCCTTTTCAGGCAAATGCCGCAAAATACTTTTTCAATAAAAGTGTTTTATTTATGTTCTTTGCTGAAGCATTGAAAATCTTGAGCCAATTGTACCAAATAGCAAAGTTTTTCCAAGGTATCGCTACAATAAATATGTCAGCTAACAAGAAGAATGAATTAATTTCTGCTGTGGGTCCGTTTGATATTTCCTGGATGAAGTGAATAATAAAATTACATTAGAGTTAATTATTGAAGTCTGCCACATATTTTTTTCCAATTTTCTCAAAAGCTGTCAAACAAAATGAGTAATGAAATAGCCATTGCCCAGGGAATTTTAATGTCTTGTACCATTTATGCACACTTTAATTCCTTTGTTTTGAATTTGAGGAGTGAGTCATCCAGTTGGAAGGTAAAGGTTGCTTAAATGGTAAACTTGTTAAGCATAGTGCCATTTAATTTATCTTTTCCTGTGTTTTTCTTTAATTTCTTTTTTTAAATTTGGCACAGGGCTAAGCTATGAAATTCATGTGAAAATTATGAGACCTCATTTGTAGTTATAAACTCTAAACAATTTAAAAAAACTTGCACTGCTAAACATTTTATTTATGATTTCTATAGTCAGCCATGTCATACAAGTGACTCTAGGTGCCTCACAAGGATTATAAACACATACACAGAATCTCAAAGATATCCACACAAAATCCCAGAATATATAACTTTTGAATCAAAGGATAAACATTCACTCCCTGAGGGAAAACAAAACAGAGCAAAAATAAAAACCAGGGACAATGGCCAAGTACATCCAACCATCTGATCCAAATATTAGCAAATCACCAAATTGTCAATACCTTGCAAAAGGCTCACAAATTTGCGGTCATAAAAATCGATGCCACAACAAGGCAGGTACTGACTCTAACAAATTAATATTGTTTGATAAAAGAAACCCAGAGGATCCTCCCCTCTAAAAAAAAATCTCGTGACCAGAAACAACAGGAGAAAGGCAAGCCTACAAATAGTTTGACTTGACGCCATGTCGGACATTATAAATGATAATCTTCATAATCTGTACACAGAAGTCCACTGGGAGTCAACACAGCTTGCAGCTGTGCAATGTTATATGGACATAATTTTAAAAACCATAATCTAAAATAATGCCCCCTATTGCTGCATTCTGAACCTGGTTTTAAAACCAATAAAATTCTTTAAAACAAAATTTTCTCTATATAAGATTTATTTTATCAATATTTAAGTCTATAATATCAATGTGGCAACAATTCTTTGAAAAAGAATCAAAATACAATTTGGGGCAATAGTATATCACTATTTTGAATCAATGCAATAGTGATAGATTTAGATTTAATAGATTTAATCTATTATATTTTGAATTCCAGATAGACCAAATGGACAAACATTTCAAGAGTAGTCTGGAAGGGGAATTTATACCACACCTAAGTTTTGACACTATCCAAAGGAATGAATATAACTTGAGATTATTGAACTATAAAAGTTATGTTTTTATAAATGTAATTAGATAAAATAATACCAAGAAACCTGTTGGAGGTAATTTCCTTTAGTCTGCTTGCCAAAATTCAGATAGTTTGTATGGCTTTTTCTTTCATATCATTAAATTTATTCAGGCTTCATTTCCTATCTAAACAAAGTTTTAGTAGCGCCCTGAGCCATATTGGGTTCACAAACCATCACCTCAGTGCTTTTAATGGATTCATTCTCACATCCTCTAACTGTGGCACAAATACGTCCCACTCTTTTTAAATGTCACATCCTCACGATGTTTCCCTGTTTCATCTCAAGCTTATAGCAGAGAACCACTTAGAACCATCTTTTGTCCTTCCAGCTTTAAAATAGTGTGGTTTTTTTTTCTTCATTTTTCTCTTTTGTCCTCAATACGCTGAGCTTGTCAATCAGAAAGGGCGGCAGTTCGGCGGTTTGAATCCCTAGTGCTGAGTAATGGAGTGAGCTCCTGTTACTTGCTTCTGCCAACCTAGTAGTTCGAAAGCATGTAAAAATGCAAGTAGAAAAATAGGGACCACTTTGGTGGGAAGGTAACAGTGTTCCATGTGTCTTCTGTGTTTAGTCATGCCAGCCACATGACCACGGAGACGTCTTCGGACAGCGCTGGCTCTTCGGCTTTGAAATGGAGATGAGCACCACCCCCTAGAATCGGGAATGACTAGCACATATGTGCGAGGGAACCTTTACCTTTATGCATTACAGCGCAGCTTCTATTGGCAGCTGAAGGCAGCTCCTTCTTCCTGCTACTCACTGGAAATTGTCTCACATAGTCAGGGAAGCCAGATTAGGAAACTGTAATAATATATGGGGCATACTTGGGAGACAGGGAGAAGAGTCAGCCAGGGGAATGGTCAGATAAAAGGCAACTTAGCTTGGAGCAGGAATGTAGGAAGGGCAAGCAGTTCAGAAGGGAGTTTCCTAATTCCTAATAAAGGGAATGGGATGGATGAGAAATGTACGTTCAGGCTTGCAATATTCTGTTAATGTAACCTTACAGTAAAGTAAAATTAACTCATCTGGCTATGCTTTCTATAATAGCACTGATGGCAAACCTTTTAGAGACCGAGTGTCCAAACTGAAAGGTGCATGTGGACATGTGTGTACATGCATGGCAGAGATCTGAAGACCAGCTGGCTGGTGGGAGGCAGAGCATCCAAACACCAGCAGCATTGCAAGAGGTAAGACCTTTTTCTTCCATGAGTTTCTATTTTGTCATCTGCAAGGAAACAGAAGCTCATAAAAGAAATGCCACAGAGATCTGACCTGACCTTATAAAGTTAAGATAAGGGCTTTAAATATACCGAGAATGAGAAACTATTGCGATAAAAGGACAGAATCACAAATTGGGGACATGTAAGGATGTATAATTATATAAAGATAATGATGAGAATAGCGAGGAATAGCGAGGAATTAGGCTGGGGAGTGAGTTAAAAACACAGGGACTATATATGTACACTTTTCTGTTATATTGTTGTTGTTTTTATAATTCGAAAAGGAATGATAAATACCATCAACATAAAATGGAAGCTGAAATACACCAAGTAAATTTGAAGAGTGGGAAGTAGAGGAGAAAGGTAAGGGAAGAAGAGAGAAATAGAAGAGAGGAAGGAGGAATGAAAAGGGGAGAGAGGAGAAGGGGAGAGGGAGAGGAAGTAGAGAAAGGAAGGACAACAGAGGGAAGAAAGGAGAAAGGGAGTAGGGAGTGATGGATAAAGTACAAATATGGTGTATGGAGAGAAGATGAGCCAATAATTTATTTTTGGGAGTTGTTGGTAAGATGAATTGATGTAAACATTTAATAATACAATATGATGTTGGATATGTATTGGTATACATGTGATTATATGTTATGAAAATTGAAAATTGAAGGTCTTGACGACCATCTTCAAAGCGCTCCATGGCTTGGGACCTAGTTATATGCGAGACCGCCTCCTGCCCCATACATCCCTTAGACCGATACGCTCCCACAGAGAGGGCCTTCTCAGGGTGCCGTCGGCCGGACAATGCCGACTGGCGACACCCAGGGGAAAGGGCCTTCTCTGTGGCGCGTCCTGCCCTGTGGAATGACCTACCCCCTGAACTCCGTACCATCACCGACCTCCGCCTCTTCCGCCAGTGTTTAAAAACACATCTTTTTCATCAAGCTGGCCTAACATAACCTCCGCTGTGACTAGCATAGATAGTTTTAAATGGGGATTTTAATTGGTTTTAGCGCAGGACTTGGTATTTAATGGGTTTTTAACATTTTTTGTATTTTTGTATTATTTTGTATGTTATTTTAAATCCCTGTGCGCCGCCCTGGGTCCTTTTGGAGAAGGGCGGGATATAAATCAAATAAAATCTAAATCTAAATCTAAAAATTAAAAAAAACTTTAAAAAGGAGAGATCTGACCTGGGAGCACGTGCCAGCAGAGAGGCCTCTGTATGCTATCTTGCATACATGCCATAGGTTTGGCATCACAACTATATAGTCTAACTTGCAAAACTGATAGACATTGTCTTCAACTGTTGAATTGGAACCATGTCTAAATACAGTATACTACAGAAGGAGTCTCCAAACTTGGAAATTTCAAGACTTATGGACTTCAGCTCCCAGAATTCCCCAGATGGCTGAAGAAATTCTGGAAGTTGAAGTTCACAAGTCTTAAGGCTGCCAAGGTTGGAGACTCCTGTTCTACAGGAACAGAATCATGAACTTCTTCTTATTCATCTTTACCGCTTATGTTTTAGGAAGTTATACTGGAATTGATTTTGGATACCAGACGTTTTCTTGGTTCCCAGACTTAAAATATGCTTTTGTACATGCTGTAGAAAGCCATCATCTGCACTTGTGGGAAGAAGACCGAGAAGCATTCTGTCTTGCTTTACCGCACATTCTCCTCTGTATTGGTTAACGTGCCCAGGTCAAAGCACAGAGAACCAGGAGGAAAGATGAGAGAGCAACTGATAAAGAGCAAAATTTTGGGAAAGCAGTTTTTTTTTTTTAATGTGTACAGAAACTCTGTTTAAACATATAGTTTACAGCCTCCCAACAGAATGGCTTTGCAGCAGAATAAAACTTTATAGGCAAAAGTATGGATTTATAGTGAAGAGGCCGGGTCCATAGAATTCTGAGAACTGCCCATGATTAACAGGATAACGGCATTGGGGGTGAACAACTGGCCCCCGTGGAGAGGGCGCGCAACTTGGGCGTCCTCCTAGATTCCCGGCTGTCCATGGAGGACCATGTGGCAGCCGTGGCCAGGGGGACGTTCTATCAGGTACGCCTGATACGCCAGTTGTGCCCCTTACTGGACCGGGGGGGCCTTCGCACAGTCACTCAAGCACTTGTGACATCTTGGCTGGATTACTGTAACGCTCTCTACATGGGGCTCCCCTTGAGGTGCACTCGAAGGCTACAGTTAGTACAGAATGCGGTCGCGCGGGTGATTATGGGTGCTCCAAGGCAAGCCCACGTAACACCTCTCATGCGCGAACTGCACTGGCTGCCTGTGGCTTTTCGAGTGCGCTTCAAGGTGTTGATGACCATCTTTAAATCGCTCCATGGCTTGGGGCCTAGCTATATACGAGACCGCCTCCTGCCCCATACATCCCTTCGTCCGATCCGCTCACACAGAGAGGGCCTTCTCCGGGTGCCGTCAGCTGGGCAATGCCGGTTGGCGACACCCAGAGGAAGGGCCTTTGTGGCGGGCCCGGCCCTCTGGAACGACCTATCCCCCGACCTTCGTACTACCTCGGACCTCTGCCTCTTCCGCCAATGCCTTAAGACGTATTTATTCCAACAAGCCGGCCTAGGATAGCCCCCGTTTCTGACTTTTTATACATAAATTATAATTTGGTAGGGTTTTTAAATGGGTTTTAGCACGGGTTCTAAATTATTTAATATGTTTTAATGATATATATTGTTTTGTACTGTGATTTTAGTAATGCCTGTGCGCCGCCCTGGGTCCTAACAAGGAGAAGGGCGGGGTATAAATTCTAAATAAATAAATAAATAAATAAATAAATAAATAAAGAAAGAAAGAAAGAAAGAAAGAAAGAAAGAAAGAAAGAAAGAAAGAAAGAAAGAAAGAAAGAAAGCACTTCAGTGGTGGGTTCCTACCGGTTCGGACTGGTTTGGCCAAACTGGTAGTGGTTTGGCAGCTTCGGTCACTGGAACCGGCTGTGACACAGGCCTGCCATGCCCCTGAACCGGATCTCCAGGCAGTGCCGTAGGCACCACCATCTTGTTTTTTGCTTCTGCACATGCGCAGAACAATTTTTATTGCGCTGTACATGTGCACACAGTACACATCAAGCGCCCAGCATGCATCACACGCAAAGCACACATGGGCGGTGTGGCCACAAGCGAACCAGCCATAGTGACCCATCCCTGAACTGCACACATACTGTTGATTAAACAAGTATTTGTGTATGTGTGTTTTAGTCAGACATTAGGAGTATCCAAATAGATCCTTCTTACATACCCACAACTTGTCACAGGCTATTTATGGACACAGGTTTGGTTCTCTTTCAAAATAACGCTAGTCATGCTCAGAAATAGCCTAACTGACAGAGCCTAAAGGTGGACATCCCTGTGACATGTCATCTGGCCAAGTTGAATTTATTTATTAAATAGATGTATATAACCACCCAAGTCGCACATAGCTGAATGCTCCATCCTAGGGACTCACCAGCCCACCTGGTAAGGAGAATTAATCCAGGTGTTTTCCCCACTGGTAGAGCAGGAGCAAAAAAATAAAGCCAGGGAAACCCATTCATCATTTTCTTTAACTCTTTCTATGCTAAACCTTGAAGACTTGGTTTTGGTGAATGACAGGAACACAATTTACACAAGCATCCTTTTCTGCTGACCCAGCAATTAGAGGATATAATTTTTCATTTGCTTTAGGCATTTGAGAGTATTTGAACCATAGCTTTCAGTGATGTCAGTAAGGAAGGCAAATCAATCAGGGAAAGGGCAAGTTCGAATGCCAGTTTACAAAAGAAACATCCTAGATGTTGACCTGTTCTTTATTCAGTCGATCAGTCGTCTTCTTTTTCTTTTTTCTTTTATGATACATACTTTCCGAGTGACACCTTGAAAAAGAAGCATCCCCTACCATCCAAACTTCAGCAAAAGTTTTTATTTTTATTTTGGTTAACCGAAAGAAAGTCAGAACAGAATCGAGACCTTTTTAAAAACTAGAAACTCTTGCAATGAAACTCTTGCATGAGATTGCGAAAACCTGTCCCACAAAAGGAAGCCATTTGGAGATTCAATTTGACCGTATAGTGGAACTAAAATGACAAACTTGTCCCAGTTTATCTCGTGAGATTCGACTAGCAAATTTGGTTAGCTTTCCCCTCTCTTTTCCCTCCTGCCTCCTCCACTAATGCTTTCCTCTGCAGGAAGCGAACTTTAATATAAGCCAGATATTTGGGATCATAAGTCCTAGAATATCTCATTATTGCTTTATGAGAATTATAGCTCAAAGCATCTCCTAAATAAAAATCACTTCCATGAAGAAACGCATTAACATTTCAATCACCCCCTGTCCTCATTTTCCACAAGAGTGCTGGGGGGGGGGGGGGCTCTGTTTTCTTATTTAAATTAGATAAGTCAATTTATCAGCCTCGGGTTTATCATTAAAGTTTGTTAGTTCAATACCAGTGTGGCTCTCGCTTTCTTTCTCCCTGCTTCATTGAACATGAATTCTCTTCTATAGCATAAGCCAGATGGAACACAAGAGCTAATGATAGTTCTGCATATTAGGAAAGGCAAAAAGGTAGATTAAAGTACATCCGTTCATTCTTTTCAGCATAACAAATTATTTTGTGCAGGGATCCATAACAGAGGCACTTGTTGAATGTTGATGCGATTATTGCCTGCGCTCTGCCTTTGCTAAGAAATCTTCTGGTTTTTATTTTTACATCCCTTGGAACTGATGTTGATGAGTGCGAATGGCATCTTACAGAAATAAACGTTTCTGTCTTGGTTGCTTTTTGATTAATTGAGATAGGCCCTTCTGTTTAAAAGCAGAGTTTTAAAGCCTGTTGTCAAGGTGATGCGATTTGATTCATTTTTTTAATGTTTGTGGTTGCGACTCACATTGCAAACTTTTTAAAGATGGAGAGACAGGACATGAGGGTTTGTTTGTTTTTTGAATTAATAAATACAAGTCAACATTCAAATATTAGCATTTTATTTACTGCATATTGATTCAAACAAGCTAACTTTGCACTGATTTACACATACACAGTTGGAATACTAAGGCTGCAATCACACATAAATATACCTGGAGTGAATCCTGCTTGATTGATTCTTATTTCGTTTTGTTTGTGGCAGGCACACCAGACAGAATACAGTAGGACTCCTCAAGCACCAAATGATTTCCTCAACTGTTGCACCTCCTTGCTTGGGTTTTGGGAGGGAATTTTTGGTGTGCACAGATCTATGATAGCAATAGCCAAAGCAGTTTATGTCTTCTAGCTTATCTGTAGCTAATCCCTTGGATTTTGTCCCTAGCTATGAATCTGAACAATAGTGGCTTTCGCTCCTGAGCTCATCTGATCACTTCTGTTACAGATTTCTATTTTTAAGTTTGATGATACTTCCTTGCCTTCTTTTTTTCCCCTCCTTCCAGAATCAGATATGGTCCGAAAAGATGAGAGTGGATAGAAAGAAGGGATATCACACAATAACTCGACTCAAAAAGCAAGGCCTTTCTTTTTTTTTTGGAAGATCCTTTCCTTTGTTGTATTTATACCTTGTATTTTTAATTGAATGTTCCTGATTGCACTAAGAAATAATTGGCTATAGCAAATAAATAAGGCTGTGCATGATAAACAAAGCAATGAATGAAAGCTTTGGAGCATCTGAACAAATAAACTTGATTAAGAGCCTGTTGGGGAAGCTCCATATGTCAATATAATATTGGTTTAGATTTTAGGTGGAAAAAGCTTTTTTTTTGTCTCAAGGACAAATGCATTGTAAGAGTAAGCTGTTTACACTAAAAAAAAAAACACCTTACATTTTTAAAGGTGGGGGGAGTACAAAAAAGCCCAGCAATCCTATTTCAAGGCTTAGCTTTTTCCATAAAAATTCTTTTGAGTCATGCTTACACAAGAAATTGCTGCATAGTGATAACACTCAATATATATATATATATTTAATGAGCCTGATTAATGCCTATGGTGAAGGCACTGTGATCTTTTCTATCTTCTGGAGTCCTCTCCATAGCTGCTTAGGGCTATAATTTCAAGGACATCACAACCCTTTGGTGCATTCTATGGTGAAACTATACCAAAAGCCACTGGAAGTGACTGGATAGTGGAACAGAGAGCTCTTGGCAAAATAGGATGCTCTGGTTTCATAGTGGATGCCTGTATCTTGATAATGCATTAAGATGCTATATCACATATCAACAATCTGCAGCCTAAGACCACATCCTGCACTTTGATGATCTCCCTGTGGCAATGGAGTCTTTTTCAACTTCTCCCTTCTTTGTATTTCATTTTTCATTTTCATTTTATTCGATTTATATACCACGCCTTCTCCATCGAAACGGACCCAGGGCGGTGCACCGGAAATTAAAACCAATAAATAGTGTACAATACAATAAATATGAATAAAAAGAATTAAATTAAGGGCCTGTGCTAAAATTCCCACTAAAAACCCAACGTCCATTTACAAATGTGGCAGGCGCTATATAACAATCAGATCTAAGCGTTAAGCAAGATCAGCTTGCTGAAAAAAGTAAGTCTTGAGTGAATGGCGAAAAGAGGGGAAGGTATTTCTGTAGTACTTCCCTGTACAGATGTACTACTTCCCTGTTAGTAATAGTAACAACTAGTAACCAACCTGTCAATCTTGAATTTGATTGAGGTGGGGAATTATTCATATCCTTGGGCATTCTGATGTGAATTTAGTTCGACACAGGTTGGGGCTGAAGGAGGGATGGAGCCTTCAGTTACAACATCATTCCTAACTGATGGGTCAGCCACATTCCAATGTCTGGCTGACCAGAGGAAGAGGAGGATAGATGTCACTGAGCAACCAGCTCCCATCTTGGTTGGACAATGTAACTGTTGTTTTGGAAACTTGCGAAAACTGAAATTTATATTGAGGTGAAAAGCTCAGAAACTTTAGTACTGGCTTTTCACCAGCTAGTGCCAATTTGGGGTATCTAAATAAATTTGTACTTTGAGAAAAGGAACGCCACATAGTTCAGTTTGTGATAGATGCATTACTTGGAATGTGACAAAACCATTCAGTGGGACTCCTGCAAGGGAATCAAGCTCAACCCATCCAAGACTGAGTGGCTGTGGTTTCCAGCGCCCCGGTTCAGCCAGGTAATTCCAACTCTGGCCATTGGGGGCGAAACACTGGCCCCCGTGGAGAGGGCGCGCAATTTGGGTGTCCTCCTGGATTCCCAGCTGTCCATGGAGGACCATGTGGCAGCCATGGCCAGCGGGGCGCTTCATCAGGTACGCCTGATGCGCCAATTGCGCCCCTTATTGGACCGGGCTGCCCTTCGAACAGTCACTCAAGCACTTGTGACATCCCGACTTGACTACTGTAATGCTCTCTACATGGGGGTCCCCTTGAGGTGCACTCGAAAGCTACAGCTAGTCCAGAATGCAGCCGCGTGGGTGATTATGGGAGCCTCTACATGCTCCCACATAATACCTCTCCTGCGTGAGCTGCACTGGCTACCTGTGGCCTTTTGGGTGTGCTTCAAGGTTTTGACGACCATCTTTAAAGCGCTCCATGGCTCGGGGCCTAGTTATATGCAAGACCGTCTCCTGCCCCATACATCCCTTCGTCCGATCCGCGTTCACAGAGAGGGCCTACTCCGGGTGCCGTCGGCCGGGCAATGCCGGTTGGTGACACCCAGGGTAAGGGCCTTCTCTGTGGCGGGTCCTACCCTTTGGAACGACTTACCCCATGAACTACGTACCATCTCAGACCTCCGCCTCTTCCGCCAGTGTCTTAAGACACACCTTTTCCATCAAGCCGGCCTAGCGTAACCTCCCGCTGTGACTGCTCCTAGATAGTTTTAATTTGGGGGATTTTAGTCGATTTTAGCACAGGGTTAGAATTTAATATGTTTTTAAATTTTGTATTTTGTAATATTGTTGTGTTTTTAAATTTCCTGTGCGCTGCCCTGGGTCCTTTTTGGAGAAGGTGCGGGGTATAAATCTATATTTTTTTAAAAAAAATTAATGCTTCCATTCCAAACCAGAGAATTCTCTCTTTTCATACATATGCATAATTCAAGGTTTGTCTTTGTGTATAGGAGAGGTAACAAGACTAAATGGAAATGTTTGTCTGCGGGATCGGATCCTGCCTCATACATCCTCACGGCCGATTCGCTCCCACAGAGAGGGACTTCTCCGGGTGCCGTCCACTAGACGGGCGACGCCCAGGGGAAGGGCTCTCTCTGTGGCGGGCCCGGCCCTCTGGAACGACCTTCCCCCCGATATTAGAACGACCACGGACCTCCGCTCCTTCCGTCTTAAATTAAAAACTCACTTTTTCTGTCTGGCCGGCCTGGGATAGTCTCCCTGTCTTGGGGTTTTATTGGGTAGTTTTAGCATAGTTAGTTTTATGGGAATTTTAGCACAGGTTAAGTTTAATTTGGTTTTAGAACTGTTTGTATATTTTTTACTGTTTTTATTCTGCCTGTGCACCGCCCCGAGTCCCCATGGGGAGAGGGAGCGGTTTATAAGTATTAAAATTATTATTATTATTATTATTGTACATGTGAGACATATTGAATATGATTGTGCACATGTGCATTTCTTGGCTCCATCTATCAATTTTACTCATCTGTGCAGTCCCAAAATAGTCCTAAGACAATCAATGTAACACACACCTAAAAGGATTGTCTATCACTTTAAACAATTTAATTTGCTGGAGAGGAATTCATTGTAGATTACATAAAAGAGGTTTATCGGGATGAGGTCTCGGCTTTGTGCTGCTGGGGAAGCCTAGGTCAAAACCAGGGGTGGGTTTCTGCAGGTTCGCACCTACTCGCGAGAACTGGTTGGTGAAATTTAGAGAACCGGTGAGAGGGGGTTCCACCGGTGTACCTGGAAGTAAATCTGGCCCACCGCTGCCAGTGACCCAATGGGAAGGAAAGGAAAGGAAGGAAAAAAGGAAGGAAGAAAGGAGAGAAGAAAGAAAGAAAGAAAGAAAGAAAGAAAGAAAGAAAGAAAGAAAGAAAGAATTTATCATCACAATTGAGTCCAAAATTTTGGTTGCTAAGCAAGAGCGTTGTTAAATGAGTTTCACCACATTTTAAAAGGTGGCCACTCCCACCTGTCACATGACTGCCAAGCCACACCCACAAAATAGGCCACACCTACAGAGTAGGTTCTAAAAAATTTGAAACCCACCCCTGGTCAAAACATATGACAACTCTGTGATGACACAAGTTTGACCACCCCTGCTTTAGACGGTAAGAGTAGAGCTAATGGGATACAATGTCCCAGCATCCCTCACCATTGCCATTGCTGGTGGGGATTGTGGCGAGCTACAGTTCAGCTGTTGGGACGCTCCTAAATTATGCACCCAGTGCCATCAATTGATAATTGATAGTGCACATATATTAAACATATTTTGAATTAAAATGAGTACATGAATACATGAACATTCTTATCAGTAATACTGCTTTGCTGCCTGCAGCCATGTTATTCTTCTGGGTTCTTTTTTTTTTTTTAATATCTCTATTATTAAGATTTTGGAACAGCATGGCTTAGCATTCCATTTTTCTTTTTCATTTTGTGCCTTGGCATGCAAGTTGAAGTCCATCAGCAGCAGCACATTTATAACAGATAGCAGAAAGAAATATTTCTTTTTTCCAAGTTCATCTGTAGAAAAAAAATTACAGAAACGTTGGCTTTTAAACAGCATTGGTTTCTGCAGAACCGTTGCCTTGCCTCTATATAAACAGAAACCATGCATACTTTATTTTATTTATTTTCCTGCCCTTCTCCTGGCAAGGACCCATCTCCTGCCAAGAGACCCATACTGTCTCTTCAGGAGTTACACATTATGTTTCTCTTGGTAAAAATATAAGCAAACGAATCACCCAATCAGTAATAATCTCAAGAAAATATACTAAAAAGGAATCAGAAATGGAACTTTTGTTTTTATACAGATTGTGGGTACATTAAGAAGTTGGAGTGTATACTTAAAATGAAGATACTATTGAATTTAGAATTTAGAACTACAGTGGTACCTCGGTTCACGAACGCTTCTGTTCACGAACAACTCGGTTCACGAACAGAAACGTTCATCAAAATATGCTCCGGTTCACGAACTCCGCTTCGGTTCACAAACAGGAGCCGCGGCCATTTTAATGCTATTTCCTGGCTGTCACATGGTTGTGACTTCCTGTAGGAAGATCGTGGGGAGAAGGAGACACAGAAAAAAGTACACTGTGAGTACTTTCAGTGACTTTTTTTAATTTTTGTTATGCTTTTAGCACATACAGTATTTGTTTCATATTTTTTGTGCTTCAAAAACCAAAAAAAAGTTTTAGCAGACTATTTACAGAAACCTAAAGATGAGATCAGGGGGGATATTGACCTAGTCTATAGAATAAATTCAGCATATGCCAGGATAAATGAAGTACCCAGAGAGATACATATTAAATTTGTTAGAAGGTCAACCAGAGAGGGAATTTTGAAGGCGCAGAGAGGGGGGCCGTTAATTTACCAACAAAAGGAAGTCACCATCTTGAAGCAGATCCCAAAAAAGATTAGAGAGGTGAGGATTCCTTCTTATCTAAAAAATTGTTTGACCACGGGATCTGGTTTAAGTGGGCGATGCCGGAAGGGATGTTGGTGTTCTGGAATGAAGGAAGAGTAAAGATTAAAACAGTTGCTGAGGCGGAAGCCTTTCTTAAAAAACATTCCTCTATCCTGGGGGAAGATCTAGGGGGGACGGAGGGGGCCACGGCCCCGCCCGCTGGGGGCCAGGGAGGAGAAAAAGAAGATACAATTGCCAAGAGACTTAGATCGAAAAAATAACTTTGCTTTTTTTTTTATTACTATTAATATTGCTTAACTTTTTGTCTGGATGTTTGTACACGACTGCTAGCATAAAATGGAGAATTTAGGAATCTTGTACTTATTTTCACCTTGTAGTACTTTTGGAAAAATGTTCTTTTAATGTTTTATTATGAAGCCCTAGAAGGGCCAATGAACCCGACGCGAAAGTTCTTAATATGTTTCTGTATCCCTTACCCTACCCTTTTCGAAAATTGTAAAAACCAATAAAACTTTTTCAATACAAAAAAAACCAAAAAAAAGATCAGAACAGATTAACCGGATTTACATTAAACCCTATGGGAAACTGTGCCTCGGTTCACGACCAATTCGGTTCGCGACCAGAGTCAGTTCACGAATTAAGTTCGTGAACCGAGGTACCACTGTATTTATACCTTTGGTCAATATTGATGTAATCAGTGGTATTCACAGCAAACCACTATGATGCTAGAATGATGGTACATGTATAGCGATGCCATCAAGAAAATGCTATAATGTTGTATTGGCACCCCACCATCTAATTGGCAATGTAAGTTTCATTATTTGTCTTTACTTCCCTCCATAGATGACTTTGGATATGTTTAAAATGTACAGACAAGGCAGAGAATGCAGAACATACCTGAATGATCACTATTCATATGTTCAATAGGGCTTATACTACTAAAACCTTTTTATCTGTTTGTTTATATCCTTCAGTTGGGCAAAATTTGACCCATAGGGCAATCATTATTATAATCAAGGCACACCCATCTTCCAATGGGCTAACTAACAGAATGCTGGGACCAATGATAGCCATTTGTCTGAAATGGTATAAGGTTCCTGCCCACGCAGGGGGTTGGACTAGAAGACCTACAAGGTCCCTTCCAACTCTGCTATTGTATTGTATTGTATTGTAATGACACCTAGGGGAATGAAATTTGAAAAAGTTGTGTGCTTCACTGCCACTAGGTTTTCCAAATATGCTTCCCAGAAACCCATAGGTTTCATAGTGCAAGGGAAGATGGGTATGTCTCTGCCCTCCTTCCTGATTTCTTCTTGCCCCTGTTCCAAATCCACTAGCAACAATGCCTGTTGGAGGGAAAAGCCATTAGCTGCTTTGGAAATGTGCCCAAAATTTAAGGCCTGGACTAAGGAGAGTACACAAAATTATCTGCTATAACATCCTACCCATAAAAGACTACTTCAACTTCAACCACAATAATACATGGGCAAACAATAGATACAAACTCAAAGTAAACCGCTCCAAACTCGATTGCAGAAAATATGACTAGCAATAAAGTGGTCAATGCCTAGAACACTCTACATGATTCCTTTGTTAGTTCCTCAAACCCCCGTATCTTTAACCTTAAACTGTCCACTGTGGACCTTACATGTTTCCTAAGAGGTCCCTAAGGTAAGGTGACCAGACATCCCGCTTCTGGCGGGACAGTCCCGGTTCACCAGCAGATGTCCCGCACCCCACCGCCTCTTCAAAATGTCCCGCTTTTTGCAGACAGGCAGCGGGCGGGGATAGCTGAGAGCGCTGGCTCAGGCGGGAAGGGGGAAGGTGGCCCGAGGAGAGGGGGGGCGTATGCTCTGGCGCGGCATGTGCCTGCCCAGAGGGCGTCGGGGCCGAGGAGAGGGGGCGCGCTTTGGCACGGCACGCACCTGTGCAGAGGACGTCAGGGAAGGGGCGTGCTCCCACCCGCCCCCACAGGGCCCTCTTTAAAGGCAGCGGCGGCGGCCCGGCCCAGCGGTGCTGAGAGCCACTGGATCGGGCAGGAAGAGTGAAGGCGGCCCAAGGCGGCCGCTTTCAGCTCGGCCCATCACGCCGGCATGATGGGCTGACAGCGGCCGGCTCGGGCTGCCTTCTTCCTCTCCACCCCAGCCGGCAGCTCTCAGTGCCGGGCCGCCACTGCTGCCTTTAAAGAGGGCCCCGTGGGGGCGGGTGGGAGTGAACCCCTGCCCCGACGCCCTCTGCGCAGGCGCGTGCCGCACCAGAGCATGCGCACCCCCCCATCGACGGTGTCCTGCTTTGGGACTTTGAAAAATCTGGTCACCTTACCCTAAGGGTGTGCATAAGCGCACCAGCCTGCTACTGTCCCTGTCCTACTGTCCCCATTGATATGTATTCATTTTATGTGTTCATGTCCATGTTATACTTATTTATATCCATCAATCTGTACCAATCTCAAGCAATAATGTCCACGTCTATACTAATACCTGTTACCTTGTACATGTTGACAAAATAAATAATTACAATAAAAAAATAAAAAATAAGTCTCTTAATGGCGACAGCTGATTTCTCTAAACTTCTCTTACCCCTATTCTAAGTATGGGAGACCTGAAGTTACTTTCTCTTTTCTTTTCTTTTCTTTTCTTTTCTTTTCTTGACTGCTCAGAACCTTTTCTTTTTCCTTTTGGTGCTTGGAAATGTAGGCAGTATTTGGCACGAGTCTCCCCATAGGGTAGATCAAGTTCATAAACTGCTAGAACAGCTATAAGCAGAAGCTTCTTGAGCTTAGATTAGTACTTGAGAGCAAAGCTGAGAGATGAACTGCAAACAGGCAGATAAGCCAGCGCCTTGGTTTCCTGTGCCGAAAAGCCATTGCAATACTGGCTTAAGCGAAGAAGCATGTGATTTTTAATGTATTAGGAGACATAGCATGAAGCAAAGCCAAGAAATTTCCTTTGTATGCTTAATGGTATATCATTTTTAAAAAATATTTGTTTGCAAAAATTGTAATGACCACTAGATGATGCAAAAGAGATGCAGAAAGAGTTCATCCTTTCCTGCCATCTAAAGTTTATTCAGAACTTTACAGCCCAGATCTGGGAGCCCTATTAAATAAATGCTAAGCTGCTTGTACCTTCCTGCCATACTTATACATTTTTAATGCCTCTTTAGCTTCTTGATTTATGTCCACACCCTTCTTTCCCTTGATGGAAGTGATACTTACTCATGTGAGCCAAGGTGATAAACTACAGGCCTTGCTCTGCCAAATCTAATGTCCTGCTGCTTATGATGCACAGATGTTGTTTTCTTTTCAGAAGGCAAAATAAGGTTTTCAAAGTGGCCTTCCCTTTTATTCTTGCACTGAGGGACCTAGAGCAAAATGGCAGTAATCCAGATGAACAAATAACACACTATACTGGCTCTTCAGTAAATGATAAATCATTCCTAATGGCTGCTTTGTCAACAAAGGCAATCAGAGTGGTGAGATTTTTCTGAAGGTTTCATGGATTCCAGGCCTGGAATGAAAAAAAGATGACTTTGTTGGTTGTAATGTCCTTGTACATGCTCTCAATGGCTAAGACGCTGATCAGAAATGTCAGCAGTTTGGCGGTTCGAATCCCTAGTGCTATGGAATGGAGGAAGCTCCCACTCTCTACATGGGGCTTCCCTTGAGGTGCACCTGGAGGCTTCAGTTAGTGCAGAATGCGGCCGCGCGGGGGATTTTGGGAGTCTCTAGACACTCCCATGTAACACCTCTCCTGCGCAAGCTGCACTGGCTGCCTGTGGCCTTCTGGGTGCGCTTCAAGGTCTTAGTGACCATCTTTAAAGCGCTCCATGGCATAGGACCTGGCTACTTGCGGGACCGCCTCCTGCCACATACCTCCACCAGACCTGTCCGCTCCCACAAGGTGGGCCTCCTTAGGGTGCCGTCCGCCGGACAATGCCGGCTGGCGACTCCCAGGGGAAGAGTCTTCTCTGTGGCAGGCCCTGCCTTCTGGAACGACCTGACCCCTGACCTCCCTTTAAAAGAAGCCCACACACTTCTGATACCTGTCTACTAAATAAAGAGCAGTTGCATTAGCTGAATGTCCTGCCGCTTCACTCGACCCACACTTAACAGTTCAAAGCAGGGGTCATTTTTTATTTACAGCGTTACTTTAAATAAAAGTGAAACTTATCTTGAACTCATTTCGGTCAGCTTTTTATGGCTCTTCTCATTTAAAAAAATAAATAAACCTAAACTGGACTGCATTTTTATTCACACTAATTTCAGCAGTACTGCTTTATATTTGTTTTTCCACAGATAAAGACTTTGTAAGGATAAGCTGCTAGGGCAGGGGTCTCTAACCTTTGCAACTTTAAGTCTGAAGGACTTCAGCTTTCTGGGAGCTGAAGTCCTTCAGACTTAAAGTTGCAAAGGTTGGAGACCCCTGTGCTAGGTTAATCGGAATGTGTTCCTGTAAATCTGAGAATTGTTTGCTTTTAAGGCTTCTTCTAATGCATTCATTGTGGATATTATTGTTGATAAATGTTTGAAAGATATTTTATTTACCATCACTGCGATAGATGTTGTAAAGAAAAGTGCTGAATAAGTGGAGCATGCCATCATGTGGTAATATTGTTATGTCTTTCCCCCTTATATTGCTTTGTGGATATTAAATATGAGCTGAAAACTCTCACCATCACCTGAATAGATTGTCAGAAAGTAATCTTGACTTTCAGGAATCGTTCGACAGGTTATTCAGCGTTTAACTCCATTTTGAGTATAAGGCCAATTAATTGTCTGCATGGCATTAACTTGATTCTTGGGGTAATGTCACATACACCTTTCCAGCCCTCTATGGCAGGTCTTTCTTCGTCTTGATCTACAAGAAACTGAAATGGATAGAAAGCTGATTTAATTTAATTTAATTTATTTAGATTTATAGAACCGCCCTTCTCCATTGAAATGGACCCAGGGCGGTGCACAGGAAATTAAAATCAATAAATAACAATAAATACAAAAAAGTTAAGAATAAATTAAACTAAAAACCTGTGCTAAAAATCCCAATTAAAATTCCAAAATGCATTTGCTCATTGGCTAAGCTAGGCCGGCTTGATGGAACAGATAAGTCTTAAGTGAGCGGCGAAAGAGGGGAAGGTCTGAGATGGCCTGAAGTTCAGGGGGTAGGTCGTTTCCAGAGGGATGGCCCAGCCACTGAGAAGGCCCTCCCCCTGGGCACCGCTAGCCGGCATTGACCGGCGGATGGTACCCTGAGGAGGCCCTCCCTATGGGAGCGGATCGGACGGAGGGAGGTATGCGGCAGGAGACGGTCCCGCAAATTACTAGGTCCCGTGCCATGGAGCGATTTAAAGACGGTGACAAGCACCTTGAAGCGCACCCGGAAGGCCACCGGCAGCCAGTGCAGCTCGCGCAGGAGAGGTGTTACGTGGGAGCTTCGAGATGCTCCCAGAATCCCCCGCGCGGCCGCATTCTGTACTAGCTGGAGCCTCCGGATGCACCTCAAGGGGAGCCCCATGTAGAGAGCTTTACAGTAGTGTCGGTGGGACATTAGCTATGGTGCGGTTTATATGGTTTTGGCTTAAAGGTTTGTTCAATGGGGTTTATAGTTTAGTCCAGTTTATAGTTTAGTCCAGTATGAACCCAGTATAAAATTCATCTTTTATTCTGAGACAAGGAAACTACATTGGAACACTGTATAAATTTGATGACTGTTTCATGTTGGTTAGATGTGCAATGCATGTCTTTAACATGCAAGCCCAGGCATAATTGAAAGCCTGCCAACGCAGTTATCCAGATCAATTTGCATCTGCTGCTGTGGCCTAGAGGTGGAGCTCTTGCCTCACAAGCAGGAGGTTTTGAGTTCGATCCTAGGTAGAGGCAGATGTAGGGTTTCCTGCTTGGGCAGGGGGTTGGACTAGATCACCTGTAAGTTCCCTTCCAACTCTGAGAAACTTATGCCTAGTGTAATTAATGCAGAATTATTCTGACATGTTTTCTCAAGCTTCTCCCCTTCCCTGGACTAAAGAATATTTTCTGTAACAATCCTCTCTCTCCTTACCTACTCAGGGTTTGCTAGACAGTCTCATACCCAGGGACTTCTCATACCCAGTCTGCTTGTTTTGTCCACCTCCAGACTTCTGGATCCTTAGCAGGTCAAACTGGGGCTGTTTTCTTAAGAGTAGCAGCTGTCATCCTGCAATGTGGATTGAATGAACAGTGATGCTTCTACTGCCATAATTTAAATGGGGCTTCCCTTGAGGTGCACTCGAAAGCTACAGCTAGTCCAAAACGCAGCCGCGCGGGTAATTACGGGAGCCACCAGAAGCTCCCACATAACACCAATCCTGCGCGAGCTGCATTGGCTTCCTGTGGTCTTTCGGGTGCGCTTCAAGGTTTTGATGACCATCTTTAAAGCGCTCCATGGCTCAGGGCCTAGTTATATGCGAGACCGTCTCCTGCCCCATACATCCCTTAGACCGATACGCTCCCACAGAGAGGGCCTTCTCAGGGTGCTGTCGGCCGGACAATGCCGACTGGCGACAACCAGGGGAAGAGCCTTCTCTGTGGCGGGCCCTGCCCTTTGGAACGACCTACCTCCTGAACTCCGGACCATCACCGACCTCCGCCTCTTCTGCCAATGTCTAAAGACATACTTTTTTCACCAAGCCGGCCTAGCCTAACCTCCCATGGGGACTTTTAGAAAAGTTTTAAATTGGGTTTCAAATAATTGGTTTTAGCATAGGATTGGGATTATTTAATATATATTTTAAATTATTTATTCATTTTCTATTTTGTATATCTTTATAAATTTCCTGTGCGCCGCCCTGGGTCCTCTGTGGAGAAGGGCGGGATATAAATGTAATAAAATAAATAAATAAATAAATAAATAAATAAATAAATAAATAAATAAATAAATAAATAAATAAATAAATAAATAAATAAATAAATAAATAAATAAATAAATAAATAAATAAATAAATAAATAAATAAATAAATAAATAAATAAATAAATTTAAGTAGGGGTCTTATCTATATAAATAAAAATGTAACTATGAGTTTGTTCAAAACAGGTAATCTCCAAAAGTACTGCACTGATCGCTTCCAAATTTTCACACAACATTCCTTACAAATACAGCACCAATGATACAAATACAATAGCAGAGTTGGAAGGGACCTTGGAGGTCATTTAGTCCAACTCCCTACCTAGGCAGGAAGCCCTATACCATTTTAGACAAATGGCTATCCAACATCTTCTTAAAGACAGGCATTGTTGGGGCATTCACAACTTCTGGAGGCAAGCTGTTCCACTGATTGATTGTTCTAACTGTTAGGAAATTTCTCCTCAGTTCTAAGTTGCTTCTCTCCTTGATGAGTTTCCACCCATTGCTTCTTGTTCTGCCCTCAGGTGGTTTGGAGAATAGTTAGACTCCCTCTTCTTTGTGGCAGCTCCTGAGATATTGGAACACTGCTATCATGTCTCCCCTGGTCCTTCTTTTTAGTAAACTAGACATACCCAGTTCCTGCAACCGTTCTTCATATGTTTTAGTCTCCAGTCCCTTAATCATCTTTGTTGCTCTTCTCTACACTCTTTCTAGAGTCTCCACAACTTTTCTACATCGTGGCGACCAAAACTGGATGCCGTATTCCAAGTGTGGCCTTACCAAGGCATTATCAAGTGGTATTAACACTTCATATATATAGATTGTGTAGATGTCACACCTGTGCCAGGTACACGCAACGGAAATGTAAAAAATGTTTTAAAAAAAGAGAGCAGTGAGCCACAGGTGCTGTTGTTTTATGACATCCTTTATGACATAAAATACTCTGGTATGTAGGTAGGCAGCTATAGGGATAGAGAGAGGGAGGGAGAAATGTGGTAGGTAGGTAGGTAGAGGGATAGAGAGAGAGAGGGAGAAATACAGTATGTATGTATGTATGTATGTAGGTATGTAGGTAGGTAGGTCTGTAGGTAGGTAGGTAGGTAGGTAGGTAGGTAGGTAGGTAGAGGGATAGAGAGAGAGAGAGGGAGAAATACAGTATGTATGTACGTATGTATGTAGGTACGTAGGTAGGTAGATCTGTAGGTAGGTAGGTAGATAGGTAGAGGGATAGAGAGAGAGAGGGAGAAATACAGTATGTTTGTATGTATGTATGTATGTATGTATGTAGGTAGGTAGGTAGGTAGGTAGGTAGGTAGATAGGTAGATAGGTAGGTAGGTAGAGGGATAGAGAGAGAGAGGGAGAAATACAGTAGGTAGGTAGGTAGGTTAGGTAGGTAGGTAGAGAGAGAGAGAGAGAGGGAGAAATACAGTATATATGTATGTAGGTAGGTAGGTAGGTAGAGGGAATACAGTAGGTAGGTTGGGGGTCATATGGTGGTTGTGTGTACGTGTTTGTGTGCAGGTGTAGATCTACACACAGATTGGTTGGCCATTTAACCAGACTGGGCCACAGCAACGCGTGGCCGGGAACGGCTAGTAACAAATGAAACAGTAAAATACTCGTTGAGTGCTTTTGTTATGTTATTTGGCTTCACATAATCACTGTTCACCACATACATTCTGTTAAGGATGAACAGCCTTCTTAAATGCATCATGAAAGGAGGCTACACTTTCTTCAACCAGGTCCTGCAAAAGATTATCTTTTGCTCCTCTATGTTTCAGCCATAATACTCCCGTAATGTACTCCTTATGGAGTAGCATTTGGCCTTCTTTTGCCATAGAAGATAAGTGAGGACAGATCTTTTTAACTAGTTTGCTTTTATTATGAGTTTTAATTTGCTATATTTTTATTGGTAGTTTATTTTCTCCTCTTTTTTTCCTCCCTAAAGGATCGCTGTAATTGTGTACTTGTGTAATGATCTCTGGAGGGTCAGGGATAGGGGCTGTTCCTCTATCCTGGTCCTATTAGACCTCTCAGCTGCTTTCGATACCATCGTCCATGGTATCTTATTGCACCGGCTGGGGGGGTTGGGAGTGAGAGGCACCGTATTGCGGTGGTTCTCTTCCTACCTCTCCGACCGGTCGCAATTTGTGTTGACAGGAGGGCAGAGGTCGACTTCGAGGCCATAACATTTTGCAGTCTCATTCGAGGCCATTTGAGGCCATTTGAGGCCATTCGAGGACATTCGAGGACATTACATTTTGCAGTCTCCTTTCCAGTCTGTAGCCCGACTGCCATTTTTACAACCTTAATAATGTTGGCCTAGTTTAATTGGGGATGTGGTAAGTGGAAAATAGTAGTCGCTGCCCAAAGAAAATGGAGCCTCTTGAGAGAATTTTCTGCAAGATTGCCTTATTTTTTCTTAGGAGAAGGAAAAAAAGAATGATCTCCACTTTTTTTCAGGAAAAATATGTTTTTTTTTAGAAATCTCCACTTAATGGTCCCAATAATGATAGTAGGGTCTTATCCGTGTTATTTAAATGGATTTCATCCCTGTATGGTTGCAATAATCTTTTCTGGTTTGAGTCTTATCTCATGACATTCTTTACATCTTTCTTTCTTTTTTTATTTATCAGCTAAGAAAATAATTCCTGAACAATCTGGACTTTTTTTTGTTAGAATGTGCATCTATTATTCCCCCTCCCCTCTTTTAAAAGAATTGATGCAGAAAAAAACTGTTCAGAGTTTAAAGCCACATCATTGTTGAATTATTTCAGCTGAACATTAGAGAGGAGCAATTTAAGTCATCTTAGCATAATGCAATGGCTTCTTTCATTAAAGGATTCTATGAAACTGCATTTGGTTCTCCTCCTGCGAACATTCTTGCTGTTTGAATGCAGGTAGATTATTTCCTACAATGATAGCTATCATCCATTATTTTACTGACGATGAGTTTGCTTGGTATTTTTTCAATTTTTTTTAAAAAAAAACTAAATAAATTTATTTATTTATTTATTTTATTAAATTTATACCCCGCCCTTCTCCAAACGGACCCAGGGCGAACTTTTACCTTTACCTTTACATTTCTAGTAACCTTCCAAATTATGGGAAATAAAATAACAAAACAGATTGTGGAAGTATCTATGGATCCACATTCTGTCTTTTGTCAAATTAAAAATGGAAGGCATTGGCTGATAAGTGTGTGTGTGTGTAATAAAACCATGTTCAACACCTGGTTTGAGGTGTGACAAGGATCATCCGTATGTTCCACATACTGAGTGGCCATGTGAATTATAATGTGTACAGCTGCAGAACCTGGACCATTTCTTGCCAGATTCCATAGAGGAGTGAAGGCATATTGGATCAGGACGCCCTGCACACAGTCACTCATGCGCTCTTGACATCCCGACTGGACTATTGTAACTCTCTCTACATGAGGCTCCCCTTGAGGTGCACCCGGAGACTTCAGCTAGTCCAGAACGCAGCCGCATGAGCAATTATGGGAACCGCTAGGTTTACCCATGTAACACCGCTCTTGCGCGAGCTGCACTGGCTACCTGTCGTCTTCCGGGTGCGCTTCAAGGTGTTAATTATCATCTTTAAAGCGCTCCATGGCTCGGGACCTAGCTATCTGCGGGATCGGATCCTGCCTCATACATCCTCACGGCCGTTTCGCTCCCACAGAGAGGGACTTCTCCGGGTGCCGTCCACTAGACATTGTCAGCGGGCGACACCCAGGGGAAGGGCTATCTCTGTGGCGGGCCGGCCCTCTGGAACGACCTTCCCCCCGATATCAGGACGACCACGCTCCTTCCATCTTAAATTAAAAACTCACTTTTTCTGTCTGGCCGGCCTAGGATAAGTCTCTCTGTCTTTGGGGTTTTTATTGGGAAATTAGTACTGCTTAGTTTTAATGGGGAAATTTTAGCGCAGGTTATGTTTAATTTGTTTTTAGAATTGTTTGTATGTATTTATTGTTTTTATTCTACCTATGCACCGCCCCGAGTCCCTGTGGGGAGAGGGTGCGGTTTTATAAATATTAAATATTATTATTATTATTATTATTATTATTATTATTATTATTATTATTATTATTATTATTATTATTATTATTATTATTATTATTATTATTATTATTATTATTATTATTATTATTATTATTATTATCTCTCTTGAATTCAAATATCATCTCAGTATCTTTACACGGAATGTGTTATAAAATCTGAGGAACTGGATAAGAGATGATTTTGGTCCTATTGGGTTAGTTGATAGCCACATTATTGACAATCTGTCTTTCCATATTCATATTATATAAATTCAATAAATAAATAATGTAGTCTACATTGCTACATAAAGGGATGAATTGGCTCAGTGGCTAAGACGCTGAGCTTGTTGATCAGAAAGATCGGCAGTTTGGTGGTTTGAATCCCTAGTGCCATGTAACGGAATGAGTTCCCGTTACTTGTCCCAGCTTCTGCCAACCTAGCAGTTCGTAAGCATTAAAAATGCAAGTAGAAAAATAGGAATTGCCTTTGGTGAGAAGACAACAGCGTTCCATGCGCCTTTGGCATTTAGTCATGCCGGTCATATGACCACGGAGATGTCTTCAGACAGCGCTGGCTCTTCAGATTTGAAATGGAGATGAGCACTGCCCCCTAGGGTCGGGAACGACTAGCACGCATGTGCGAGGGGAACTTTTACCTTTACCTTTACATTTCTAGTAACCTTCCAAAATATGGGAATATTATTTAATTCTTACTGATTGTTTTTACTGGCTTTCCGAGAACTTTTTCAATGCAATTTGAAGCCGGGGTTATTAATTTTGTATTTTTTCTCCATAATGGTGACCATATGTGTATTCTACGTATAACAGGGGTCTCCAACCTTGGCAACTTTAAGTCTGAAGGACTTCAGCTCCCAGAATTCTCCAGCCAGCTTTGCTGGCTGGAGAAATCTGCGAGCTGAAGTCCTTCAGACTTAAAGTTGCCAAGGTTGGAGACCCCTGACGTATAAAACTTCAGAATATTCCCCATCCTTTTTTTCTACTTTCGTCATCTGCAAAGCCCAGAGCCAATGTGGAAAAAAGCCTGATGGCTCTCTTACTATAATACGGATTTCTTTTATACATCACATAGCTTCAGGTCTTCATATTCTGAGTTGAGTTAAATTATGCTAAGGCATAAGATTAAAGAACCGATCACAACAAAATTTATTTCAATTTATTGCCAGCATCCGGATGATGGATAAAGAAGCTTAATTCCACCTCTTGCTCCCAGCCATCAAAGCAGGATAATCAAAATTAGTTCCTATTCTGTTTATTTGCCACATGCGTTGATTATAAGCCATGCATCTGCAGTGCATTTTGCTGCAATCTTGTGCATTTTATGAGCTTGTACAATTCACTGAAATCTCTAAGATTTATATGTGCTTCGCAGAGTGTAGTATTTCCTCTTTATTTGTATCAATAAACATCTGAATCTTGGCAGAATGTATAAAAGAAAAAATATGCAATCTATTTTGATGCTCCAGTAAGATTGTTTGGACCTTTATGTATGCTGTATTCTACCAAATGAATATCAAACTGAGTGATTGGCAGAATTATGCTTATGTTTTACACTAATGTGCTGCTACATAATTTAGTATCACATGTGTGATGTGCTACATTGTGTTTCAAGTATGCATAGGAAATTCCATTGTCATTTTTGGCTAGAGTTTTCATTTAAACAACTGTAGTTCAGCCACATTTATGGATCAGCTCATATGCTTGGAGTGAAAAAGATGTGCATGAATATTCAAGCACATTTCTGTGTGTGCTCTTCTTAATGTACATGGTTAAATATGCTGCTGGTGTTTGTTTGTTTTTTAAGCATGCACAGTTCTTACAAGCAACTTTTTCACAATCATAGTAGCTTGTTTGTTCTAAAACAAGTGCATGTGTGTTTTTCTAGGTTTTTTTTTTTAAATGTGGAATTTGCATTGCAAAATTCTGAGCCTGCTATTAACATAAATCAACTTATTAATATAGCCATGAATTTTTACCACTGGGAGGTAGAAATTCCCTGTATATAATCTGTCCATGTTGGGATATTACAGAATTCATAATAGAGTTGAAAGGGATGTTGGAGGTCTTCCAGTCCCATCCCCTGCCTAAGTAAAAACTCTTATATCATTCAGACAAATGACTGTCCGATCTCTTCTTAAACTTCTCACAACTTCTGGAGGGAAGCCGTTTCATTGATTAATTGTACTCATTGTCAGGAAATTTATCTTTAGTTTTAGGCTGAATCTCTCTTTAAAGCTCTTCCTCATGTTACTTCTAATCCTGCCCTCAGGTGCTTTGGCGAATAGGTCAACCCCTTCCTCTCTCTAACAGCCCCTCAAATGTTATTTTTAAAAAAGACATATTAACCTATTATCAAATAGTTGCAGTTTCTGTATCTAAGCTAAAGGTAAAGATTCCCCTTGCACATATGTGCTAGTTGTTCCCGACTCTAGGAAGTGGTGCTCATCTCCATTTCAAAGCCAAAGAGCCAGCACTGTCCGAAGACGTCTCCATGGTCATGTGGCCGTCATGACTAAATGCCAAAGGCACAGAGAATGCTTTTACCTTCCCATCAAAGGTGGTCCCTATTTTTCTACTTGCATTTTTACATGCTTTCAAACTTCTAGGTAAGCAGAAGATGGGAGCTCACTCCGTTACGTGGTTCCAGGCATTCTAACCACCAAACTGCTGACGTTTCTGATCGACAAGCTCAGTGTCCTACCCATTGAGCCACTATGTCCCTGTATTTATAATATTTAAATTAGAAAAAAAAAATAGCGAAGGGCTTTTTCATCCTTGAAATGTTATTATGAGAGCTCAAAATTCATGTGGATAATTTGCAATGTTGGACCTTTTGGTCTGAGGGTCTCTTTTTGCTGACTACTTCTACTGTGATCACAATTTTGACTAACCTAAAGGAAGATGGCATGTATCAGGGCAAATACCTGCACTTTTCTTTCTTCAGTTTAACATCCAAGAGTTGCAAGTGTTCATTGGAGATGCATTGATAGTTAGAGTCTCTTTACATTCCATAGCCAGACTATAGGAAGTGTAAAGGAAGACACAGTGGAAAAACTCAGGTAGATGAATTAAGCCTAAACTTGTTTCAAACAACATGGAGAATACAAATGGGACACATGAAATAGACTGGTTGTTTGTTGTTGAATTGTGACCCATGATCTTGTGTGATTTTTGGCATCCATTAAGAAAGGGAAGCTATGTTGTTAGGTCTTGATCACCCAATCATAGGAATCGTTTGATTAAGGCAAAGTGAAGACGCCTTTAAACTGAGCTCAGATTTATATGGTTTTCTTTGACAACAACATGGGAAGGGTTTCCTCTCTGTTTTCCTCTGTGAGTTCCCAATCGGACCTACAGCCTTGGAATTTCCTAATTGTGTTAATAATAATGTCATATTCTATTTCGTTTTGTGAAGATCACCCTAGATCAGTTACATGCTGCCCTCTCCTGTAACAAAGATCTCTGGAGCAATTTTGAATAGCATTTAAAAAAAATAAATCATATTAGGTTGTAGCCTATTTATATGCATTAATTTATGAAAGGAACTAACATTTCCTTCCCACCTCTTGATGAAAGCCTAATGGAAATTTCATCAACAACTGAATTAGTTGTGGGAAGAGACCTTCCATCTTAAAATACTTCTTATAGTGGCCGCATAGGTGGCTTCGTTTTTTTTTTTTAATCCTTCATACCGTAACATTTTCACCTATTTGAAACTTTCAAAAACAGATCTTGCTTTGAAGCTTGAATTAGTCATTTTTCAAACGAAGCTTTCATTAGCTGTGGTGAAACAGACAGCAGAAGTTGCGGAGAACAATTTTATCTTAATAACATACAGAGTGCATGAAACTCACAAACCAATTACCATCTATTACAAACACAATAGCAAATAACAAATAAGAACATCAGGCTTCCGTAGTACTGTAATTATCTGAATCTTTTCCAACTCCGTGCAAGGTAAGTGACATATAATTCAGAGTATTTTTTGTTTTGTTCTTGTGCATACAAGAGCTAGATGAGCCTAGTGGGAACGATTGAATTAACCAAACTCACCTCGCTAAGAATTTTACTGACATGAAACTCCATTTGTTGGCAAAGTTATTAACAGTGCAATCTCATACATGTCTACTGAGAAGTATATCCCACCAAAATAAGTGGGCAGAGGAGATACAGAAAACCAGCCTCGGGCTTATTTCCAATAAATCTTGCTGAATCCAGGAGAATGCACTTCTATGGGCATTCTTCTATATAGGATTTTGCCGTAAGCTCTAACATGCACCTTAGTTTGGAGAAGTACAATGAAACCAGTGAGACATCTCCAGAAGAAACAAGCTATGCACCACAGCTATTTTCAGAAATAAGTATCAATTTCACTATAGGACTACAGAAAGGAGACGTTTCTTTAATTGCCTGGACTGACCAATCCTATTTGGCTTCGAATATTTTCTTTTGTCATAGAAAACAAAAGTCGATCCTCAGAGAGAAAGGCTATACTTTGTACATGGAACAAAATAACTCCAACGCTCTCATCAATTGATAACTGAATACTTGTAGGAAAGCATTTGACCTAGCCACATAATATAAATTCGTCAATAATAAACAGCAAGGGTAGAACGTTTAAACCAGGGGTCTCCAACCTTTGCAACTTTAAGTCTGAAGGACTTCAGCTCCCAGAATTCTCCAGCCAGCAAAGCTGAAGTCCTTCAGACTTAAAGTTGCAAAGGTTGGAGACCCCTGGTTTAAACTGCTCTAACTTTACAGTCTTGCCTGTTGTTTCTCTGCTTAAGAATATTGCTTCAGTAACGTCAGAAACAAGGGGATATGATGGCTCAGTGGCTAAGATGCTGAGCTTGTCGACCAGAAATGTCAGCATTTCAGCGGTTTGAATCCCTAATGCTGTGTAACAGAGTGAGCTCTTGTTACTTGTCCCACCTTCTGCCAACCTAGAAGTTCTAAAGCATGTAAAAATGCAATTAGAAAAATAGGAACCATCTTTGGTGGGAAGGTAAAAGCATTCCTTTCCCCTTTGGTGTTTCGTCATGCAGGCCACGTGAGCATGGAGATGTCTTTTGCAGGGCTGGCTCTTCGGCTTTGAAATGGAAATGAGCACTGCCCCCTAGAGTCAGGAACGACTAGCATATCTGTGCAAGGGGAAACTTTACCTTTAATGCCAGAAACATTTTAATACTAGTTTTATTAAAAATATAGTGAAAGGATAAAAACCAATACAGACTAAAACCAAAAAGGACAGAAAGGAAAAAAGAAAATCAGAAAAGAAGTAAAAATGAAAATTAAATTAAAATACTGTAGTAAAGATTATACACACATATACAATAATATTACTTACTTACTTTACTGTATTGTCATTGAACGTCTATACACAGTTTACACATATAACGAAATTCACCCAGAGACCAGGCCCAACACCCATAACCATTCCCAAACACACCCTACCCACCAAAAAATCCCAGCCCCTAAACTACCCAAACATCCACACAACAGACTAAGTAGTGCTGTCCAATAGCTCACTGATGGCGACCCTTTAGTTCATTGTTGAGTGCAATGATAGCTCTGGGATAAAAGCTAATCAGAAGACGTGAGGTCCTAGTTTTAATTGTTCTGTATCTTCTGCCAGAAAGCAACAGTCTAAAAAGATTGTAAGCAGGGTGGGAAGAGTCTCTGAGAATGCTATGCAACTTCCTCAAACAGTGAGATGCAAAGATGTCATCCAGAGCTGGTAGCTGGAGCCCGGTGATATTCTGGGAAGGTTTAATGATTCTCTGTAGAGCTTTTTTGTCTGCTGCAGAGCTGCTCCCATACCATGCAAGAATTCTGTATGTCAGGACACTCTCAATAGTGCTGCGATAGTAGAACAGAAGTAGAAGCTGAGATAGATTTATCTTCTTTAGCATTCTCAGGAAGTACAGCCTCTTCTGTGGCTTCTTCACAAGCATGTTAGCATTCATGGTCCATAAGAGGTCCTCTGAGAACCCTCTCCACCTCCTCGCCATTTATGTACAATGGTAAATGTACAGTATATGTGTGTGTATACATATATACAGTAATGATTTCCCCCTTCAACAGGCTAAGAATAATTGAAGTGACCCGAGTATGGAATAGCGAGATATGGAATGCAGTAATATTAGCCTGAAACACTGAAAATAGAAAAATATGCAGCTTATTTTTATCCAATATGGACAACAGTTCTTGTCTTGAACTATATACTTTATTCATTTTTCACATTTTGGGTTCCTAAGGTACCTAAGAAGCCTTTCCTTGTTAATACAGATTTATAAATGAGGAACCCCCCCAAATAAATCATCAGAATAATACTCAGTTGTATTAAGTATAAACTTACCGCTGGCTTGATCCTGTGCATTAATGTGATTTGATAGTGTATAGCTTTATACTAAATGCTGGAGACCTCTATAGAAAATAACATTAGCCTTGCTGAGCTGTCATTTTGGGAAGAACTATTATTAAGCCCTCTAGGAAATTTCATAACTCACTCTGCCTACTGGAATATCTGTAAATGCTGATTCCAGAAAGTAATAGATAAGAGATATGGAAAGAACCTAAGGTCAACAAAAAAGAAAAAAAAATCAAATCCTGGAGGTATCAAAATAGGAACAATTTCTCAATTGTGAATGAAGGAGTAAACTTCATTCTGATTCATTTACATTGACTGACTGCAACTAATCGAGGATCAAATCATACAGCGATACTTAGAACTTTTTTTTTTTGTAGTTGAATTAATCATCCCTGGATCAGTGTGGCTGAAAACAATTAGGAAAGCAAACCATTGTTTTTCACTTCATTGTTTTTTCACAGGAGAAAAAACCTTGTTTTGTGGTGGATTGATCTAATAAGTACAGATATGTGTATGTATATATACTGTGTTTTCCTGAAAATAAGACAGGGTCTTATTCCACCCTCCCCTCAAATAAGTGCTTGGCCTTATTTGGGGGGAAGGTCTTATTATTTTTGAGGTGCAGGAGGCGGCGAGTGTAGTCACCTCATGGCTGCTGCTGTGTTCAATATTTTCAGGCAGGGCTTATATTCAGGGGAGGGCTTATTTTAGTGCATGTGCTCAAAAGCCTGATTGGGCTTATTATCCGGGAGGTCTTATTTTCAGGGAAACAGGATAGTATGTATGTGTATTCTTGGTCAAAGTATCTGAAAGTGTCCTCCAATAAAAGCAGAAATTCTACTATCTGCTCTGCTATACTATTTGATATCATATGAAAGGATGTAGATGATAAACTAACTGGAAAAAGATAATAGGCCGTCATAGCCAAAGAGCTCACTTGATCTTCCAATGGCAATTTAGTACAGCTAAATCAACTTCATGCCATCAGCTCACCTGCCCAGGTGCTTGTTCAGCTGGACAAATGATTTCTTGGCTTTTAGCAGCATTGCCACCAGGGAAGATCAGAAGCAGGTCAGGCCACAAAGCATGTAATACAGGTAGAAGACTCCAGAGGACTAATAGCCCACAGTCACCTAGATCTTAAATGTTTTTCCCCAATCTTCACCATTAATAATAGCAATCACTTGAATTAGGGCATTCTCGCCTTCTTCCTGCCTTTTTAATGCTGTGGTCCACCACCAGCCAGCGGAGCTGGGGGTAGACTCAGACAGTGAGGAGGTTGGGGAGGAACATGGGCCAGTTCTGGAGTCCTGGTGCTCTGATGAGTACTCTGCATCAGGAGCAGAGATGGGCCCAGGGCCATCTGACAGTTATCAGCTGCCTTTGGAGTCAGAGTTCAGTGGGACAGAAAAACAGCTGGAGCCTGTTCCCAATGTGTGCATGCAC
The DNA here is from genome assembly GCA_039707465.1 of Rhabdophis nuchalis. NCBI lineage: Eukaryota > Metazoa > Chordata > Lepidosauria > Squamata > Natricidae > Rhabdophis > Rhabdophis nuchalis. The sequence goes on from CM077656.1 coordinate 12,361,436, forward strand.
AGAGCTGCCAGGAGAAGGGAACAGTTAAGGAACAAGGGCCAACTCAGAAGTAAACCACAAAGTTAGCTCATTCACCAAACTAAGGCTGTGTGGCTTCACTGTCAGTGATTCATGCCTCACTAGTATGAAATGAATAGGGCATCTGTTCCATTTTTGGAGCAGTTCTCAAACTGCAACACACAATGTCTCCTGTCCCATACATCCCTTCGTCCGATCCGCTCCCACAGAGAGGGCCTTCTCAGGGTGCCGTCGGCCAGGCAACGCCGGTTGGCGACACCCAGGGGAAGGGCCTTCTCTGTGGTGGGCCCTATCCTTTGGAACGACTTACCCCCTGAACTACGTACCATCTCAGACCTCCGCCTCTTCCGCCAGTGTCTGAAGACACACCTTTTCCATCAAGCCGGCCTAGCGTAACCTCCCGTTGTGACTGCTCCTAGATAGTTTTAATTTGGGGGATTTTAGTTGATTTTAGCACAGGGTTAGAATTTAATATGTTTTTAAATTTTGTATTTTGTAATATTTGTTGTGTTTTTAAATTTCCTGTGCGCCGCCCTGGGTCCTTTTGGAGAAGGTGCCGGGTATAAATCTAAATTTAAAAAACAAACAAAAAACAATGCAAAAACATAATAATAGTAATAGTAATAGTAATAATAATAATAATAATAATAATAATAATAATAATAATAATAATAATAATAATAATAATAATAATAATAATAATAATAATAATAATAATCTTTATTGTCATTGTAAAAATTACAATGAAATTGGTTTTCATCCTTTTGGAAGAAGAAAGGTAGTTGTTCAGTACAACCCATAGACCTGAAATTCTGAGAAGTTCTTCTTTCTCCTTTTAAAGCCAGATCAGTCAATATTCCAACTCAAACCTGGGCGATTTGATGTCTCCAGTGTCTCTTTCCGTCTTTTGTAGTCTAATGCCTAGCATTGCAGTACATACTCAAAAGCACTAGGGTTAGAGATGCTTAGTTATGCAGCTCTAATAGTCTGAATAGATATTAGTTTAGTCAAGAAGAAGATTCTCACATGTTATGCTAATAATGCATTTTCCATCTTCATGTTTAAATCAGCCATTCTCAGCTAAGTTTCTTCCAATTGGTTGGTTTAAGCCACTCATAACTGTTTGTATGCCCTGGATAGAATTGGAACAGCATACCTGGAGACAGCTCAATTGAACGGTCTACTTAGAAACATTCAGAAAATTCATTTCTTAGAAGCATAATGCAAAAGGCATTTGAAAATATAGGAAGCTTAATCTTGCATGAATATTTTAAATATAAATTCTGACTACTAAAAAAGAAATTTGAGAGGAATAACCAAGGAGTGATATTGCATAAAAAATTAAGAAACAGTGATACTGCTTTATCCCTTAAAGTATTATAATGTGTAAAGTAGCAATGGAAGCAGGAGACGGCAAATCTGTATTAAGATTTTTAAAGAAAGGGAGTGTGAATCAGACAGAAGAAATCATAACACAGGTTTATAGATTTCTGTGATGCATCTGCCTTTGAAATATAATAATAATATAATAATAATAATTTTAATTTTATATCCCACTCTCTCTCCCCAAAGGGACTCGAGGCGGGGCACAGGCAATTAAAAATACAAATAAAACCACAGACAGAATACAAAATTAAAAATGAATTAAATTAATCCTGCGCTAAAAACCCATAAACTAAACTAAAACTACCCCTAAAACCCCTAACCTTAGAAGAGACTACCCAAGGCCGGCCAGGCGAAAAAGATGTGTCTTTAATTTTAAACGGAAGGAGCGGAGGTCCGTAGTTGTCCTAATATCGGGGGGAAGGTCGTTCCAGAGGGCTGGGCCTGCCACAGAGAAGGCCCTTCCCCTGGGCGTCGCCCGCTGACAAAGTCTAGTGGACGGCACCGGGAGAAGTCCCTCTCTGTGGGAGCGAATCGGCCGTGAGGATGTATGGGGCATTTGAGGATGTATAATGCCTTTGTCTGTTCCATATCTTTTTCTTCCTCTCTCTTGTGTTCTAACTTCTCCTATAGAAGAGGTTCCACAAATCCACAGTGCCGTTTAGCACCGATTCCAGCTCCCTCCCCCTGCCCATCCACCCATCATCAAGATGAAGAGCGAGAGGAGGAATTCTGGGAGTTGAAGTCCACAAGTCTTAAAGCTGTCAAGTTTGAACACCCCTGGGGGGGTGGTTCTAAAGGGTTAGGAGTGCAAGGGTCTTGTAACTTGCCTGCTTCAAATGCCAGAGTTTCTGAGCCAACATTTTGGTTGCTAAGCAAGAACATTGTTGTGAGTTTCACCACATTTTACAAGTTGGCCACGCACACCCAGTCACATGACTGCCAAGCCACTCCCACAAAACAGGCCACACCTACAGAAGAGGTTCTAAAAATTTCGAAACCCACCACTGAACTGAACGTTTAATAATGAACTTTACATTGCAAACTTTATATTGGAAACATGACTACTTAATAATGAACTTTTTATTTCTATTGAGATACAGTTGAACATTCTTAATAATACCATGGGTTTCAAAAATGTTTAATGATTTAAAATATGTAATATGGATACTATTTTCCTTCAACAGAGAACAAGAAATATAACCATTTGGAATATTCTATTGCTGAAGGAAATGATTTTTTTTTCTTATGTGAAAATACACTTTTCTTCAATTGCTTTTTTCAATTTACCCATGCAAAACCCTTTAAAATATTAATTCATACAATAAATTCTTAAAACTTCAGAAGATCTGATGCTTTGTGAGATCATTCACTAAGGCAAGGTTGTCAAACTCCCGGCCTGGGGGCCTGATGTGCCACATGCTGGCCACACCCAGGCCCGGCTCAGCAAAGGGATAAAATGTCCCATTATGTCACATGATGCCACCATGACAACATGAGTTTAAATGACATCCCTGCACTAAGGCAAATTAAAGGCAAATATGTTGTTTCCATTTTAATAATAATAATAATAATAATAATAATAATAATAATAATAATAATAATAATAATAATAATAATAATAATAATAATAATAATAATAATAATAATAATAATAATAATTAATTAATAATTAATAATAAATAATTAATAATTAATAATAATAATAATAATAATAATAATAATAATAATAATAATAATAATAATAATAATAATAATAATAATAATAATAATAATAATAATAATTTAATTTTATATCCCGCTCTCTCTCCCCAAGGGGACTCGAGGCGGGGCACAGGCAATTAAAAATACAAATAAAACCACAGACAAATACAAAATACAAAGTTAAAAATAGATTAAATTGATCCTGCGCTAAAACCCATAAATCCATTTTCCCTGGATTTGATTTTTTTAAAATAGCTTCCCATGCTTTGTATGCTGTTCCTAAAGGAAATATGATGGTTGATAGATTCTGACCTAAAGAAACCAAACTGAAAGAAACAAGGGACTATAACAGCCAAATTCAAAGATCCGCTATTTTTGGAATGGAAAGAATCATGAACATGTCTGCCATAGGGCTTTCAGGAAAAAAGAGGGAACACTTAATTCAGCACTTCTATAAATATAGGATCCAAGTTCAGGCTCAGGGATATCTGTGTGTTAGCTGGATGGTCAAGGCGGAGGGTATAGGAGAGAAGCAACTTAGAACTGAGGAGAAATTTCCTGACAGTGAGGACAATGAATCAGTGGAACAGAAGTTGCCTCCAGAAGTTGTGAACGCTGCAACACTGGAAGTCTTTAAGAGGATGTTGGATAGCCATTTGTCTGAAACGGTATAGGGTTTCCTGCCTAGGCAGGGGGTTGGACTAGAAGACCTCCAAGGTCCGTTCCAACCCTGCTATTGTATATTTTATATTGTATAAAGTAGCACCAGTGAAAATAGGAACAGGGCTTGGCTATGCAGTTGCAGCTGCCATCCTGGAATAGGGGGTAGACATTCTTTCTCTATCACCTGTGTTTAAGAATAATAAAACAAGCAACATTTCATATTGTTTCCATGTGTTTAAAAAAAAAGTCATGATTTTTCATTTAAGATTGTAAAAATAAAGAAAGATAAATGATAGATAATATGACAGATAGTTAGCTAGCTAGCTAGCTGGACAGACCGACAGACGATCCAATACTGGGGCACCACGAATGTGGTGAATGTCATGTATTTATTTATTTGTTTATTTATTTATTTATTTACTTACTTACTTACTTACTTACTTACTTACTTACTTACTTACTTACTTACTTACTTACTTACTTATTTATGTATTTATTTATTTATTTATTTATTTATGTTTGTTTGTTTGCTTATTTCTTTTAGGGAAAATACCTCTAGATTTTAATTTGGAAAGCATAAAACAGTTTAACTTCATGTAACAGCAATACAATACAATAACAGAGTTGGAAGGTACCTTAGAGGTCATCTAGTCCAACCCCCTGCCTAGGCAGGAAACCCTATACCATTTCAGACAAATGGCTATCCAACATCTTCTTGAAGACTTGTAGTGTTGGGGCATTCACAACTTCTGGTGGCAAGCTGTTCCACTGATTAATTGTTCTAACTGTCAGGAAATTTCTCCTCAGTTCTAAGTTGCTTCTCTCCTTGATTAGTTTCCACCCATTGCTTCTTGTTCTGCCCTCAGGTGCCTTGGAGAATAGTTTGACTCCCTCTTCTTTGTGGCAACCCCTGAGATACTGGAACACTGCTATCATGTCTCCCCTGGTCCTTCTTTTCATTAAACTAGACATACCCAGTTCCTGCAACCGTTCCTCATATGTTTTAATCTCCAGTCCCCTAATCATCTTGGTTGCTCTTCTCTGCACTCTTTCCAGAGTCTCCACATCTTTTCTACATCGTGGCGACCAAAACTGTATGCAGTATTCCAAGTGTGGCCTTACCAAGGCCTTATAAAGTGGCATTAACACTTCACGTGACCTAGATTCTATCCCTCTGTTTATGCAGCCTGGAACTGTGTTGGCTTTTTTGGCAGCTGCTGCACACTGCTGGCTCATATTTAAATGGTTGTCTACTAGGACTCCAAGATCCCTTTCACACAAGATCCCTTTCACAGCAATTTGATCACGGGGCAAGAATTAGTTTAACATCACGGGCCTTGACATAATCCTGAAGAAATATCTCCTATTGCTGATTTCTTAACACTTATGACTTTTAAAGGCACAGAGTGATAGAGGAACAAGAAGGAAGAGGAAGGAAGGGCAAAGGGGAATAGTACAATACAGGTATGCTTTTTTAAAGATAGGCCTATGTACTTAATGAGGCTTGCTCTTGGGTAACTCTATAGAGCCATGATGGCGAACCTATGGCACGCGTGCCGGTCTAGCTTAGCCAATGAGTAAATGCATTTTAGAATTTTAATTGGGATTTTTAGCACAGGTTTTAGTTTAATTTATTCTTAACTTTTTTGTATTTATTGTTATTTATTGATTTTAATTTCCTTTGCACCGCCCTGGGTCCATTTCAATGGAGAAGGGCGGTTCTATAAATCTAAATAAATTAAATTAAATTAAATGTGGCACATGGAGCCATTTGTCAGGGCATGCGAGGCGATGCCCTGTCAGCTGGCCAGTGCGCATGTGCGTGCTGGCCAGCTAAATTTGCCCTTTTTTGCATGCTTTTTTCACCCTCCCCAGGCTCCTGAGGCTTTATAGGAGCCTGGGGAGGGCGAAAAGAGCCCCCCCCGCTCCCCTCAGGGAAGTTCATGAAGCCCTCCGGAGGCTTCATGAACTTCTCTGAAGCCTCCAAGCACACAAATGACGTACCATCAAAACAGATGACATCCGATTTTCTTGGAGAGTCATTTTGAGTGGTCCGGAGGCTTCAGGTAAGCCTCCCGAAGGTCTCTGAAGCCTCCGGAGGGCCTCTGGGGCGGGGAGCAGGGGAGGCAGTTTTTGCCCTCCCCAGGCTCCTCTAAAGCCTCTGGAGCCTGGGGAGAGCACACCCACGCATGACCCCCTTGCGCTCCCCCCACTTATGGCACACGAGCGAAAAAAGTTTCGCCATCGCTGCTATAGAGGATTGTAACTGGAAAGTAATTTCAATTCACTTCTTTTGTTTCTTTGGGCCAGTCTCATCTGATTGAAATAATAGAGTAAAACTCAGCTAGGGTTTACAATCCATTTTCATTTCTCATATATGCAAAAGAATTAACTAAAGTTAAATGCATAATTGGGTGACTAATAACTGCAAAATACTGTTGCATGCTTAAATTGCCAATTGTGCCTATAGGCATACCTAGTTTGCTTCTGAGCTGGAATTTAACTTGTAATTCCACTGCTAATAAATAGCAGCAACCAAAGAACAGCTAACACAGTTCTTTAATATGAAACAAATGAATTTAAATCAGTGGGACAATTCATAGGAAAGCTGCTTTAATGGGCAAGAGCATCTTGCAGTCTAGATACAATTTCATTTAAGACTTAATCAACCAGCCGCTGCACATTAGCTTTTTGCTGACTAAAGAAAAGAGACTTTGATATTTCAGTATTATGTTTCTATCACTTATGACTGATGGGGGAAAAAAGGCTTAAATAAATGTGGGCATTACAATACCCGCTGATGGCTCAGACCTCACTTGAGGCAACATAAAACTGTGTTTATATCCTTCCTTTGAAAGACAGAAGTCTTTGATTGCATTATCGTTACATCTGTAAGTCAGATGGCTTAACGACAGTTTGCAAGGTGCCTTTGTAAAAGAAAACAAAATGCCCTATTTGGGGTTTTTGAATTTGGTTGCTTTTAGGCACTTTAGAACTATTGAAATAGGTAAACATATTTTATCTGCCTTTGAGTAATAATTGCTTAAGTGGTGACTTGTGTATCGGTGACTGCAAGAGATTAATGGAACTGATAGCAAAAATTGCAGGTAAGAATAAGAATAAGTAACTTCTGATATGACAGCTGGCACCCACGTATTTGCAAGTCATGTGTAGCTTAACCATGAGTTACTCAACCTATGTTGCATGACACATAAAGTAAACCCAGGGCATCAGCTGAGTCAGGCTGAGTAGTTTTTCATTCAGGATTTTTGCAGGACTACCGTATACAAAATTGTAAAGGATTCAGTTCCTTGAAGGACACATTCTGCATAGGAAATATGGCCCTGCATTCAGCATTGCCTTTATCCTCCATAAATGCTACTTATTCATTTCGTTATCTGAGGGAAATGCATGCTACTGGGTCTCTTTGCAATCTAAAACTGTAATGAATCAGGAATATATACCAGCTATCCGAATTGAACGGTTGTACGAAAGTATCATCTCCCTGTTCTTGCCATCTGTATATTTCTCTTAGGTTACAAATAGAGTAGAACTAGGAATTAAAGTTGATTGGATGACAATTAACTTAATAGCCTTTAGAAATATAGATATAAGCAGGTTGGATGTGGAGATGTGGTTTGACATTATGTCAAAAGAGAAAAAGAACAAAACAATAGGAAGAATAAGAAATACACACATAGCAACATATCTCTCTCTCTCTCTCTCTCTCTCCCTCCCTCCCTCCCTCCCCCCCTCTCTCTCTCTCTCTCTCACACACACACTTGTAAGGACAGCCAATTCAAAAAACTGTTCTGGGCATTGCTAATGTGCAAAGTTGGTTGATTGAGCATTAAAAACAAATAAAACAATTAGCCCAAAAAGATGATGGAAAAAACAACAACCAAGAAACTTATTTGTAGGTGAGACCAACCTGAAAGACTCTACCATCAAAATAGTTCATGAATTGGGATTAATGTAGTCTATTCCAAAGTGTGGTTTTAAAACCCCCAGAGGTCCCTCATGACTCTCTCTGGGGTCTGTGAAATCAAAACGATTTGCCGGCTGATATTGAAATAAGATCCAAAAGGCATCCTCCAACAGAAAGCTGTATTACTGATCTTGTTTATCCTTATGCAAAGGTTTCCCTGTCTAGTCGTGTCTGACTCTAGGGCTTCTTTTATTTTATTTTATTTTATTTTACTTTATTTTATTTTATTTTATTTTTAAAAACACATGTTTAATTAAGTCATAAAGTATTATAAAACACAAAATGAAATTTAAAAAAGCAGTGAGTGGAGAGGAAGAAAGGGAAAGAGAAGTTGGGAAAGGTAAGGAAAAGAAAAAGAAGCATTGACTTCTGACTCTCTCCGATGTGATAGAATAAGGCAGGGGTCTCCAACCTTTGCAACTTTAAGTCTGAAGGACTTCAGCTCCAGCAAAGCTGGCTGGAGAAGTCTGGGAGCTGAAGTCCTTCAGACTTAAAGTTGCAAAGGTTGGAGACCCCTGAAATAAGGCATTAGCATCAAATCACAGATTTTTGTTTTTCCATAATAATATGAACATTTCTATAAAAGTCTAATCTATAAAACCCAAAGTCAAAGTTACATTCTTTTCAGTGGTGGGTTTCAAATTTTTTAGAACCTACTCTGTAGGTGTGGCCTATTTTGTGGGCGTGGCTTGGCAGTCATGTGACAGGGTGGGCGTGGCCACCTTTTAAAATGTGGTGAAACTCATTTAACAACGCTCTTGCTTAGCAACCAAAATTTTGGACTCAATTGTGATGATAAATTCTTTCTTTCTTTCTTTCTTTCTTTCTTTCTTTCTTTCTTTCTTTCTTTCTTTCTTCCTTTCTTCCTTTCTTCCTTTCTTTCTTCCTTTCCTTTCCTTTCCTTCCCGTTGGGTCACTGGCAGCGGCGGGCCAGATTTACTTCCAGGTACGCTAGTGGAACCCCCTCTCACCGGTTCTCTAAATTTCACCAACCGGCTCTCGCGAGTAGGTGCGAGCCTGCAGAAACCCACCACTGATTCTTTTCCACATCAACCCCAAAGTTCAGAAGCAGTTTCCACGTGGAAAGAAAAGCACTGATGTTCTCTTCTGATTTCAGCCAACTCCATCAAATTCCGCAACTATTCTTCCATAGTACATATCGAAGTATCTTCCAATGTAGTTGCATAAAAGAGTCTTGCTGCTGTCAACATATAGAGTAACAAAGTTCCAAATTTTTCTCCAATTCTTTTTTCCTTTGGTCCCAAAAGGAAAAAAAATCTGGTTTCATTTCTAATTCCATTTTCAGAATTTTCTGTATTAGGGTATGTATCGTACTCCAATTTTACTTTATTTATTTTTTTGCTTTATCACACGTCCACCATAGATGTTGAAAAGTCCTTTCTTTATTTTTACACTTCCAACGTTCATTTGACATGCCTTTATACATCTTAGATCTGGTGTTAAGTACCAATGGTACATCATCTTATTGAAAAATCTCTTTTAAATTATAATTTAATGTAAATTTTAAACCCTTCGTTTACATATTTTCCCATTGTTCATACATCACATTAGATGCAAAATCCCTTGCCCACTGAATCATACAATGGTTATGGTTTATGGTTGGTTTATTAAATTTATATACCGCACCCTTTCCCAAAAAGGGACTCGGGGCGGTGCACAGGCAGTTTAAAAACATATATAGACATAACAATATACAAAATATAAAACCAAATTAAATTAATATCCCTGTGCTAAAAATTTAAATACATTAAAACAATATCCCTAAAACCAATTTAAAACAATTTAACTGCAGACTGTGGGCTAGGTGATGTAAGTTAGGCCAGGCCGGCCTGTTGGAAAAAATAAGTTTTAAGGTTCTGGCGGAAGGAGCGGAGATCCGTGATCGTTCTCAGTTCGGGGGGTAAGTCGTTCCAGAGAGCTGGGCCCTCCACAGAGAAGGCCCTTCCCCTGGGCGTTGCCCGCTGGCATTGCCTAGTGGACGGCACCCGGAGAAGTCCCTCTCTGTGGGAGCGAATCGGCCGAAGGGATGTTTTACATGTTCCTTTTTTAAGTTCAGTTTCAATAACATCGATTCTACTGTTTCTTTTTTTTCCTTTTTTTTTCTTTTTTTATATAGAAAAAGTTTTATTGAGTTTTACAAATTTTTTAACAAAAAAGGGTAGGGTAAGGTGAATTAAAAAGATATTTTGAGAACTTTCACGTCGGGAACGTTGGCCCTCCCGGGCTTCTTAACAAGACATTGGTAATACATTTTTCAATAATACAACAAGGTGAAAATAAATGCTTACATATAAATTCTGAATTCTATGCTGGCAGTCGTGTACAAACATCCAGACAAAAATTATACTGTATTAATACAAATAAAAATAAAAGTCATTTTTTAGATCTAAGTCTCTTGGTAATTGTGTCTTCTTGTTCTCCTTCCTGGCCCCCAGCGGGTGGGGCCGTGGCCCCCTCCGTCCCCCCTGAATCTTCCCCGAGGATAGAGGAATGTTTTTTAAGAAAGGCATCCGCCTCAGCAACTGTTTTAATCCTTACTCTTCCTCCATCCCAAAACACCAACATCCCACTTAAACCAAATCCCGTGGTTAAACAATTTTTTAGATAAGAAGGAATATTTCCGTCTCATCTCTCTAATCTTTTTTGGGATCTGCTTCAAGATGGCGACTTCCTTTTGTTGGTAAATTAACGGACCCTCCCTCTGCGCCTTCAATATTCCCTCCCTTGTCGACCTTCTAACAAATTTAATATGTATCTCTCTGGGTACTTCATTCATCCTGGCATATGCTGAGTTTATTCTATAGACTAGGTCAATGTCCCCCCTGATCTCCTCTTTGGGTTTACGTAAATAGTCTGATAAGATTCTACCCTATAAATAAATACCAAGGCAAGGCTGGGTTATTGCCTGGACTATTGCAATGCTCTCTAAATGGGGCTGCCCTTGAGGTGCACCCGGAGGCTCCAGTTGGTGCAGAATGCAGTCGCGCGGGGGATCTTGGGAGTTTCAAAATACTCCCATGTAACACCTCTCCTGCACGAGCTGCACTGGCTGCCAGTAGCTTTCCGAGTGCGTTTCAAGGTTTTAGTGACCATCTTTAAAGCGCTCCATGGCAGCGGGCCTGGCTATTTGCAGGATCGTCTCCTACCACATACCTCCACCCGACCTGTCCGCTCCCACAGGGAGGGCCTCCTTAGGGTGCCGTCTGCCGGACAATGCCGGCTGGCGACGCCCAGGGGAAGAGCCTTCTCTGTGGCAGGCCCCGCCCTCTGGAATGACCTCCCCCCAGACCTTCATACTATCACCGACCTTTGCCTCTTCCACCGGACACTGAAAACATATTTCTTCCATATGGCCGGCCTGGCATAGCTGCTACAGCTATGCTATTTTTAGAGTTGGGTTTTAAATTAAATTGTTCTTTTAGCACGGGCTAAATTATTTAATTTTAATTTTAACTTTTGTAGAATTTTGTATTGTTGTATTTTTAGATTTTTAATTCCTGTGCGCCACCCTGAGTCCCATTTTGGGGAGATAGGGCGGGATAGAAATCTAATAAAACAAATCAATCAATCAATCAATCAATTAGTATTGAATAAAATACCAAGGTTAAGATTACTGAATGAAACATATTTATTTAAAACATATCGAGTCTAGTTTCCTACCCTAAATGCAGAATTTTTTAAAAATTAAATGTTTGCCCCCCCCCCCCCCAAAATGGCTTAGATCTTTGGGAAAGGGCACTTCGACTTAAAGATAAGAAGTCTTTCCCTTTGATCAAATTACACCAGGCTGACATTAAATGAAGAATAGCATGTTGAAACTTCATGCACTCTTGAATCTCAAAATGGCGTGTCTTTTAAGGCCTTGATTTATGTAAGAAGTGTATATAAAAGATGCCCAATTCACCATTCCTTGCCTTTTGTCTTTTTTGTCAGCAGCAAAAAATGCAGGGTTGTGCTTTGTCAATGCACCAATCAGTCCACATGCCAATGACTTAAGTATATGTTGTTCTCCTATGCAGGTTTTTTTTTTCATAAAAGAAAATGAATGCATTATTCAAGTGATGCTAAATAAGGGTTTTAAATGGATTTGGGGGGGGTGCATGAAAATTTGATGTGTGCATAGACGGAGAGTACAAAGCATTCAATAAAGTGCTGTGCATGAAACACACCAAGAAAGTGGAGCATCAAAAGACCTCAAACCGAGATATTTTATTTGTATTCGGTAGCCAAACATGAGGACTTTTCCAAAAGTCCCACCAGGAAACCTTAGAGGAAAAGACAGATATCAGTTACACCAGTGATTCAGATTTTTATTTAACTGTTAAAGGGATTAAAAACAACAACAACAACATTGCTATTGGTGTTCTTGAAACCATATTAGCATGAAGACTTTTTAAAAATAAGTCAGGAATAGCCAACACTCCAGAAGATAGGCTTAAGATACAGAAGGATCTTGACAAACCTGAACATTGGGCACTATCTAATAAAATGAAATTCAATTGTGAAAAAAGTAAGGTTCTACATTTAGGCAAGAAAAAGCAAATGCACAAGTACAGTATAGGTGGTACCTTGCTCAATAGTAGCAACTGTGAGAGGGATCTTGGAATCCTAGTGGACAACCATTTAAATATGAGCCAGCAGTGTGCAGCAGCTGCCAAAAAAGCCAACACAGTTCTAGGCTGCATAAACAGAGGGATAGAATCTAGATCACGTGAAGTGTTAATGCCACTGTATAGTGCCTTGGTAAGGCCACACTTGGAATACTGCATACAGTTTTGGTCGCCACGATGTAGAAAAGACATGGAGACTCTGGAAAGAGTGCAGAGAAGAGCAACCAAGATAATTAGGGGACTGGAGGCTAAAACATATGAAGAACGGTTGCAGGAGCTGGGTATGTCTAGTATGATGAAGAGAAGGACCAGGGGAGACATGATAGCAGTGTTCCGATATCTCAGAGGGTGCCACAAAGAAGAGGGAGTCAAACTATTCTCCAAGGCACCTGGGGGCAGGACAAGAAGCAATGGGTGGAAACTAATCAAGGAGAGAAGCAACTTAGAACTAAGGAGAAATTTCCTGACAGTTAGAACAATTGACCTCTGGAACAGCTTGCCTCCAGAAGTTGTGAATGCCCCAACCCTGGAAGTCTTTAAGAAGATGTTAGATAGCCATTTGTCTGAAATGCTATAAAGTTCCTGCCCACGCAGGGGGTTGGACTAGAAGACCTACAAGGTCCCTTCCAACTCTGCTATTGTATTGTAAGTCTCCCAAAATAAATTAATTTATGAAATGAAACTTCTACAATTGAGACCTTCAGATTCGGCCAGCAGGACAGTTAAATAAACAGAGGGAAGCTAATAAATAAAGCCTCTATATTGTTCATAAATGTTTGAAACACTGCATAGCACCATAAACGTTAGAGAAAGTGATCTTTATTTTTAACGTAATGTGTAGCGTATGAAGAATTCCTCCCGTCAGATCTTCTGTGGAAAATATTAAGACAGCACATTCACAGCATGGAACCTTCTTCACACCATGATCCCTACAATCTCATTATGAAAATTAGGCCCAGTCACATTATTGCATTTTCACATTCCAGGCTCACTCGCACAGATGCTATCTTGCAACGGCTTCTAGTCCAGCTTTTTCTCGATTTCATGATTTCACGGTCTGTTCAGATTTCTTGTCGGCTTCAAAGTTCAGCATTAGTTAGCTGAAACACTGTGGCTTTTCAATCACATTATAATTAAGTAAAATCCGTAGTACCATATAGGTAGGGTGATCCACAACACTAAGCATGCTTTTGGTCCAGGCACACATATCATATATTTAAAAAAAGAAAAAGAAAATCATATAAAAAGTTGTAAGATTTTTGTACTTGAAAAGGGAGATAACTTTATCGGCAACATAAAGATCTTAATATAGGGGTGTCAAACAAAAGGCCTGGGAGCCAGATCCGGCCCACAGAGTGCTTAGATCTGGCCTGTGGGGCCACCCTGGAAACAGCAAAGGACTGGCCCGCAGTGCCTCTGTAGAGAGCTGCGGGATACTGTCGCAGCTGAAAACAGAACCCGAGAAGGCCCCGTGTGGCTCTCCCGAGCTCTGGTTTCACTGGCAGAAGGTTGCAGGAGGTCGTCACAGCTGAAAATAAAGCTTGGGGGCCATTTTTGTGGGCAGAGCCCTCGGGCCACCACAGGCACCCCTGACACAAGTGACATTCACCACCCTCACCCTCGCCCACCCTCACCATTCCAACTGCAGCTCCCCAACCCTGATGCAGCTCCCCAACCCTGCAGCTCCCCAACCCTGATGCGGCCCTCAATGAAATCAAGTTTGACGCCCCTGCCTTAATACATACCCTGCCCAAGATTATCCAGATTGCTGGTGACAGAAGGGATGGGGGGATTTTAATTTCCTTTATTCCTATTGTATTGCCTTAAGGACCCCAGATCCTGCTTCGCTTTCATCCAGCTATCACTCCTTTTTCAAATGAAAGGTACCTTTGGAAAGGTTAAGTTTCAAGAGTCTTTACTTCCTTGATTAAGTTGGGGGGAGAGGGAAGGCCGGGCCTTGCAATGAGTTCTGGTTCCACATTAGGCATTAGGCAACTGGGTGACCTTGTGTCAGTCCCCCTCTCCCTGCCCCAGGAAGAAGGCAGCAATGGCAAACTACTCCTGAAATCTTCCCAATCAGAACTAGTCAAGATAGTCAACATGGGTCAACACTAATTCTAATGGACTGCCATTTGTCAGAAATGGGGTAGGGCCATGATGGTGAAGCTATGGCACGTGTGCCACAGGTGATACCCAGAGCCATATCTGCCAGCATGCAAGCCGTCAACTCCAGCTAGCTGGTTTATGTCCTTCCGGAGGGCCGGGGGAGGCCATTTTCACCCTCCCCAGGTCTCAGGAAAGCCTCCGGAACCTGGGGAGGGCGAAAAATGGATCCAACATCCTTCCCAGACTCTGGAGGCTTTCCTGAAGCCTGGTGAGGGTGAAAACTTCACTCCCCTGCACAAAGGGGTTGTGCTTGCATGCACGAGGGCATCACACATGCATGCACAGGTGGGCGGGGCACATTGCATTGTGGGTGTGGGGCACACACGTGCACGCTATCACACGTGGATGCACAATTTTGGCTCACGTTTACCAAAAGGTTCACTATCACTGGAGTAGGGTCTCCCGCTTGGGCAGGGGGTTAGATTAGATGACCTACAAGGTCTCTTCCAACTCTGTTAATCTGTAATCTGTAACTCAAAGACTCCCCTCCCACCCAAAAAGACCCCCGCCCCAAGATCTAGATAACTTGCAAGATATGTCAGGCTGAAAGGCCATAATTGACCTGAAGTATGTGGTAGGTGGTACATTCCAGTGGTGGGTTTCTGCAGGCTCGCACCTACTTGCGAGAACCGGTTGGTGAAATTTAGAGAACCGGTGAGAGGGGGTTCCACTGACGTACCTGGAAGTAAATCTGGCCCGCCGCTGCCAGTGACCCAAGGAAAGGAAAGGAAAGGAAAGGAAGGAAGGAAGGAAAGGAAAGGAAAGGAAAGAAAGAAAGAAAGAAAGAAAGAAAGAAAGAAAGAAAGAAAGAAAGAAAGAAAGAAAGAAAGAAAGAAAGAAAGAAAGAAAGAAAGAAAGAAAGAATTTATCATCACAATTGAGTCCAAAATTTTGGCTGCTAAGCAAGAGCGTTGTTAAATGAGTTTCACCACATTTTAAAAGGTGGCCACTCCCACCCTGTCACATGACTGCCAAGCCACGCCCACAAAATAGGCCACACCTAGAGAGTAGGTTCTAAAAAATTTGAAACCCACCACTGGTACATTCTGATATGTATACAAAAATTGTGGATAGAAAAATAAATACAAATAGTAGTAAAGTTCTCACCCAATCAAAAGTTAAGCAACGTAATACTAGATCAAGCCATTACCAAAACAAAGATCAGCTGGAAACTGAATCTCTAACTCAGAAAGTAACCACAGGTAAGATTTTTTTTAAAAAAATGCAAGAAATGTGAACACTGATTGTTATAAACAGAACCTGCATTTGATACACAGCAGTTGCTCAAAATCTTTTGTAATAGCTTCTTACCGTCTCTACATAAATACAATTTATCAGAAGTTCTTGAATTCCTGTGGGCCTCTTTTAATTGCTCCAAGTCTAGCACGCAGGGGAGAAATCAGTTTTACCTGGCTCTTTAAAGTATGTTCTTTGTCTTTCATCAGTTTGTCCTTTTAAAAAAAAAAAATAGCACATTCTATTTTACAAAGAAAACAGTACCTCATCTGCATCATTAAATTTTAGTTTGAGTCATCTAACAGCAATAATCTGAAACAGATTATTGAAATATGCTGCAAGGAATAGGATTACTTCAGCCTTGGGGGAAAAACGAGATTGACTTGGTGTCAAAACACATACATCCTCACACATGCCTGCTGGCTATAAACAAAATCATTATCAATAATATATGAAATGTCAGATTATCACTGCTAACTTATACATGTATCATTAACTCCAAAAAATCATTTTTTCTAGTGCTTTATCTGAAATAGTTCCTATATGCATTTATTTTATTTTATTAAATTTATACCCCGCCCTTCTCCTTGTTAGGACCCAGGGCGGCGCACAGGCATTATATAAAACCATAAATACAATATACATCAATTAAAAATATATTAAATTAATTCACCCGTGCTAAAACCCGTTATTAAAACCGTAACCAAATTATAATTTATATTTAAAAGTCAGACGCGGGGGGCTATCCTAGGCCGGCTTGTTGGAATAAGTACGTCTTAAGACGTTGGCGGAAGAGGCGGAGGTCTGAGGTAGTGCGAAGGTCGGGGGGTAGGTCGTTCCAGAGGGCCAGGCCCGCCACAGAGAAGGCTCTTCCCCTGAGTGTCGCCAGCCGGCATTGCCCGGCCGACGGCACCCGGAGTAGGCCCGCTCTGTGGGAGCAGACCGGACGAAGGGATGTATGGGGCAGGAGGCGGTCTCGTATATAGCTAGGCCCCGAGCCATGGAGCGATTTAAAGATGGTGGTCAACACCTTGAAGCGCACTCGAAAGGCCACAGGCAGCCAGTGCAGCTCGCGCAGGAGAGGTGTTACGTGGGCTTGCCTTGAGGCACCCATAACCACCCACGCGGCCGCATTCTGCACTAACTGCAGCTTTCGAGTGCACCTCAAGGGGAGCCCCATGTAGAGAGCGTTACAGTAATCCAGCCGAGATGTCACGAGTGCTTGAGTGACTGTGCGAAGGGCCCCCCGGTCTAGTAAGGGGCGCAACTGGCGTATCAGGCGAACCTGATAGAACGCCCCCCTGGCCACGGCTGCCACATGGTCCTCCATGGACAGCCGGGAATCCAGAAGGACGCCCAAGTTGCGCGCCCTCTCCACAGGGGCAAGATGTTCACCCCCAATGGCCAGTGTTGGATTTATCTGGCTAAACCGGGGTGCCGGAAACCACAGCCACTCGGTCTTGGACGGGTTGAGTTTGAGTTTGTTACTACCCATCCAGCATATAAGAGAGCTTGCGTGTTATTCAATAAAAGGATATCCAGTGATAAAGCTGATGCTTATCAAATCAAATCAAATCATTTAATACTTATAAACCGCGCCCTCTCCCCATGGGGACTCGGGGCGGTGCACAGGTAGAATAAAAACAGTAAAAAACATACAAACATCAATAAATATACAAACAATTAAAAGCAAATTAAACACAGCCTGTGCTAAAATCCCATTTAACTAACTAAACTAAAATTTACCCAGTAAAAACCCTAGACAGGGGGACTATCCCAGGCCGGCCAGACGGAAAAAGTAAGTTTTTAATTTAAGACGGAAGGAGCGGAGGTCCGTGGTCGTCCTAATATCGGGGGGAAGGTCGTTCCAGAGGGCCGGGCCCGCCACAGAGAGAGCCCTTCCCCTGGATGTCGCCCGCTGACACTGTCTAGTGGACGGCACCCGGAGAAGTCCCTCTCTGTGGGAGCGAATCGGCCGTGAGGATGTATGAGGCAGGATCCGATCCCGCAGATAGCTAGGTCCCGAGCCATGGAGCGCTTTAAAGATGATAATTAACACCTTGAAGCGCACCCGGAAGACGACAGGTAGCCAGTGCAGCTCGCGCAAGAGCGGTGTTACATGGGTAGACCTTGCGGTCCCCATAATTGCTCGCGCGGCTGCATTCTGGACTAGCTGAAGTCTCCGGGTGCACCTCAAGGGAAGCCCCATGTAGAGAGAGTTGCAATAGTCCAGTCGGGATGTCACGAGCGCATGAGTGACTGTGCGAAGGGCATCCCGATCCAATAGGGGGCGCAATTGCCGAACCAGGCGAACCTGGTAAAACGCCCTCCTGGCCACGGCCGTCACTTGATCTTCCATGGACAGCCGGGCATCCAGGAGGACACCCAAATTGCGCGCCCCATCTACAGGGGCAAGATGTTCGCCCCCTATGGCCAGCGATGGAGTGAGCTGGTTGAATCGGGCGGCCGGAAACCACAGCCACTCGGTCTTGGTCGGGTTGAGCCTGAGTCCGTTACTTCCCATCCAGATCCGCACGGCTTCCAGGCACTGGCACATCACCGCTACGGCATCGTTGGGGTGGTTTGGGGTAGATATGTACAGCTGGGTGTCATCAGCGTACAGGTGGTACTCTACCCCAAAACCACGGATGATCTCACCCAGCGGCTTCATGTATGTGTTGAACAGGAGGGGCGAGAGGACCGACCCCTGAGGCACCCCACATACGAGGGGGCTCGCGGTCGACCTCTGCCCCCCTGCCAACACAAATTGCGATCGGCCAGAGAGGTAGGAGGAGAACCACCGTAGAACGGTGCCTCCCACCCCCAACCCCTCCAGCCGATGCAATAGGATACCATGGTCGATGGTATCGAAAGCCGCCGAGAGGTCTAATAGGACCAGGATGGAGGAACATCCCCCATCTCTGGCCCTCCAGAGATCATCAACCAACGCGACCAATGCCGTCTCGGTGCTATGCCCGGGCCGAAAGCCGGACTGGCGCAGATCTAGATAATCAACTTCCTCCAGGTGACGGGGAAACTGTTGTGCCACCACACTCTCAATAACCTTCGCCAAAAAGGGAAGGTTGGAGACTGGACGGTAGTTGTTCAAAACAGCTGGATCCAAAGAGGGCTTCTTAAGGAGGGGCCTCACCATCGCTTCTTTTAGGGAAGCAGGCAAGGAACCCTCACTTAAGGATGCGTTGACAACCTCTTGGAGCCAGCCTCGTGTCACCTCCCAGGATGCCAGTACAAGCCAGGAGGGACACGGGTCCAATAAACATGTGGTGGCTCGCAGTCGCCCACGTAACCTGTCCATATCCTCGGAAGTAACGGAGTCAAACTCCTCCCAAACAAGATCTGTCTCGTGGCATCCCCCTGGGCCATGAATGGGGGCTAGCTCGTTCTGTATCTGAGCGATTTTCTCCTGCAGAAAAATCACAAATTCCTCTGCTCTACCCTGTAACGGGGCTTCCCGCACCCTCTGTTTTCTGCGGATGCTATGAGAGTAGCACAATGATGGCGTTTGGCTGCTCTCAGAGCCACAATGTAAGTCCGTAAATGGGCTCTTACCTGTGTCCGGTCAGATTCAGAACGGGTAGACCTCCATCTTCCCTCTAGGCATCTCTTGCGGCGTTTCATCACCCGCAGCTCCTCGGTGAACCAAGGAGCCAGGGTGTTTCGCCACCGCAAGAGAGGCCGCAAGGGCGCGACCCGATCCAAGGCTCCCGTGGTCGCAATATTCCATGCGGCCACGAGGTCCTCCATCGGGGCGCGGGTCAGGGGTACAGGAACTGGCCCAAGCGCCGTTTGGAACCCATCCGGGTCCATCAGGCGCCTGGGGCGGAACCAGATTGGTGACTCAGGTTCCGCCTCCCCGCGGAGGGGAGCAGCGGTCGGAAAGTCGAGCCGGAGAAGTGAGTGGTCTGTCCATGACAAGGGTGTGATGACTATATCCCCTATACCCAGATCACTCTTCCATTGGCCTGAGACAAAGATGAGATCCGGTGTATGTCCACCCTCGTGAGTGGGGCCTTGAATTAGTTGGGTCAGGTCCATGGCCGTCATGGAAGCCATGAACTCCCGAGCCACCTCGGATGATTCGCCCACCGATGGCAGATTAAAGTCCCCCATGACTAAAAGTCTGGGGGTCTCAACTGCCACCGTAGCGATCACCTCGAGGAGCTCGGGCAGGGCTGCTGCTACATAGCGGGGAGCCAGGTATACAACCAGCAAGCCCAACTGCCTCCCTAGGCCCCACTTCACACAGAGGGACTCACAACCGGTAGTCTGTGGCACAATGGTCTCTCTCGGTTCAAGACCTTCCTTTACAATGACCGCTACCCCACCGCCCCTACCTAGGGCCCGGGGCTGATGAAACGCGCGGTAACCTGGTGGGCACATTTCAACGAGGGGGAGTCCACCCTCGTGGCCCAACCAGGTCTCCGCAATTCCCACCAGGTCCGGCTCCCCCTCTGACACAAGGTCATGAACGAGGGGGGCTTTGTTGGCAACGGACCTGGCGTTGCAGAACATCAGCCGCAGGCCCTGGCTCTGTACTCCCTGGCCACCTAGCCTGCGGGGGTTGAGGCACTTGACCGTTTGAAGCCAACGGCTTCGCGCCCCCAACCGGGAGAATAACATTTGTCTCCCCTCGGATCTGCCTCTCCCCACGACCTTTTGGATGGGAATGCCCTCTGTCGGAACGACTTGAGTCTCCCCCCTCCTAACCGAACCTTCCGCTACCCTCCGTCGCCCGCTGGCCTGGCCCTCTCTTCCCTCACCCGCCTCTACCTGTCTATCCCCTCCCCCCTCCCTGGTACCCCCTAAAATAGACATTAATTTAAAAATTAAAAAACCCCTAAGACCACGCTTCTTCCACCTCTCCAGATTAATAAATCCTTCATCAAGGTGGGCCCTCGTTAGAGCGGAGGGCCAAACCTGCGAGAGCGGGGACTCTCGCAGTCGTAACAGGTCTAGCTTGGAATACATAATATAGATAAATAATTAAATAAATAAATAAATAATTATATATAGATACAATGTAGAGCAGTTAAATACATAAAAGCATGGGTCAAGGATTTTAAAAAGCATCGTTAGCCATCATTTAAGGTGTAATAGATGTTAAAAAGTAATAAATAGATGTTAAATATCAGTTAATAGATTAAGTGCATCAGTGAGGGATATATCCAGCTGAAGCGTTCCAGATCTTTCCCTAGGAAGGATTAAAAAGGTCTTAGAGAAATGTCCATAGGTCGAAAGATCTTAGTGGTTGCTTTCAGTTTTAAAAGATCTATAGGCAGGATCATACACTTGGGACCATCAGCGCCGGCAGAAAATCTGTCCTCCGGTTGGAAAAGAACGCCTCTCGTGTCCAGGAGAGAAGGGCAAGGCCAAAGCCAGCCGTACTTCCCCCTCCCGGCTGGCCTAGCCCAGGGACTGGAGACACCACCATTCTCCTCTCCAGTCTCGGCTTGCTCTCAAAGGCCTCTCCCCACGACTGGACACAGCATCTGGGGTAAACTCCCTCCTCTCCCGGCCGGGGCTTCTGCGCTTCCTGGTCTCCAGGGGTTCGCCCACACGAACGGCCCTCTGCCTTTGCAAGACGCCACAGGGACGCCGAAGATGTCGGCCTCCACCCTGGCGCTCCCACCGAGTTCAGCAACCATCCCCAGGGCGCCAACCTCCATTTTGGCTCTCTCACAGCCACCTCCACCGCCATTGCGCCGCTGGTCTCCGTGGCGGCCCTCTCACCGCCGCCTCCGCACCTAAGTCCATCCTCCCGGCCCTCCAGGGCCTCCAGGCTCTCTGGTATCCAGGCTCTCTCACAGCCAGCATCCAGGCTCTCTCCAGGCTCTCCGGCATCCAGGCTCTCTCACAGCCACCTCCGCCGTCGAGCCGCTGGTCTCCGTGGCGGCACTCTCACCGCCGCCACCTCCGCACCTGAGTTCGTCCTCTCGGCCCTCCAGGCCCTCCGGCATCCAGGCGCACGGCCGACTTCCACCGGCATCCAGGCGCACGGCCGACTTCCACCGCCATCCCATGGAAGCCGGGGAAGCCGACCCCCGGTCCGGCGCTCACACCGCCGCCGCCGCCGCCGCCGTCATCACCACCTCAGCGCAGACCTCACCCCAAAATCCAGGTGGGTCCCTCTCCGATCCCAGCCCCTCAAAATAATAAATAACGGGCTGGGGCACTAAAAATCAGCTAACGAGCTCCATGGCCCAGCGGAGCTCGGAGCTAGACCGCCATCTTCCTCGCGCAAGCGCAGTCAGTCATTGCATACTGCAATGTCGTAGTTTTTAAATTGATTTTAGTAGGGGTTTTTAATTTGGCAGGCCAATTTATTTAATTATATCTTAACATTTGATCTTAACTTTTATATTACTCATTTTTACTGTTGGCTGTACACCTCCCTGAGTCCCGAAAGGGAGATAGGGCGGTATATAAATGCAATAAATCTTAAATCTTAATCTTAATCTTATGCAATATTTTACTCATAGTGAATCCAGCTGCAGTAAGAACTGCAGTACAACTCTTACTATTAAAATATAAAGCCCAATATATTTGTGGGCCTTTAAGAGGAGATAGGATATGACTGGCTTTGTCTGAGCTTGGAAGATAAATAGGCTTAGACCTCATTAGGACCTATATGGGGGACAGAGAGTTCAGGGTTGTAGGTTAGATTGAGAAAATGAAAAGCATGAACAGCATATACTGTATTTTTTTTTCTTTTGTATGTTCCCATACTGTTTCATTTTGCTTCTTTTCACACTGAAGAACTATGATAACCATGGTGGTTGAACCTTTGACTTACCTGTGCTATCAAATGTCAGCACACCTTATTCCTGACTTGACTACAAATGAGAATACTAAATTAATATTTGAAGTTCCTTGTGGTTCAACTCTGCCCATGCTATTATTATACAATCCCAGTATAATTAATAATATAGCTGGTTAGCAGTCACATTACAGTAAACGATGTAAAATCTGACTGGTACTTTTACTTGAGAAGGCCTTTAGAACAAAATTCCATTTAATGCTTAAACCTAATTAGCTGATTTTCTAAAATATTTTTTTTTAATCAAAAGAATTCAACATGTTCATTTATCTACACCAAATATTCTCAATAGCAAACATATATTTCAGGAACAATATCAGAAATCACCAGGTGAATACTAAGAGTGGGGTAAGATAAATTATATTGGCCTCTTGTGTATAGCATTTAAGGCAGGGGTCTCCAACCTTTGCAACTTTAAGTCTGAAGGACTTCAGCTCCCAGAATTCTCCAGCCAGCAAAGCTGGCTGGAGAAGTCTGGCAGCTAAAGTCCTTCAGACTTAAAGTTGCAAAGGTTGGAGACCCCTGATTTAAGATATTTGCATATAAATTAATAGAGATGTATACAAGAGCTAGACCAGCTGGTGACTTCCAGATACTTTGAATTGCATGACCCACAATCCTCTTCTCATTGTTAATTATTCTGCTAATTAAAAGATTTCCTCCTAGTTTAGCAGCTACCTGGTTTAGTAACCATTTACAAATCTGACATTTGTAACTTTTTTCCTACAGTGTATGCATTTATTACCAAATTCCATGTGCCTAATAACAAAAGCCTTCCATTGAAATAAATTGAGATCTGGTCAGTTTCAGGCAGCAGCCCAGGCTAATCAACCAATGATGGTCGCAGAGCTGAACCTGTTTACTTGCAGTTAGCACTTTTTGGGGAAGTACTGGGCTGTGGAGAAAAGCAGGCAGCAAGAGATAGGAAAGTGGAGTTGGGCTGGACTGGGCTGTGAGATCCCAGTGCCCCTGGCGCTTGAGGGTCAGGCTGGATGCTAATCCGTGCTGCCATCCGAGGGTTCTTGGCATGGCCTGAGAGGGACAGCGAGGCTCCACTGGTGAACAAGGCTTTGGCCCTCACCTGGTCTTGCCTTCCTCTGCTGGAGATGTCCAGATCCCCACTCCCAGTCTTGCCTGCCCCCCTCCCACAGGTGCCCCTCAATGTGAGTGATGTTGAGCTGGCCAGGTAGAGCTGTCTAGACCCAGTCAGCCATGGCCACCGGCCCCTTGAGGTAATCCATAATGCTGACATGATCCTCAATGAAATGGAGTTTAACATCTCTGCTAAAGAGGAGAAATTGATCCACATGAGATGGCAATGACCGATGGTCTGCTCAGTGTCTATTCCTCTTGGTTATGTGTTCACTTAATGACCATTTGCTTCCAATTTGAGGAACCAACTGCTGTTGCTAAACAAGAAGAGGGTGCAATTTATTTTCTCTAAAATAAGAATGATTGGATCCTGGATTATTGGAGGGTTTGGGGTTTTTTGTAATTTGAACTATTGTTCACAACATTTTCATAGTGTTTAGTGTGGTGGTTCTACAGAAATATTCTCTGCTGTAAACTATTAGTTTTAGTTAACTCGTATCATCTCTCCCCTGTTAGCAACTCTGGGTTCAGAACCAGTGTTACAACTCTGGTCCCTTAACCAGTGTTAGCAAATGAATGCGGAATAGTGTAATACACCGGACAGTAAAGAGATATGTTGCTGTGACCACAAACAGACTCTAAAACAATGATAGTAAGAAAATAAATAGTCTTTACTTTGTAGCAACTAAAATGCTTCTTCCGACCAGTGATTTTAACTTCTCAAAACAGTCCTTCACCAAACAGAGTTATCTTACAGTGATGCAAAACAAATCCTCCTCCAGTCTTCACAGCTTCAGCTCCTCAGCACAGGAAATCAAAAAGGGAATGGACTGTGTTTCTGACCTTGCTTATATGGTAGAGCTGAGAAGCACAGCCAATCAGAAGTTAAGACAGTTCTTAAAGCTACATAACTCCTTAAGAACATAGACTCATATATATTGTCAACCCAATGTAAGGCTGAATATCCTAACATCCCCAATAATACATTGCTTGGGAATGAGGGAAACTCCCACAGGAAGTTCAAAATTAGCATCTGTGACTGTAGCAGCAGACTGACAGAGCTGAAGAAGCCATAATGTCCCCAATTTTCAATCCCTCAGGAGTCATGGGTCGCATATTTTGGATGCATTCTATACGTTATCTCATTTCAGGTACCTTACTTCAAAAAAGGATGCCCCATTTCAGACCGTTAAAGGTTATGGCAATGGAAGTTTTAGTTCATATGGTAGAGAAGAGGTGTAAGAAAAGGAGCCCGATTGCTGACAGTCCAAGTTGTGATGAGTCCAAGTTCTGACCTGACAATAAGCATCACCACAACAAAAGATATTCTTCCTACTAACAGGGCTTGAAAAGTCCCCGTTAAAAAAGATGCATGGTTAATCTTTACATGAGCTAAATCTGAGGCAGCAACAAGAGCGCAGAAAACTTCGATTCCTGGCCAGAATTTCAGAAACAAGGCCCACTGAGGGGGATATTTAGGAATTTGGCTAACATATCAAGCCAACTCAGATTTGTCCAGATGGCCTGGAACAGGGGTCTCCAACCTTTGCAACTTTAAGTCTGAAGGACTTCAGCTCCCAGACTTCTCCAGCCAGCTAAGCTGGCTGGAGAAGTCTGGGAGCTGAAGTCCTTCAGACTTACAGTTGCAAAGGTTGGAGACCCCAGGCCTGGAAGAGCCTCTTTCCTGCTCCAATCTAGAAGCTCTTTCCTTTGGATTTGTGGTCTTTCCTCCATCTTTCTGAAAACTAGATGGTGATGAAATATGAACACAGTTTTAGGAAGGATAAATGCAACTTAGATAAATGAGCAATCTCGAGATGCCCATTTTGAAAATACGGATGTCGGATCTGCCAGGTTTGAAAATAAAATTACTACACATAATATACTGTCTTTTCTCAGCTCTCAAAAATTGTTTTTCCGGCTCCTTCAGCAAAATGCCACCCACACACTGGCAGGTGGAATTTCAGAATAAACTGAAAATTAGCTTTTGGCATTTTTAGTTTTATATTGCAAGGAAGCACTTAATGGCATTTCTCGTCTGTCAGATGAATGAAACAAGTCATTGAACTCTGCCTCATTTTTCTTACAGTTAATCTATTAAATTAGGCTGCATTAGTTTAGCAAATTTCTGGTGAACTCTGAGCCATAGAAAAGTTTGTCCTTTACTTCCTTTAATATCATTACAGGTTTCAGAGATCAATGTTCAGCTTGCTCCAGATCATTAAAAACATGACATTGTTTAAATATGTGTGGTTTTTCTTTCATCGTGTGTGTGTGTGTGTGTGTGTGTGTGTGTGTGTGTGTGTGTGTGTGTGAGAGAGAGAGAGAGAGAGAGAGAGAGAGAGAGAGAGAGAGAGAGAGAGAGAGAGAGAGAGAGAGAGAGAGAGAGAGATCTTTGTAAATTAAAACATTTGAGGAAACATCTCAAATTATTGTTGATAGCAGAAGTTACAAAATCTCATGTTTGGTGATTCAGCGCCAAAGTTTGGAACAGGAGACATTTCAACTTAGACGTCCTTGAAGGATTTAGCTTCTCAATCTCAAGGACAGTTTCCTCATTTAACCTAAAAAAAAGAAGCATTTTCTCTTTAGGCTCCGTAATGTCTCTTACATAGGCAAATACTTATTTAGCAACAGCCTTACTTAGTAATTCTTCAGTTACAATGGTGATGAAAAAATAACTGTCATTGATCTTCACATTTGTGATATATGCAGGTTCTGTAAACAGAGGTGGTATTCAGCTGATTTGGACTAGTTCGGGTGAACCGGTAGCACCAATGATCAGTTGGCTCCACCCACCAACCCTTGCTCTATCCTGTCCTTTATTTCCTGCTTCCTAGCTCATCTAAATCACAGCTGATTCCACCACCAACCCCTCGCTGTTCTACTTACTGTTGCTGACTTGGAAGGTAAGCAGCTGAGCTTCTAAATGCTCCATTTTCAGTGCGGCATGCAACACTTCAAGTGTGTGTGCAAAGCTTGCATGTCACATACATCCCTTAGACCGATACGCTCCCACAGAGAGGGCCTTCTCAGGGTGCCGTCGGCCGGACAATGCTGACTGGCGACACCCAGGGGGAGAGCCTTCTCTGTGGCAGGCCCAGCCCTTTGGAACGACCTACCCCCTGAATTACGCACCATCACCGACCTCCGCCTCTTCCGCCACTGTCTAAAGACATACCTTTTCCAACAAGCCGTCCTAGCCTAACCTCCCACGGGGACTTTTAGAAAGTTTTAAATTGGGTATTTTAATAATTGGGTTTTTAGCATAGGATTTGGATAGTTTAATATATATTTTAAATTATGTATTTATTTTTTGTATTTTTGTATGTTTTTAAATTTCCTGTGCGCCGCCCTGGGTCCTTTGTGGAGAAGGGCGGGATATAAATATAAATAAATTCAAATTCAAATTCAAATTCACGTGTGCACAAATGTGCACTCATCAAACTGGTTGTTAAACCGGCAGCATCTCACCACTGCCTGTAAAGCAAAGAAAAGCTGCGGTAAGTTATTAAACACTGTTATGGTTTTAATTGGCAGCTATTTGGCTTAATAACCAAGTTGCCAGTCCCAACTATGGTTGCTGTATTGTTTTGGAGAAAGCCACAGTAAGAGGGAAACTAAATTTCTTTTACTCTTTTGTCCCTGGGAGGATTGCATTATTGTAACTTTATTTCCCACTAGTTTGGATTTAACACCCCGTAGGAAGATAACCACAAAATGGGATGTTTTTCCTAATCTTTATTATCTAGTTGAGAATCTACATCTACAATCCTTTTTCACTTATCTGGGAGACCCACTCATTAGGCCTTAATTCTGTACAGGTGCTCATCAGATGCTACCCTACATGCTAGGTAGTTCCTTTTCTTTTTAATTTTAATAATAATTTTTTAATTATTTTACATAAACACAGATAATACAAACTTCACAGAAAGAAAAGAAACATCAAAAAGCCATCTTCCATTACAGGTTACAAATTTTTAAGAATGTATCAATTAAACACAAGTTTCTATAAGTTTCTTCAGTAGTTATCACTTATTTTCCATATCAATTGTTACAATTCTTGTATCTCAACCCTGATCTTACCAATTATTTTAACATCCTTTTATATATAAGTATGACTATGTAATGGCATTCTATTTATAAAACAAACAAAGGGGGAAAAAAGATAGATTTAAAAAGGAAAAGTCCATTCTAAATTGTGTCCTTTAAAAGACATGCTGACCGGGTTTTCATAAATTCTGTGCATCTCTGTGCAACTCCAGAGAATTCCTTTTCAACTATTGCTTGTTTTATTTTTTGATTTCTCTCCTTCGTCTGTATCTGATTTTCTTCCTTCCTTCCTTCCTTCCTTCCTTCCTTCCTTCCTTCCTTCCTTCCTTCCTTCCTTCCTTCCTTCCCTTCCTTCCTTCCTTCCTTCCTTCCTTCCTTTCTGAATCCTGTGATATAGACACAAATTTGAATTTCAGAAGAAGGCAGTGATTTCATCAGCAACAAGACTCAGTTCCTAACAAAAACCCAGACTAAAAAAACCTAGTTGCATAAGTATGAATGATAATAAAATACAATACAATACAATAGCAGAGTTGGAAGGGACCTTGTAGGTCTTCTAGTCCAACCCCCTGCGTGGGCAGGAATCTTATACCATTTCAGACAAATGGCTATCCAACATCTTCTTAAAGACTTCCAGGGTTGGGGCATTCACAACTTCTGGAGGCAAGCTGTTCCAGAGGTTAATTGTTCTAACTGTCAGGAAATTTCTCCTTAGTTCTAAGTTGCTTCTCTCCTTGATTAGTTTCCACCCATTGCTTCTTGTCCTGCCCCCAGGTGCCTTGGAGAATAGTTTGACTCCTTCTTCTTTGTGGCACCCTCTGAGATATCGGAACACTGCTATCATGTCTCCCCTGGTCCTTCTCTTCATCAAACTAGACATACCCAGCTCCTGCAACCGTTCTTCGTATGTTTTAGTCTCCAGTCCCCTAATCATCTTGGTTGCTCTTCTCTGCACTCTTTCCAGAGTCTCCACGTCTTTTCTACATCATAGCGACCAAAACTGTATGCAGTATTCCAAGTGTGGCCTTACCAAGGCACTATACAGTGGCATTAACACTTCACGTGATCTAGGTTCTATCCCTCTGTTTATGCAGCCTAGAACTGTGTTGGCTTTTTTGGCAGCTGCTGCACACGGCTGGCTCATATTTAAATGGTTGTCCACTAGGATTCCAAGATCCCTCTCACAGTTGCTACTATTGAGCAAGGTACCACCTATACTGTACCTGTGCGTTTTGTTTTTCTTGCCTAAATGTAGAACCTTACTTTTTTCACAATTCAATTTTATTTTATTAGATAGTGCCCAATGATATAATAATACATGGGTTTTTTTGCCCAGTTCTACATTAACTTGGTTTAAAACTCAGTATATTTTCTTGTTTTTGGGATGGTTGAGCTTTGTGCATATTTACTATTTCAATATGGATGCAAATAGTGGGATCAAATCATTTCTACTGTTATACAATTCATATCTCATTTACTTCATTAAATAATGGAATGAAACTTAAAGATGGTTAAGTTACCTGGATCATGACAATAGGATCAGCAACTGGTTTGTATCATGTTCTCTTCTGGAAAAATTGAGTCAAGGACGTTTGACTAATATCCAAGCAAATATGAGTAGAATTTTCTTCTTACTTTCCTATTCAACAGTGGTGGACCATTGAACAAACTGGTGCATTAGACATTGGAAAAACCTGGAAGAATGTTTACTATATATCTAAAAAATCTCTTTTCATATTTCAGTTTTTCCTAGTTTGTTGCCTTTTGTTCACATTAAATTGTGAACACCTTTTACATTTTTATAACACGCAATACATTTTATAATCTGTTTTCATTTTTAAAATTCTGATGTATTTTTATATAAAATTATAGAAAAGTATTGCAAATTTCTGCCTTTTGATGTAAACAGAAGTTCAGTACATATAAATGAGAATTTAGATAAATTCACTTTATAACGGGAGTCAAATGAACCATCATTCGCAAGCATGGCCGTTCTGCAAAGCATAATTGAATAGCATAAGAGGAAAATCCTTCAACTTTACTGAAGGTAAAATTCTACCCAACCATTGTTGTTAGGATATTCAGCCTTATATTGGGTTGACAATATATATGAGCCTCTGTTCTTAAGGAGTTGTGTAGCTTTAAGAACTGACTTATAATCTGATTGGCTATAATTATACAGCTCTACTATAAAGGAAGCTCAAAATCACAAGCTCATTCCCTGTTCGATTCCTTGTGATCCTGTGTTACCTGATTGTCGTTTGAGAAGCTGAACTGTGAAGGAGGAGTATTGTTTTGCATCACTGTGAGATAAACTCTGTTTGGTGTAGGACTGTTATCATTGTTTGAGAAGTTAGTCGGAAGAAGTATTTTAGTTGCTACAAAGTAAAGACTATTTATTTTCTTACTATCACTGTTTTAGAGTTTGTTTGTGGTTACAGCAATGTATCTCTTTACTGTTCGGTGAATTACACCATTCCGCGTTCATTTGCTAACACTGGTTATGAGACCAGAGTTGTGACACTGGTTCTGAACCCAGAGTTGCTAACAATTGTGAAACACTCTATCCCACACGCAAAGTCAATTACAAACCCAAGGCCCAGAGTCTGAAGAACTCCACGTCAGACACTGTTGAAACTGATCATTGTTCAAAATCATTTCAAATGGGAACATGTCAAAGAACAAAGAGGAAAAATCAGGCAGGAAAATAAATGTTATAACGTTGATTTCCATTTCAATTAGCTTTTGATAAGATGGCAAAATGCATGATTAAACATAATTACTAAATAAATACAATGTCCAAAAACTTGCACCGGAATAAGAATTAGCCATGTGGTTCATTTCAAGCATTTCATAGAAGAGCTCTTTAAATATTTTCCATCATTGTAATGAAGATGTACAAGAATATCCTGCCATCTAAAAAGAAATGCTAATATAATTTGTTAAATGTGATTTCAAAATTCTAATAACTTTGGAGTAATATCACAGTGCCAACAATCCGCAGAACAGCGTAGTAGAATTTATAGCTTCTAAAGAACTATGTAAATGCCAATTACAATCTGTTAAGGTGTCAGTTCAAGCTCAGATAGTACAACATTCATTAATATCAGCTGTTTCACAGATTTTAATGAAAAGGTCCACTCTGTCAATTTCACCAAATTGGACTTTAAATCATGCTGAGAATGAAATCATACACAATGAACACAATACGTGAAATGCTTTACTTTTGCCTATCGCTCATGGAACATTTGACACCAATGTTGATTGTTGATGGGGTGAGAGCTGCAGTGGAATTCTTATTTTTATTTTTATTTATTTAATTAAATTTATACCCCGTCCTTCTCTGGAGAGGACCCAGGGCGGTGCACAGGAATTTAAAAAACATACAAAATGACAAAATAAAAAATTTAAAAGACATATTAAATTCCCATCCTATGCTAAAATCCAATTAAAATCCCCAAATTAAAACTGTCTAAAATAGTCCCAGCGGAAGGTTACGCTAGGCCGGCTTGGTGAAAGAAATGTGTCTTTAGACACTGGCGGAAGAGGTGGAGGTCCGAGATGGTGCGAAGTTCAGGGGGTAGGTCGTTCCAGAGGGCCGGGTCCGCCACAGAGAAGGCCCTTCCCCTAGGTGTCGCCAGTCGGCATTGCCCGGCCGATGGCACCCTGAGAAGGCCCTCTCTGTGGGAGCGGATTGGACGAAGGGATGTATGGGGCAGGAGACGGTCTCGCATATAACCAGGTCCCGAGCCATGGAGCGCTTTGAAGATGGTTGTCAAAACCTTGAAGCTCTTGGAGAAAAAGAGAGAAAAAAGAAATGTATCTTCTTATTCCTGTCCAACAAACCACATTGAGAGGTCTATCAAGGTCAGTCTTACATTTGCTAGTCAAATGTTTTCCCCTTTTCCAAAGGTCTAATTTGCATGTTTAGATTCCTTGGCAAGAGAAGGACTACGGATGACAAATGTCGATTATCATCCAAGGCATGACTGTGAGCTTCAACCTGTGTCTAGCAAAGAAAGCTGCATAATGAATGTGACTTTGCTGAACACATAGACTGATCTTGAGTGAACTAGCTTGATGAATGCATTTTATTGATAAGCTCCCAACCTACATTTCACTTATAAAGTCATTAGTTTCTTTGTAATCCCAATGAAGGATGGATGGATATGTCTGTGTATCTCTCTGTGTATAAATACTCTATATAAAGCGATGCAGGCATATAAAAAACACCAAATTTCATTATTTCTGAAAAAATAAAGAGAAAGATACATATATAAACTCAAAAGAAATGTTGGTTCTCCTATATTTTCAACCATAGGATGATGACAAGGAAGGAGGTAGATAAAGAAGAAAACTTTTCAAAGAGTTTTGTATAGTTGTATAGCTGAAAGTATTGGATGAAGCTCTCACTTTCTCTACCTAGGAAGATTCAGGCTAAAGTCCATCCTCCATCATGGCATGGAAGTTTAGGAGTGATTCTGGGCCAGAAACCCTTTCTCAGTTCAAATGTATCTCTGAGGTGGCAAATGGGAGAAAATATCTCTACTCTTCTGCCTCAATCCATCAGGTCTTATTCTGAGGATCAAAATTACATGTTCCTGTAGAGAGCTAGATTAAAGTACTTATTTCACCCAACAGAATTAGGGGGTGTCTCTTTTTTCTGTGGTGTATTCCCTATTTTTGTCCAGAGTCTCATCCTTACAACACATAAAGAATCATTCTTTTCCCTCTCAATGTCATACATAATGTGCAGACCAAGAGTGAGGAAAAATTATCCAGCTGGGAACTAAAGGAGAAAGTAAAGAGATATATGAGCACTAGGATTCTGCTCTAGTCCATATTAATACAATAATAATACAATAGCAGAGTTGGAAGGGACCTTGTAGGTCTTCTAGTCCAACCCCCTGCGTGGGCAGGAACCTTATACCATTTCAGACAAATGGCTATCTAACATCTTTTTAAAGACTTCCAGGGTTGGGGCATTCACAACTTCTGGAGGCAAGCTGTTCCACTGATCAATTGTTCTAACTGTCAGGAAATTTCTCCTCAGTTCGAAGTTGCTTCTCTCCTTGATTAGTTTCCACCCATTGCTTCTTGTCCTGCCCCCAGGTGCCTTGGAGAATAGTTTGACTCCCTCTTCTTTGTGGCACCCTCTGAGATATCGGAGCACTGCTATCATGTCTCCCCTGGTCCTTCTCTTCATCAAACTAGACATACCCAGCTCCTGCAGCCATTATTATATTATATTTTATATTTTATTTATTATATATATTATATTATATTATATGTAAGAGTGTTGAATTTTGTTTAATTGCTGAGTCAGTAATTACTTCTCTCTACTTATACATGCACAGACACACACATATACACATGATGTACACATGTATGTAATATCACATGATGAAATAATTGTCACATCAAAATTACATTCATTATATGGCCCAAAATATGTTTCTGTGATCCAAAATCCTATTTTGTCTGTCTCCAGTATACATTGTCAAATATTATGTTTACTACCCACCAAGCAACATTTTGTGATTCTTGTTAAATGCAACAGCCAACAGCAGTAGGAGAAAGGGCACAACCTTAAGGGAACTATTAACAGATTTTTTTCAAATCTGAAAATCCAATTAAACTGACACTTCTGATGTGTCTTCGGTGTAGTTGTCTAGGAAAGAGAACGAATTCAGGTCTCATTGAGATTACTGTCTTCTCAAGGGGATCTAACATATGTTTCCTATTCTCTGGACATATCTGACTTAAAAAAAAAGATTTAGGAGCCTCATAGTCTGGCAGAAATTTTGACAAATATGGATGGATTCTTCATTTGTCAAATTCACAGAATAGTCAGTTAACAATACAATTCCCATTTCCCCCTATTAGCTTCTAAGATATCACATAGTGGCTTACATAATTAATGGGGTCAGCAGGATGAATTTATTTATTCAGTGAAAGGGGGGGGGGAAAGCTCAGTCATTTATGTTCCAGTCTCAAGGGCTACCTCTTCTTAAATTCATTTCATAATCTCAGCCAATCTTGATACTGGTGTGAAGTACTGAACCTTTTTTAAAGTATGTAATAGAGAAACAAAACACTTTTCCATTGGATAGTACAGGAAAAATAATATTCACAGAATTAAAAATAATAATATTGCAAACAACTAAAGCAATTTTTATAACAATCTGTAAAGTTTAAACATGAAATTCTGCACCCAGATATTAGTGTCACTTGTAAAGAGAGAAAAATCATATGTAAATACAAATGATTACCTTATTGGCTATGGAGTATATTAAAAAAAACTCTAATTATAATTCGTGCTTATTAACAATATATTAAGAATGTGTATGTGTGTATGTTTGCGAGGGAGAGAAAGAATAATTAAGGTCATTGGTCTAAAGATGAAAAGTTTTAGATAAAAGACAAAAGTGTTTATTATCCATTTTGGGTTTCTTACAAGAACATCTTTTTGTGTAAGTTTGTGATGTCTTAATGATATCTGTTGCAGTTTTATGCTTTGCGATAATACCTTACTGAGACTACTTCTTTCAATATCTACACAGGAATTATCATCTACTTTATGGTGTTTAACTGCCTGGTCCAGAAAGGGATACAACTGGAATAACTAAGGTGG
Source organism: Rhabdophis nuchalis (assembly GCA_039707465.1). Taxonomy (NCBI): domain Eukaryota; kingdom Metazoa; phylum Chordata; class Lepidosauria; order Squamata; family Natricidae; genus Rhabdophis; species Rhabdophis nuchalis. The sequence continues at coordinate 12,395,842 of CM077656.1, forward strand.
CAAAGTTCATCCTCATCATGGCTGCTTTTCAAGCAGAAACTTTAAGTCTTGGAATCTTGGATCAACTTTTCAGCCATTAAGATTCAGCCATTATTTATGGATAGCTAAGATGTTTACAGATGAACAGTACTAGTGTCTTGTTAATGCTTATTCTCAGCTTGTTTCTCTCCATCTAGTCTCTTACAGTCATCAGACAGACATAAATGATTTAAAAAAATAACAACACACACACATATACACACTCTGTGGCGGGTCCGACACTCTGGAACGACCTCCCCCCCGATATCCGTACCATCACGGACCTACGACTCTTCCGTCGGATGGTAAAAGCTCATTTCTTTCGTCTTGCCGGCCTGTCATAGATTAGGGACTATTTTAATTTGTTATTTATGGTTTTAACTATTTATTCAATTTTAGCACAGCTATGTGGGTTTAATTGTTTTTTAAATTTTGTATATTGTGGGGTTTTATCTTTCTGTGCACCGCCCTGAGTCCCTTTTTGGTGAAAAGGGCGGTATATAAATTGAAAATAAACTAAACTAAACACTGTAATTCAGTCAAAGATATGGTGCTGCCTACCATCTTGGAAGGCTTCAGAAAGGGGTTTGACCAGTTCTTGGAAGAACTGACTGGATGCTGGAACATCTCCGTCTTATCATTCTCCCTCATAACATCTGAGTGCTATTTCCTATTTAGGGCAGGAGTGTAATCGCACAATGAACGTGAGGGATAAAGGTGCATATGTACCAGTGGTGGGCTTCAATTTTTTTTAGAACCTACTCTGTAGGTGTGGCCTATTTTGTGGGCATGGCTTGGTAGTCATGTGACAGAGTGGGAGTGGCCACCTTTTAAAATGTGGTGAAACTCATTTAACAACGCTCTTGCTTAGCAACCAAAATTTTGAACTCAATTGTGATGATAAATTCTTTCTTTCTTTCTTTCTTTCTTTCTTTCTTTCTTTCTTTCTTTCTTTCTTTCTTTCTTTCTTTCTTTCTTTCTTTCTTTCTTTCTTTCCTTCCTTCCTTCCTTCCTTCCTTCCTTCCTTCCTTCCTTCTTTCTTTCTTTCTTTCTTTCTTTCTTTCTTTCTTTCTTTCTTTCTTTCTTTCTTTCTTTCTTTCTTTCCTTCCTTCCTTCCTTCCTTCCTTCCTTTCCTTTCCTTCCTGTTGGGTCACTGGCAGCGGCGGGCCAGATTTACTTCCAGGTACGCCAATGGAACCCCCTCTCACCGGTTCTCTAAATTTCACCAACCGGCTCTCGCGAGTAGGTGCGAGCCTGCAGAAACCCACCACTGATATGTACAATACATAGCACAAGAAAATAAAGGTTGTTGATAAAGAATTTTTAAAGGCACCCTCCAATGAAATATAATTAAAAGTGAATTCAACTGTGCTTTTTGCATTGGTATTAAAAAAAAATGGAGTTTTTAAAGTTCAAGGATAAGTAGCACTTCTCGCCACTAATGAATTATAGAACATGTTTGCTAAATATGTGGGTAGCAGCAGTTGTCAGATGTAATTAGTTTCAAACATATTTTGCAGTTAATCATGATGCAATGTGTGACTGAACTTTTAAACTCTTGGGCTAAATAATTGGTGGGCAATTTCCTATTAAAAGAATAGTGGAAAAGGGGAAAGAGCATTTGTCAGACCAGGGAATAGTACTTCTCCTTAATTTACTAGCTTATGGTCTCAGATTCTTTCAGTGAGTGTTAAAACTTATAACTTCGAGAAATGACTATATCTGATTTCTCCAAAAAGCTTTTATATCAATTCATCTGCATGGATACCTCGGTGTTTTGAAGGGCGTAGACCAGGCAAGCTGAGCATAGATAGAGAAATACTTGTCTGGTCCAAGAGATCTCCTCAACAATAAACTTTCAAGCATGCTCCCAATCTTTGACATACAATTGCAGATATTCCAGTAATATTTTGCTAAACATGATTGAATTTAGAATGACTACTTAAGCTTACTAGATGGTATTTTCACGAGCTTTTCAGGATCCTTTAACATCCTTTTTCACCCTATTTACAGGGGAATTCATATCATCCAATTTCTAGGATCAGGCCCCCAGGCTGAATTATGTGGCAAGCCTTTATGTAGCTTGTACCAACAAGAGAAAAATTTGTGTGGAGCAATTATTGTCTATGAATGGGGCCAGTCATTATATCCACTATACTAGAACTGCTAGCAGCAATTTGTATCTCCTGGTTCATTCACTCATACACTGCTGAGTCTTTGTCAACAGAGATAAATCCAATGGTGGATCTACTTTCATTAGCAATTCAAACTAAAGGAAGATATTTCTTTGAGGTTCTGTTTCTTATACATAATACCACTCCAAACTTGATTGCAGAAAATACAACTTCAGCAACAGTGGTCAACGCCTGACATGCTCTACCTGACTCCATTGTTGCATCCTCAAACCCCCACAGCTTCAACCTTAAATTGTCTACCGTGGACCTCACCCCATTCCTAAGAGGTCCCTAAGTGGGTGGGCATAAGCACACCAGTGTGCCTACCATCTCTGTCCTACTGTCCCCATTTATTTGTATTCATTTCCTTGTTCATGTCCATGTTTAGAGTTATATCTGTTCATTTTTCATTTTTTTTCTTTCATTTTATTAGATTTATATCCCGCCCTTCTCCAAAGAGGACCCAGGGCAGCGCACAGGAATTTAAAATACACACAAAACCAAATAAAAAATTTAAAAACTTATTAAATACCCATCCTGCGCTAAAACCAAATTAAAATTCCCTAAAATAGAAGCTATCTAAAATAGTCACAGTGGAGGTTACAATAGGCTGGTTTGATGAAAGAAATGTGTCTTTAGACACTGGCGGAAGAGGCGGAGGTCTGAGATGGTGCAAAGTTCTGGGGGCAGGTCATTCCAAAGGGCGGGGCCCGCCACAGAGAAGGCCCTTCCCCTGGGTTTCGCCAGTCGGCATTGTCCGGCCGACGGCACCCTGAGAAGGCCCTCCCTGTGGGAGCGGATCGGTCGAAGGGATGAATGGGGCTGGAGACGGTCTCGCAAATAACTAGGTCCCGAGCCATGGAGCGCTTTGAAGATGGTCGTCAAAACCTTATCTTGTTTAACAAACTAAATAAATAACAAATAAATAAATACCAAGAGGCTACTACATTTTCTTAGACTGCATATTTTAATCTAGAACAGAAATGTAAAGGCTCATCTGCATCAAACGGCTTGTTTGAGTTGCCCCAACCATGGATATACTTTGCAATCAATGAAAAAAGGATAATGTCTTTCCCTCCCCATAATTTCATTGTATAATTCAGGGATGTCCAAACTTGGGAACTTTAAGACTTGTGGACTTCAACTCCCAGAAGTCCACAAGTCTTAAAGTTCCCAAGTTTGGACATCCCTGGTATAATTTATTAAAATCAGTTCATGGTGTTCATTTGTACTCCTGAGCTTTCAAAGAGCACAAGTGGCTGAGTACTTTCTAAATAAATTCCTCCATACCAGTATGGCTTTGTGTGAGACCACATTTTAAGGGAATGCTTGGATGGCTATTGCTGCAGTGATATGTTTAGAATAAAGTTATCTTGATAAATAGTTTGAGTAAAGCGATTCTCTTTTATTATTTTTCTACTGCTATATAGCACTTAATTCTCTTTCACGTAGGGAAGACTCATAACGCTCAGCTTTGAAGAGACAGTGTATGAAACTAGTAAAACACAAGCCAGAGCTGAGCAAATCAGAGGTGATCCCCAGAGCCATTTTGAGCCCTATTGCCAAAAGGGGTATAAGTGCATTTCTCAGAATCGGAGAAAGAAAATGCAAAGCAAATGGTCTGCCAGCCTGTTCTGGGAGAGCTATTTGGCTTTCAGCCAATCCAGGCAGCTACTTCTGCTAACAAACATCATTTAGAGCAACTGGCTAACTGCTCTGATACTGAGAAGTCAACAGTTCTTGACCAAGTGCCAAATCCTAAAAGTAGAAACATTTGAGAAGAACAGAACAAATACATTCCTTATGCTTTTTAGAAAGGGAGCAAGAAGAAGTTACATTAGCCTATCCATGGGGTTTGAAAGTCTATGAAAAGAACCTAACCAATCTCAGCTTTGTTGATAGCAAGCATTTGTCTTTCAACTGGCATTTGGCCACTTGGGCTTACTTTGCTGTTGTCTTCGGACTGGCTTGTTTTGTAATTATGTTAACTTAAGAACATAAGAACATAAGAACAGCCTTGCTGGAACAGGCCACAGCCCATCCAGTCCAGCCTTCTGTCTCACACAGTGGCTCTCCGTTTGCTTCAGGGTCTTCCCAAGCAGATGTCTTCACCTGCTTATGATTCCCTGCAAATGGCATTGAGAGATATCCTGCCTATCTTTCCAACCCGGAGGGTGTCCTTAGGCATCCATAAGGATAGCCAAGGATACCCTTGTTCTCCATGAACTCCTCTAATCCTTTCTTAAAGGTGTCGAGGCTGACAGCTGTCACCAGTTCTTCTGGCAGGGGGTTCCATAGACCAGTGATCCTCTGGGTGAAAAAGTACTTCCTCTTATTTGTTTGAGGTCTAGCTATCAAAAGTTTCATGGAGTGCCCCCTAGTTCTAGTGTTGTGCGATAGGGAAAACAGTTTTTCCTTTTCTACTTTGTCCACACCGTGCATGATTTTATAGACTTCAATCAGGTCACCTCTCAGGCGCCGTCGTTCTAGAGTGAAGAGGCCCAGTTGTTGCAGCCTCAGATGGTAAGGAAGGTGTTCCAGCCCCCTAATCATTCTGGTTGCCCTCCTCTGCACCTTTTCCATTTCCATAATATCCTTCTAATATCCTGTTGATTTCTCTCTATTTTTTTAAATTGGGTTGATTTATCTCTTTCTGGGTTATCTACTATAACTTTAGTTTCCTTCATAGCTACACTGCTCTTTCCTTAATTTCTGAATTTATGTCTAACTTTCTGAATTAGCAGCTTACAGCTTTGCTTAGAAAAGGAACACATCAAAGCAACTTTGAAATAGTCTTAACATAGTGGACAAAAAAGAAGGGAAAGGGAGAAGAAAAAATAACCAAATACATACATATATTCATACACACACACACTGTAAATTTGATTTTCAAAGATGGACTTTCTTGAAAAGAATGTTGCATTATATAGAAAGGTCCCATTACTGAAGTATGAGCTAATAGTAAAGCCATAGTTATTAGAAAATAATTCATCTTTTCCATAGCAGGCATTGCCCTTTTGTTCAGACATCCAATATAATTAAATTTATGAGTAAATAAACTTATTCGGGGCTTAATTAAAATACAGGCATGCCCCATGTCTCATTCATTTAATCAATGTGGGTAGATTTTTAATTATACTGTGAGGAATATCCTAATGGTTTTGCCTCTCTTTCAAATATATTTTACAGTTAGGAATATCTTAATAGCTTCTGCTGTTTAAAAAAAAAAAGTGCATAGTTGGCTCACTTTATTATCACCACCAAGTATTCTATAGGAAGGGTCCCTAAAGGAAGATTGGGACAGATGTACTACAGAAGATTAGCTAACTAGAATCTTCTCTTCACCCATCATTCAGAGCAATTGGTCACATCTGTCCCCCGAGGAAAGCCCTATATTTTAAAATGTATTTTAAAACAATATTTCCTGTATCTGTGTTATACAACTGTTGGGTTGATAAAAGCTGGAGATATATAATTGGAATAAGCTGCCTATATTTCTTTTCCAAATTGTATTCAGTGTTTCATGTTCCGATATCTCAGGGGTTGCCACAAGGAAGACATTCTCCAAAGCACCTGAGAGTAGAACGAGAAGCAATGGGTGGGAAACAAATAAAGGAGAGAAGCAACTAAGAACTAAGGAGAAAATTCCTGACAGTGAGAATAATTAATCAGTGGGACTACTTGCCTCCAGAAGTTGTGAATGCTCCAACACTGGAAGTTTTTAAGAAGATGTTGGGTAGCCATTTGTCTGAAGTGGTGTATGATTTCCTGCCTAAGCAGGGGGTTGGAGTAGAAGACTTTCAAGGTCCCTTCCAACTATTCTATTCTATTCTGTTCTGTTCTGTTCTGTTCCATTCTATGTCTACTGAAAATGTGAGGGCATTTAGATACAATAATCTTATTTTCATTTTGGCATTTATTTATTTGTTTGTTTGTTTGTTTGTTTGTTTGTTTGTTCGTTCGTTCGTTCGTTCGTTCGTTCGTTCGTTCGTTCGTTCGTTCATTCATTCATTCATTCATTCATTTATTTATTTATTTATTTATTTATTTATTTATTTATTTATTTATTTATTTATTTAAATTTCTAGACCGCCCCCTCTCCCTGAAGGGACTCTATGGGCATGTTAAGGTATTAACTTTGACATGGAGGTATTCAGAAGCCACCTGATTCTTTTGATGTGGCCCTACTTTTCTTGACTTGATTGAGTTACTTCACTACTCAAAGGATCCTGCTAGGCAAAGTTAAAGCTTTTGCTCCATTCCTCTTTTGTGCATATCCTACCAATAGTTGCCCATTTTCTATGTGTCCCAGAGCCTGGGCTTTCTCCAGTAGATGAGGATGGGCTAGAGGCTAATTCTATTACAATTAGGTCATAAAATATATTTTGTGATTTTAATCTAATTGTGATTTAGCACATTTTTTAATTTATTTGATGTATATACTACCTTGCTACCCAGATTTATCTGGATAGGAAGGTGGTGTATAAATCAAATAGCTAAATAATTTGTGGCTAAATCACAATTAGATTAAAACCACAAATATATTCATTTTGTTCCCTGGTTCTAATTAACAAAAATTATCAGATGAGTCAGGAAATGGTTATGTTCCATAACTGGTGTGCTTCTCCTTTATCTCTGCAACTTCTCTCCACCTTTCATTTCCATTATTCCATTCCATTCCATTCTGTAACATGCCTGATTTCCTTTTCTGTTTTCTTTTCCTTTCTCTCCCAATACAGTTAGCATTTTTGCTCCATTTTATTGCATAGTTCCCAAGGGTTTCTGTCTAGTGTCCCTCCCCCAAACCTGTTTGTGTGAGAGAGAAAAAGAAATATGCACAGAGAGAGAGAGAGAAACAGAGACAAGGAAAAGGAGAAGATGTGTGTATATACATGTGTCTAGTATGTATGAATGTATGTATGTATTTATCAGTGGTGGGTTGCAAGCGGTACATCCTAGTACAGGTGTGCGGGAGCCTGCCCAGAGCACAGGGTATCACTCCAGTATAGTGCTCTGGAGGGCCCGCCCACCCACCCGCACTTCTTACGGTCTTTAAAGTCTTACAGTGCCTGCGCGACGCTTCGCTCCAGGGACAGCTGAAGTGTCATGGAGGCATAGCTGGACATTAAGATGCATGTGCATGCTGCATGCATCCATGTGGATGATGTCAGGCCCATTCCAATTGCACCAGTTGGAATGGGGTGCAGAACCCACCACTGGTATGTATGTATGTATCAGAGGTGGTATTATTCATCAGGTTCTGACCAGTTCTGGAGAACCGGTAGTGGAAATTTTGATCAGTTTGGAAAACTGGTAAATACCACCTCTGGCTGGCCTCGCCACCATCCATTCTCTGCCTTCCAAGTCCCAGCTGATGAGGAGGAAATGGAGATTTTACAGTATCCTTTCCCTGGAATGGGGTGAGATTTTACAGTATCCTTCCCCTGCTACACTCACCAAGCCATGACCACCAAGCCATGCCAGGCCCACCAAGCCATGCCCATAGAACCAGTAGTTAAAAAAACAATTAAATCTCACCACTGGTATGTATATATGTAGCAAAGGAGTCCCTGCATTTTACTCCGCTAATAGTTACTGACTTTAGGGGGTGATGCCCATCTCTGTTTCAAGGTCATTGAGCCAGTGCTTTCTGAAAGCATTTCTGAGTTCATGGGATCAGCCTGATGTCATGGAGCACTGTTACCATTTTTATCTCTAATAACATCCCTTTAAAATTTTGTTGTTGCCTCTTAAATTTCATCAATATATATAATTTAAAAACCTGAATTGGAATCAGGCTGTAGACCAGCATATTCAGCAGTTTAGTTTATGACAAAGTTATAGATGATAATTTAGCTAAATATATAATGATTAGTATTTTTCTTGCAAAAAAAACCCCCATTTCTTTCTATGAACTTCTTGCATGAAATACTGTTGAGTTTACTGAGAATTCCTTCATAGGATTACAGGTTTGTGTTCCCCTTTCCCAAATTATGTTATTTGATCATATCTGCTTCTAAGACATTTACTTTGTAAATTTTACATTTGAATTTGTAGGTTTTGTAAGAATTATTTGAATCAGAATTTCAATCAGGTTCTATCTGATTGCTATAGTTTGAAGTATATTTCTTGTTAGACTTAGGTACGAAATGTGTGTTTCATAGTGTTTGACTGTGGTCAATGAATACATTTCAAAAGCTACAGTGCTGATATTGCTTAAAACTTTCAAAGCTTCGTTTGAGTAGCAATATTGAACTAGTGTGGGTGCAGTGTGGACATATGCTTCAATCTACTACCAGATATTTAAATATCTACTACCAGATATTTGAATACCACTGATGAATGACATTTTGATACCTGATTATAGAATTAACATCATAAATTATGAAATAATAATAATAATAATAATAATAATAATAATGTTAATTATTAATGGCAGCAAACTGTATCACCCATTAGCACCAGTCAATAGTATTTGCAATGCATTTTTAAATGTTCAGTTGGCTGAGTTTCATGTTTTATGAATAAAGTAAATAATAATGTAATGCATTTTTAAATGTTCAGTTGGCTGAGTTTCATGTTTAATGAATAAAGTAAATAACAATAATATTAATAATTCTGTGGTTAATCTTTGGTGAGATTCACAGCCTTTGGGGCTGGTTGGTAGCTCAACAGCTCGAGTCCTAACCAAGGACCTAGGAACGGTTAAAGTAACGTCGGAGGATATATTATTATTGTTATTATTGTTGTTGTTATTGTTGTGATGATGATGATGATAATCTTTGGTGAGATTCACAGCCTTTGGGGGCTGGTTGGTAGCTCAACCAACCAGCAATTATTATTATTATTATTATTATTATTATTATTATTATTATTATTATTATTATTATTATTATTATTATTATTATTATTATTATTATTATTTATTAATTTATAGACCGCACCCTCTCCCCCATGGGGACTCGGGGCGGTGCACAGGCAATTTAAAAATCCAAAAATATAATATACAAATACAAAATGTTAAAATCAAATTACATTAACCCCTGTGCTAAAATCACTATTAAAACCATTAAAACCCTAACAATACCCCCTAAAAATTTATACAATTTCATTTTGTGGCTAGGAATGTAGACATTAGGCCAGGCCTAATGTACCAGAATTAGTACATTGGAGTCAACAAGTTAAAAAGAAATACAAGAAAGGAAGAAAAGATTGTGCTCTCGGCTGAAATGAAAGAGAAAAGCAAAAAGCTAGAGAGATAAAGGAAGATCATCATAATCATGAAGAAGTGAATGAAGATTTTACTTGATTCCTCCTTCTTTTAGGATAAAAAATAAGCACTAGTAACCACTGATTTTAGCTGGCAGCTCAACATAGGTTAGGCATTCCTCTATCCACCTCCAAAGTTGATCTTGAATGGTAGCAAACATTTACGTCAATAAATAAATGTTAAGCCATAAAGAATTGCCGTAAGAATGACATATGGCAATTCTCCGAAGCTGGTTTGTTTATTGTTTTACACCTATAGACAAACTCTTGTCAGACTTGCAATATTCCACTAACTCAGGGATGAAATCCAGCAGGTTCTGACAGGTTCTGGAGAACCGGTAGCGGAAATTTTGAGTAGTTCAGAGAACCAGCAAATGCCACCTCTGGCTGGCCTCAAAGTAGGGTGGGAATGGAGATTTTGCAGTATCCTTCCCCTGCCAAGCCCACCAAGCCACATCTACCAAGCCACACCAAGCCAATCAAGCCACGGCCACAGAACCAGTAGTAAAAAAAAATTGAATTTCACCAGTGCACTACCTGCATTTACAATGTACTCTATGAAATAATAGGGAAGAGCCATCTTCAACCTCTTTCTGTCACACATAATATCAGTTGCTCTTAGTCCTCTGGATCACACCCTCTTTTCTAGGGATCCACATCCTCGCTACTGTACATTCCATAATAATTGGAACTGCTTGTAATCCCTCCTTCTTTCCCTGTAATTACAGATGCCCAACCTAACATTTATTTGTATTTCATTTTATGATGAACCAAAAATAAAGAAATCCCATTTATATTATTTACTAGCTGTTCCCGGCCATGCGTTGCTGTGGCCCAGTCTGGTTAAATGGCCAATCAATCTATGTATAGATCTACACCTGCACACACAAATACATACACACAACCACCATATAACCCCCAACCTACCAACCTACTGTATTTCTCTCTCTATCCCTCTACCTACCTACCTACCTACCTACCTACCTACCTACCTACCTACCTACCGTATTTTCCCTCTCCCTCTCTATTCCTCTACCTACCTACTTACCTACCTACCTACCTACCTACTGTATTTTTCTCTCTCCCTCTCTATTCCTCTACCTACCTACCTACCTACCTACCTACCTACTGTATTTCTCATTGCATCTTATCGACAGAGTATTTTATGTCATAAAGGATGACATAATACCTGTGGCCCACTGCTCTCTCTGTATCCATCTACCTACCTTTTTTTACAATGTTTTACATTTCCATTGCATGCACCTGGCACAGGTGTGACATCTACACAATCTATATCTATATATATATCATTGGTGCCGTATTTGAAAGGAACATTGTGTGAAAATGTGGAAGCGATCAGTGCAGTACTTTTGGAGATTAGCGGTTTTGAACAAACTCTTGTTACATTTTTATTTATATAGATTTACTTAATTTGTATGCTATTTTTTTATCGAATCGAATCGAATTTTATTTATAACCCGCTCTCTCTCCCCGAAGGGACTCGAGGCGGGGCACAGGGAATTAAAAACAGTTAAAAAAAGAATACAAAATTTAAAACAATAACAAATAGGCAAGGTAACCAATGAAGTGAAAGAAAATGTTGCCTTTTGAAAAGTTTAAAATGGCTAATATTAGTCATTAGACACGACAAAGGCAATGCTATTTGTTTTATGGAAATAACCTTTCTATTCTTGATGTTAAAGTGAATCATAATTAGAAGTGGGTTTTTTTGCCTGATACCATTGCAGTTCATCTACTTACACCCCAATTTTATACATTCCATTTCTAGTTAATGAACTTTCTTTTGTTAAAAAAAATAGTGGAAAATATATTACTTTTCATACAGATTCTTTAATTAACACACTCTTATCCACAGTATGTATTTTAGCATAATCAGTCTCTTCCCTAATGTATGCATTTTGAATTGCTATGGCCTGTAATGCAATGTGCACAAGTTCTGACAAGTGCAAAAACTAACGAATGAGCCGGCTCGGAGTTTTGTATTATTTGTCATTTTACCTACATCATTATTGCTAAGATTGGCATTGTGTGCAGAAAATGCTACCCTTCTCAGCTAAGAAAAGGATGTAGACCTGTAATAGGGTTCACATATTATGTGCCAAAGTTGCAGGAACAATTGCAGACTTTTAAATTAGAATGGGATATTTTTAAGCAATCCAGCTATAAAGGAATTGTGCCTGGTATCGTGAAGTGTTGCTTCCAAAAGAAGCAGGTAGCATTAAATTGGTTAGATAATTTTTCAAAAGCTGCTTTTTGCAGTCATGTAGTCATAAATTGGTAGGTGCATATATATAAACCATTGATATACTGTACATATCTGTTTGTAATTCAAGTCTTTCCTTTGTTAAGATGAGTCCACTTATACTTTTGGGATCTGCGGGAATCAGTAATCAATTTCTAATAAAGAGGCATTTTTATTGCTTAATAAACACCCAGTGTCGTTGAATCATAAAACTGCTAATTAGTTTGGTGAAGTTGAAGTGCTGTGTTTGCATATGAAAACTAATTAGTCATATCAGCTCTTGAATCATACAGTTTCTATTTTCATTACTGGTGATTTCTCAAGAGCAAATCGTAGCCTTTTACTTGTGATCCAATAACATATTGTCATTCAGCATTTCATGGATAGTTTACTGGCCCGCTATTCACTCAGAGATAAATTCACTGAAATTAGGACAACTAACAAGAAATTATTCCCAGGTGGTGCCTTTGACTTGGGAAGTTATATATTCTGCATAAATACAAGTTTATCAGCATTATCAAAGTCAAGTCAATTTAGGGGAAGGAGTTCTACATGCATTTCTGGCTCTTCTGTTTAAAAGAAACAATTTCTGACATTTCTGATTAAAGGAATCTGGCAATGGGAAAGACCTCAGCCTGGTTCCCAGAAAGCTACAATTAGTCAGAACACAAAACAAATAGAACATAACCCAACCTGGTTTAATTCCCTTGAATGTTTTCATTCCAATTGAATCAAGTAAAAGCATTTTGATAGTCCAAGAGGTAAACAGAACAGAATTTTAAGATGATGTTATAATTCAGAGGCACAGAATTAAACACAACTACAGTATGTTATTTTTATTTCCTGGGCTCCAAAATCACCGCAGATGGGGACTGCAGCCAAGAAATGAAAAGACACTTGCTCCTGGGGAGGAAAGCTATGGGAAATCTAGACAGCATCCTAAAAAGCAGAGACATCACCCTGCCAACAAAAATGCATATAGTCAAGGCTATGGTTTCCCCAGTTGCAATGTATGGCTTTGAAAGTTGGACCATGAGAAAGGCTGAGCACCAAAGAGTTGAGACCTTTGGACTATGATTCTGGAGAAGACTCCTGTGAGTCCCTTGGACTGCAAGGAGATCAAACCGATCAGTCCCAGAGGAGATCAACCCTGACTGCTCTTTAGAAGGCCAGATCCTGAAGATGAAACTAAGTATTTTGGCCACCTCATCCGAAGGAAGGACTCATCAGAGAAGAGCCTATTCTGTAAAATATTGAGGGCAAAAGAAGAAGGGGATGACAGAGGTGGCTGGATGGAGTCACTGGAGCAGTAGGTGTGAGCTTAAATGGAATCCAGAGGATGGTAGAGGACAGGAAGGCCTGGAGGAACATTGTCCATGGGGTCGCAATGGATATGACATGCCTTCGCAACTAACAACAACAACAGCAGTATGTTTTTGATTCCACTTCCTCTGATGGCGCTAAAAAGAAACCAAGAAAGGCACAAGAGAGTTATTGCATATGCTTTGAGGTTACATTGTTTTATAATACCGAATGTGGAATCATTTGATCTGTTGTATTTAATATAAGCGTTGGGAGCCAGTTTGGTATAGTGGTTAGGCATCAAGCTACAATACGTAGTCTTGTACGTATGAGTTCTACTCTCACCTTGGACACAAACCAATTGGGTGACTTTGACCTCTTTCTCAGCCCTAAGAAGGAGACAATGGCAAACCCCTTCAAAGGCATTGCCAAAAAAAACCACATACATTTGTCCAGGTAGTTGCCATGGGTCAAGACTGACTTGAAGCTAACAATATAAGAATAAATAATTTCAAAATAAAAGTGATCAACATAGAACCTATTACTTTACCATATATGCAAAGCATCAGATACTGTTTCTGATTCATTACATGAAAACATCTTGAGATAAATTTTATCTTTTAAGACTTTTTCCAATGGATTTTTCCCTGCCTATTAATTTAGGAGCCCTCCTCTCTGCACCTTCTTTATGATGATCATTTTTTTGTTAGATATTCATAAGTTAAATTTCATATTAGCACATGAGGATTAACCCTAAACAAAATAAAAGGATTTGTGGAAACTGGCACTGCTTTCAGTTATTCTCTTGAGGCTTACAAAAAACAGTTCTTCAGAAATATCTGTCCTTCAGAACTGGTTAAAGCAAGTATGTCAAACTCAAGGCCCAGGGGCCAAATCCAGCCCATCGGCTACTTAGATCTGGTCCATGGAGCTGCCATGGAAATAGCAAAGGACTAGCCTGTGGTGCTTCTACTAGCAAAAATGGAGCTCCCTGGGTCCATTTTTGGCTGCCACAGTCTCCTGCAACCTTCTGCCAGTGAAAATGGAGCTCCCAGGCTCCGTTTTCAGCCGCCATAGCCTCTTGCAACCTTCTGCCAGTGAAAATGGAGCTCCCAGGCTCCGTTTTCAGCTGCCATAGCCTCTTGCAACCTTCTGCCAGTGAAAATGGAGCTCCCAGGCTCCGTTTTCAGCTGCCATAGCCTCCTGTAACCTTCTGCCAGTGAAAACGGAGCTTGGAAGGGCCAGGCTCCGTTTTCACTGACAGAAGGTTGTAGGAGGCTGTGGCAGCTGAAAATAGAGCCCAGGGGACTGTTTTTGCTTGCAGAGGATTCAGGCCACCACAAGCACCCCCGACAGTAGTGACATCAAGCTGGCCACACCCACCCTAGCCACAAACATCCAGCCCACCAAAGTCAAACACAACCCTGATACGGCCCTCAATGAAATTGAGTTTGACACCCCTGGGTTAGAGTATCCTTTGAATGCAATTAGAGGTGTTGCTCACCATTTTACTTTTGAAGTCCAGAATGGTCCAGAACAAAGTTAGCACAGTGCTCTCACAGACTCCCTTTTCCTTTGTCCTGCTTGGTGTCCAAGTTCACTAGTCTACTCTTTACTTGATTAAATTAAATGGCAAAGCCATTAATACACAATGTTAGGAGGGGCTGTTTTACCACCTGGCTTGTCACAGAGCCTGATGCCAAGACTTCTGACAGCTTCCATACTTGAGAGAGGACCAGAATCTGGAAAGCCAGTACATCTTATTGGCTTTCTGAGATTCTTATGCTATGTTACCTGCAGACAACAGACACCTGGGTCTTTTCGGTCCTCTTTTCTTTGAGACAGCATTCTCGTAGATTAGTCCTCCTTATCTGGTTTTGCTCAAAGCTAATTGACATCCAGCTTTTTCAAATGCACTTTTGAAGCCTGAATCTTTTTGTTGCTCTTCCTGGATGGGTGAATTTCTATCTGTGGGTTGCTCCTCCAACCGTGCACATTTATGTTAGCATTGTTGTAAATTATTCTACGTTTTCTACTGAAAGCTCTTCACAATTGGATATGGTTGAAATGGAATATAGGCCTGGCAAAGAAATAAATAAGTGCTGGGAGATTATTCCAAAACCAATACATCTAACTTGTTTTCAGGACTATGGGATTATAGCTACTTAAATCCACGGAAATACTGTTGTTTTACATCTAGAATATTCAATGACTTTTTCTGCTGCCAGACCCTTTGACCTAGTAATATGGATAGCTCCTTGGTAATAGCAAAAATTTACATAAAGTACTTGACAATTTGTGAGCAGAATATCTAATAATGCAGATGCTTTCTTAGTGTGATTCTTCACCATTTGGTTTATTTGTTTCTAATAAATATTGCTTGATCCTTAGTTTCTAGACATTTTTTTTAAATTAAAATTTATATCCCGCCCTTCTCCAAAAAGGACCCAGGGCGGCGCACAGGAATTTAAAACAATATACAAAATAATACAAAACATATAATTTAAAATCTATTAAATAACGAAACCTGTGCTAAAACCAATTAAAATCCCCCAATTAAAACTATCTAAAATTAGTCGCAGCAGAGGCTATGCAAGGCCGGCTTGGTGGAATAAGTGTGTTTTTAAACACTGGCGGAAGAGGCGGAGGTCGGTGATGGTGCGGAGTTCAGGGGGTAGGTCGTTCCACAGGGTAGGGCCCGCCACAGAGAAGGCCCTTCCCCTGGGTGTCGCCAGCCGGCATTGTCCGGCCGACGGCACCCTGAGAAGGCCCTCTCTGTGGGAGCGTATCGGTCTAAGGGATGTATGGGGCAGAAGAAAATCTCGCATATAACTAGGTCCCGAGCCATGGAGCGCTTTGAAGATGGTCGTCAGGACCTTGAAGTGCAACCGAAAGACCACAGGAAGCCAGTGCAGCTCGCGCAGGATCGGTGTTATGTGGGAGCATCTAGGGGCTCCCGTAATCACCCGCGCAGCTGCGTTCTGCACTAACTGTAGCTTTCGAGTGCACCTCAAGGGAAGCCCCATGTAGAGAGCATTGCAGTAGTCCAGTCGGGATGTCACGAGGGCCTGAGTGACTGTGCGAAGGGCAGCCCGGTCCAGTAAGGGGCGCAATTGGCGCATCAGGCGTACCTGATGAAACGCCCCCCTGGCCACGGCCGCCACATGGTCCTCCATGGACAGCCGGGAATCCAGGAGGACACCCAAATTGCGCACCCTCTCCACGGGGGCCGGTGTTTCGCCCCCAATGGCCAGAGTTGGAGTACAACTACAACTCTTTTGGGGGAGAGCATATATGTGAAAATGGAAGAATTTTCTAACTGTTTCCCAACCTAGTTGGTGCTGAAAGTGACCATTGTCAAGGAATTGATACAATAAATGATATTTTCTTTTATGTATATTATCCTGAAATTAAATCCTGTATTTTATGTTTGTTTTATATTTCTGATATGGTTGTAAGACTAATCAATTAATGAGCTATCTAAAAGGTGATATTGCAAACAAGATACTTCCCAGAAAAGAGAGCGTGTATTCAAAAGGACTGCTGAGAAAGTTTCATAACTTTTGAGCCAAGTCTAAATTGCATGAAAGAGAAATTCATTGGTAAGACGTTTAAGGTCATGTAGCCCACTGAATGTCTCCCCAGTTATTAGGGTATTCTGTATTTCCTATACTTTGAAAATTCAGGTTGCAAATCAAAGTGAACTAGTTCTGTTCTCGCTAGATTTCTGAAATGTCCTTTTCACTCGGTGTTTCTCAACCGTGGGGACATCTTTAAGACATGTGGACTTCAATTCCCCAAATTTCCCACCCTGCCATTCTGGCTGAGCCATTCTTGGAGCTGAAGTCCACATGTCTTTGTTAAGTCCTCAGGCTTACGACCGTGCCAACAAGGCTGGTGAACTTTGAATTACCGCATTCCGGAATGGAGCCGGCAGCCGCGTCTGATTGGCTAAGACGCGGCTGGCCGGATTCTGTCTAGAGATCTGCAACAATGTTGCAGATGCCTTGCTGAAAAGGTTTCCCGCCTGAAAGCTGTATATAAACTGCTGTCAGGCAGGGAAACCTTGCCAGTAATGATCCTTGTGTATTGTAAATAGTTGCTGAATAAACGTTCCTGTTGTTTGACTATGCCTGAGTCGGAATCCTTCTGTTAATCTAACAGTCTTACTTAACGTTGCCTAGGCTGAGGAACACTGCTCTAACTAAATCTAGCAAAATTGCTTGCACAGCTGTGTTACAAAAAACACATTAAGCAGAAAAAGGAAAAAAATGGGAGGGAGCCTCTTTCAGTGTCAGCATCATAAAGCAAAGCCACATTCTTCCTTAAATAATGATTGGCAAAAAGCATCACTCTAAAGAAATCCTGCCTAGTAGGCCTGATTTCACTTCAGTTTTGTCATTAAACGGGAATAGAATCAAACTGAGGGAAACGGCTGCCTCTAATGCTGCATATTTGTCTCCGCTCCTCATCTGCTCTTGTGTACCTCTAGCCATATGATAGCAATTTATATTTATAGGATAGAGGGGCCTCAAGCAGCCGTTGCCCATCGGCTCCCTATGAGGTAACCATCTTCGCCAGGATTGCTTTGCAGGAACTGAATTATGATTTGCCGCATGCTTAACTCTCACCAAGTTGTGAACACTATTCAAAGGGTGACATCTGCTCTGCAAACCATGAGAGCATCCCAGAGCTTCCTTCATTCTCAATGGCTAAGCACAGATGGGTGTCTCTGCGTATTAATTCTTTCTGAATGCTATTTAATCATCTTTCCACAGAATAAGTTAAGTGAGGCATAATTATAAGAGAAAACCTGAGCCTATTTTCCGACTGATGAGCATTGTTAAGGTATGAGTGAAGTTTTCTACTTTTCAGTTACAGGTTGTGTGAGAAGAGTTCCTTCTTCCATTCTTACTGTAAATGATTCAGAATATATTTGAGGTTACTGAAGGAAAGAGTCTCCTTCCTCATGTTACTCTTCCTTCTTTTATCTATTCTGGATCTTCCTTGGGGTCATCTCTTTTTTAAATTCTATCATTTGTGCTGTTCTGTTGGCTTATTCCTCCACTGTCTTGTAATCTACTTTTTAATATTCTATTTCTTCTATTATCCAGCATGCTAATTGGGGAAATTCTGGGACTTGTAGTCCACATTTCTTAAAGCTGCTGAGGTTGGGAAACAATGATTATTTGAGCTCTAATATTCTCCAAAACTTTCTACTCTCTCTTTCCCCTTTTCGTCTCTTCCTCTTCCAACTCTCTTCGTGAATTATTTCTCTTTTGCCTGCCCCTCAGTTATGAAACCATTTCAATTGTCTCATTTCATTCTTTGTATGTAAGATTTCCTTGTTTATACTTTTTGAGGATTTGCTAGAACTGTAGTTAAGATAGCATGTGTAATCAAGTGGGTACAGGCCAATCTATGAATGTTCTGATAAAATAATGCCAATGCAAGGAAATCTGAGATTCATATAAAAATGGCATAAATGAGTTATCAGCTCTGACTCATATAAATGAACATTTGGGAGATGAAGGACACGTAGGCAGCAAAAATCAACCAACCATTTTTACGAAGCCAAATATAATTTTTGCAGACACTATAAAAATCAGTTGTACCATTTCCAGACAACAGTTAGTGCTTTATAAAATTGGCAGACAATTATAAAAGATCTAAAAATAATTTAGATCCATATGTGTTGTTATTGCACATATTCACCTTGATATTTAACAAGACAGCCACTGCTTTAATTATATATTCTGGAACAGCTTTAAGACTTTTTAATATTTGCAATGAATTTTATTTGGACACAATTATCCCACGTGCCACAGAGTGGACACAAGTAGAACATGAACAGGTTTTTCTTCTTCTTATCCATTGCCACCAGTCATTTAACTTGAGCAGTTGACCCTATCCCTGTTAGAATAGGGCAGGGGTCTGCAAAGTCGGCTCTTTTAAGACTGGTGGACTTCAACTCCCAGAGTTCCCCAGCCAGCATAGCTGGCTGGGGAACTCTGGAAGTTGAAGTCCACCAGTCTTAAAAGAGCCGACTTTGCAGACCCCTGGAATAGGGTCTATGAAAATTTGTGGTGGCCAACTCTCCATGACAAACTCTCCATGGCCAATTTGCAGTGATCAACTTGTTGCAGGACAAGTCGCCATGGCCAATCCATCATGGGTCAACTTGCTGTGGGACAAGAGTTACGTATCAAAGAAATGGTGGAACAGAATCATGAAAGAAAGGATGCCAAAGGACAGAATGAACTGTGAATGACAAAAAAAAATTAAAGTAATATTTATTTCTTAAAAAATAAATTGACTTGTTAAATTGTCCTGCAGTGAGTTGTCCCATGGTGAATTGGCTGTGGTGAGTTGTATCATTCCTCTGTAAGAAAATTTATTTATTTATTTATTTATTTGTTGAATTTATATAACCGCACCCTCTCCCCGAAGGGGCCCGGGCCAGTGCACAGGAAATTAAAACAGACAATATCACAATATAAATAATTAAAACCAAATTAAATAAATTATCCCTGTGCTAAAATTTAAAAATATTAAAACATAATCCCATCTTAAAACCCAATTAAAACAATTTATGGTACAGACTGTAGGCTAGGTAAATAACTTAGGCCAAGCCGGCCTGATGAAACAGGAGTGTCTTTAATTTCTGGCGGAAGGTGCGGAGGTCCGTGGTTGTTCTGAGGTCGGGGGGTAGGGCGTTCCAGAGGGTTGGGCCCACCACAGAGAAGGGCCTTCCCCTGGGCGTCGCCCGCTGGCATTGCCTGGTGGACGGCACCCAGAGAAGTCCCTCTCTGTGGGAGCGGATCGGTCGCAGGGATGTATGGGGTAGGATGCGGTCTCGCAGGTAGCTAGGTCCCTGCGCGACCGCATCCTATGGTCTAAATACATCGTCTATATTTTCTTGAAAGTGGCTCTCCAAAACTTTCTGTCAAATTGCAACAACATGAAAGGCAACATTATTTAAATGTTGGCACAATGATCTATTAAATGTTAAACAATTAATTAAGGGATGCTAATTAATTGAATAAATGTTACTTAGAATTAGTAAAGATATTCATGATTATTTGACCTACCCTTGCCCATTTCTTTACCATAGCCATATAAAGATCAGATGCAGTGCTCCTGACTCCTTCCAAATAGCATGTGGAAGGAGTCAGGAGCTAATTGATTGTTATGTATTATGTATATATGTATGTAAATATGTATTAATATAATAAATGATTAAGTTGGATTAGAAATAGGTCAGGTGGCCAACCTGAAGATCACAGATAACAATCAAGTAGAACTGTGGTCAATAGCTTTTTTGCCAGTTGAAGTTACAAATGATAATGGACAACATGTTATTCATCTAGAATGACAATCTAGATGAGCTGCACTGGCTTCCTGTGGCCTTTCGAGTGCGCTTCAAGGTTCTGACAACCATCTTTAAAGCGCTCCATGGCTCGGGGCCTAGTTATATGCGAGACCGCCTTTTGCCCCATACATCCCTTCAACCGATATGCTCCCACAGAGAGGGCCTCCTCAGGGTGCTGTCGGCCGGACAATGCCGACTGGCGACACCCAGGGGAAGAGCCTTCTCTGTGGCGGGCCCAGCCCTTTGGAACGACCTACCCCCTGAATTACGCACTATCACTGACCTCCGCCTCTTCCGCCAATGTCTAAAGACATATCTTTTCCAACAAGCCGGCCTAGCCTAACCTCCCATGGGGACTATTTTAGAGAGTTTTAAATTGGGTATTTTAAAATTTGGTTTTAGCATAGGATTAGAATAGTTTAATATATTTTAAATTATGTATTTATTTTTTGTATGTTTTTAAATTCCTGTGCACCGCCCTGGGTCCTCTGTGGAGAAGGGCGGGATATAAATATAATAAAATAAATAAAATAAAATAAATCTTGAAATGGTCATGAGATAGAAAGCTTTGTTAATTATTCTGGGTTAATTGATTGAATTTGCTTGGTCAGTTTATTTCTAAAAATGTTTCCAGCAACCTTTCCCAGATCAGGAGTTAACTGACTACAATTTTGGGGGACAACCTGGACATCTTTTTAAAAATCAGGATGGGATGAGCCTCTTGATAGTCCTCTATTATGAGCTTCATTTGTGCGATTGCATTTTTACGATTGTAAATGTGTTACTTTTTACAAATGTTTTGGATTAGCATATTAACCCAGAGACATTCTACAAATATAATCTTGACCCAGGAACAGTGATTTTATTTTTTATGTATTTTAACATTACAGTTATAATTTCATACGTATCTATTCACCAACCACTATTTTCTCAACTCTTCAGAGGTGTTTTCAGAAAATATCATTTCAAGCATCAGTATTTGCCCTACAACCTTTGCAATAAAAACAATATCAACGAATTCACTACCTTTCTTTCAGACTTCTTTCATTCTCTTGTCATCCAATGACCATTTAAAACTGGCTTTCTGAAGTTTCATAGCTTTACAGATTTTTAGCCTTATTTAGCCCTATAACTATTATGACTCAATATACAATTCAGGAAATGTAATTTCCCTTGTTCCATCTTTTTGGGCGTCTATGTGTCTGTGTGAGTCTGTTTGAGCATGACTTCATTTCATGTTTCATGACAATTACCTGGATAATTCCAGCAGTTTTTGTAACATTATTTCAACATCTTCTGGTAATACAATACAATACAATAGCAGAGTCTGGAGTGTTGGCTATTCCTGCCAGCTTGGTGTCGTCTGCAAATTTGATGAGTTCCCCATTTATCCCCTCATCCAAATCATTGATGAAGATGTTGGATGAGGGGATAGTCTTTAAAAAGATGTTGGATAGCCATTTGTCTGAAATGGTATAAGGTTCCTGCCTAGGCAGGGGGTTGGACTAGAAGACCTCCAAGGTCCCTTCCAACTCTGCTATTGTATTGTAATGTATTGTATTGTAAGTGGTTTGCCATTGCCTTCATCCTAGGGCTGAGAGAGCGTCTGGCTCAAAGTTGAAATTTATGGCGAAGGTGAAACTAAAACTGATTATTTCCTGGCCCAGTGCCTTAACTACTACACAAACTGGTTGTCAAACCACTACACCAAACTGTCTCTCATACTGAGACATTTTCAAAGTATGATGCATGCCATATATTACAGGTACCAGCAGTAACTTCAAATTGTTGAAAAAAATAACCTAATGCAGTCTTGTTTTACTTCAGGGGTGTTAGAGTGCATAAAGACAAAGCACTTAATTTAGAATAGGGATCTCAAGCAATGGGAGACATGTGTCTTTCAGAACACTTTGTATAGGCCACAGCTAATTGACACACTGAAGGAGAATGACAACAGAAGAAGGGGATGAGATTGCTAATCCTGCCCTACATTGATAAGAAAGGATAGAGTTGCTACTCTGTCAGTACTTCAGTGGATTCTTGATATGAGATATGTGGCTCAAACTCACAACTTTGAGCAGAACAAGCCAAGATATCGTTCTTTCTGTTGCTGTAGACTTGGAAGCATAGCTCTGTGCCTGGACAGGGCATGCTGACATCCTGGTTCCCCACTGAGATATATTCATATCCCAGTTCACATCCTGACAGCTCACCTTCTGTCACAAAACCTGCTGTTTATCCTAAAGGAGAAATAGTTGGAGCAGATCCTACTCTGACTGTGGT
This sequence comes from Rhabdophis nuchalis, assembly GCA_039707465.1. Classification (NCBI taxonomy): domain Eukaryota; kingdom Metazoa; phylum Chordata; class Lepidosauria; order Squamata; family Natricidae; genus Rhabdophis; species Rhabdophis nuchalis. The sequence continues at coordinate 12,418,523 of CM077656.1, forward strand.
CCTACCCTGATATGATTCTGGGAATGCAGCCACTTCTTGGTCCCCCTGCCTTACTCCAACGTGAAGCCACATTTCTCAGAGCAAAAATCACCTGAAGAACCAACTGAGAGCAACTCTATCCCTAGGCTAAGATCGATGGCTATGCTCCTTCCTGAGGCCCCTCAGATGGAAAATAGACCTAATGAAGAGGGTAGGAGAAGAATCTGCAACTCAACCATAAGGTGAAGACCATGGGCAGTGAGCCTTTAAGGTTCTTAACCACTCCACACAAGAACCACTAGAAGCCTAGCACTGACATCAACCCCCAACAGTCAATGCACAGATGTTAATATGGCTGCTTCAGTTTAATATTGCATGTATGTGTGGGTATCTGTCGCAATTAAAAAAAAATGCTGAACACTGAGAGAGAAAACAAACTGTGTTAGGATTACATCTTCTGTGGAATTCTGACGTAAGAAATAGAAGTATAAGTACAAATAGAGAAATAGGGAAGGCAAGATGTACAATTCTAGGCAACATTTTTTGATGTGTATCACAAAGGTTTAGGCACTTTATATTAATGTAGAAGGGACAACCTTGCCTCAGGACCAGCGCATAGTAACTGCAGTTCAGTTGTGCTGATAATAACCAGGAAAATAATTGCAACACAAGGAAGTTTTGCCTGTTTCTTTAGCATCCCAAACTTGAAAAGAAAATGTATGTATGTATGTATGTAGGTATATGTGTGTGTGTGTGTGTGTGTGTGTGTGTGTTTATATTTATTGATCAGCTCAAAAACCTAACACACACACACACACACACACACACATATATGGTCTTGTTGTATTCAGGTGTTTTCCCGTGTAAGAATGAGATTGTTTTTGCAATATAGCCTGAAGATGGAAAGTGAGATCTTGCCAAAACGTAGCAAAGACTATCTCATTCTTACGCGGGAAAACACCCGAATACCTACAACCGTGAAAATCTACGAAAACAAATATATATATAGCCAGGTGGGAGGAGCTACAGGGAGGTGAAAAACCTCACAAGTGGGTACATTTTACTTTTGTGTACCATGCACATGACATATGTGTGCCAGCCACAGAAAAGGTATGTATGATATCATCGGAAGTCCTTGGGAACATTGTGTGAAAATTTGGTGTCAATACTGGTGCCAGTACTTTCTGAGATTAGCGGCTTTGCACAAACTATTTTACATTTTTAGATAGATGATAGATGATAGATGATAGATAGATAGATAGATAGATGATAGATGATAGATGATAGATGATAGATAGATAGATAGATAGATAGATAGATAGATAGATAGATAGATGATAGATGATAGATGATAGATAGATGATAGATAGATAGATAGATAGATAGATAGATAGATAGATAGATAGATAGATAGATAGATAGATAGATAGATATAGATTTATAGATATTCTGTGTGTGTGTGTGTATGTGTTATTTTTGTGCTGATAAATAAACAACTCCCTTAATTGGGGCTTACCATGGTGTTGTGACACATATATACATAAATACATACGCATTCCTTTCTTTACAAGAACTTATCAAACAATTTTTAAAATAATTGATACAAAAAGAATTAGAATTGGTTATTCTTTAGTGGGAGAAATAAACTGATAAATCTGAGAGGTAAGGATTTTGTTAAACATATTTTCTGATATAAACTTACTGAACTGTATACTATTTCATTAATAGGGTGATAAGAATTTGGAATTATAAATCATGTAATATTGACATAGATTAATCCATGCCATCCAGGTAAATGGGCTTTTTTTCTTTTTCAGAAACCCACAGAAAATGTGATCAGCTTGATCTCAATAATTTGATATTATTCTTAAAATGGTAATTTTTCGGCACCATTTTCCTAGAAATAGGTCAACAGACATCAATGGGAGTTACTTCAAAGTGGTAGAATGTATTACTCAGTTGAAAGTAATGCTAACGTTTGTGTTCCTTGGCATGCATGATTACACAGAGAACTATGCATTCAAAGAATTAGTCAGGATGATCAAGATCTCTTGCTACCTTCACAGATCTTCACTTGACTGTCCTTCTTTCTGACTGAAGGGGAGGGATTCAACGCAACATATTTTTTTCCTCTTTTCTGATTCACAAGGTTGCATTAGAAGGAAGAGCATGTAACACTTTCCCAAGTTCCAACAGAATGGGTCTGAGCAGTGAAGTCTTGTTATGCATTTTTTTCCTATAAATTCTTAACTACTGCAATGCTCTCTACATGGGGCTCCCCTTGAGGTGCACCCGAAGGCTACAGCTGGTCCAGAAGGCGGCCGCGCGGGCAGTTTTGGGAGCTACCAGGTACTCTCACGTAACACCGCTCCTGCGCGAGCTGCACTGGCTGCCTGTGGCCTTTCGGGTGCGTTTCAAGGTGCTAGTTACCATCTTTAAAGCGCTCCATGGCACGGGATCTAGTTATTTGCGGGATCGTATCCTGCCCCATACATCCCTTCGGCCGATTCGCTCCCACAGAGAGGGACTTCTCCGGGTGCCGTCCACTAGGCAATGCCAGCGGGCGACGCCCAGGGGAAGGGCCTTCTCTGTGGTGGGCCCGACCCTTTGGAGCGACCTACCCCCCGATATTAGAACTACTACGGACCTCCGCTCTTTCCGCCAAAAACTTAAGACACATTTGTTCTATCAGGCTGGCTTGGCCTAATTTCATGTCTCTCGCTCCTATCTGGAATTTTAAATTCTTTTATTTGGTTTTAAATGGGATATAGTTTTAATCGTTTTATCAATTTGTACAGGGTTATTTAATTTGTTTTTAATTATGTATGTATTGTCAATGTTTTTTAGATGTTTTAATTTTCCTGTACACTGCCCCGAGTCCCTTCGGGGAGAGGGTGCGGTCTAGAAATTAAATATATTATTATTATTATTATTATTATTATTATTATTATTATTATTATTATTATTATTATTATTATTATTATTATTATTATTATTATTATTATTATTATTATTATTGATTTGATTGTACTAATTGCATTGTAGTTGTTATTCGGTTTTTAATTAATTTTAATCTTCTTACTTAAGAGGGTACATAAATATGTATTTTGGGTTTGGAGCAACTTATCAACCCTAATAAGTGAATGATAAGGATGCGGTGGCTCAGTGGCTCAGATGCTGAGCTTGTCGATCGGAAGGTCGGTTCAGCAGTTCGACTCCCTAGTGCCATGTAACAGAGTGAGCTCCCATTACTTGTCTCAGCTTCTGCCAACCTAGCAGTTTGAAAGGGCTAGGGATTCGAACCGCTGAACTGCTGACCTTTCTGATTGACAAGCACAGTGCCTCACTGAGCCACCACATCTTAAGTTTAGTTTAGCTGAGTATAAATCTTTAAAATCCTGTCTTATCAATATACTAGCTGTTCCCGGCCACCCGTTGCTGTGGCCCAATCTAGTTAAATGAAATTGAAATTGAAATTGAAATTGAAATTTATTAACCACACCCTCTCCCCTCAGGGACCCGGGGCGGTGCACAGGCAAAGCTAAAAACAATATACAATAAATACAACATACATACATTAAAATAGAATTAAATAATATTTACCCGTGCTAAAAATATAAGATTAAGAACCCACTAAAATTTAGAGTCAATAGACAGAGAGAACTATTCAAGGCCGGCCAGTCGAAAGAGATAGGTCTTCAATTTTACACGGAAGGAGCGGAGGTCAGTGGTCGTCCTAATATCAGGGGGAAGGTCGTTCCAGAGGGCCGGGCCCGCCACAGAGAGCGCCCTTCCCCTGGGCGTCGCCCGCTGACAAAGTCTAGTGGACGGCACCCGGAGAAGCCCCTCTCTGTGGGAGCGAATCGGTCGTGAGGATGTGTGGGGCAGGATCCGATCTCGCAGATAGCTAGGTCCCAAGCCATGGAGCGCTTTGAAGATGATAATTAACACCTTGAAGCGCACCCGGAAGACGACAGGTAGCCAGTGCAGCTCGCACAAGAGCGGTGTTACGTGGGCAAACCTAGAGGTGCCCATAATTGCTCGCGCGGCTGCATTCTGAACTAACTGAAGCCTCCGGGTGCACCTCAAGGGGAGCCCCATGTAGAGAGAGTTACAATAGTCCAGTCGGGATGTCACGAGGGCATGAGTGACTGTGCGAAGGGCGTCCCGATCCAATAGGGGGCGCAATTGGCGAACCAGGCGAACCTGGTAAAACGCCCTCCTGGCCACGGCTGTCACTTGCTCTTCCATAGACAGCCGGGTATCCAGGAGGACACCCAAATTGCGCGCCCCATCCACAGGGGCAAGATGTTCGCCCCCTATGGCCAGCGTTGTAGAAAGCTGGTTGAATCGGGCAGCCGGAAACCACAGCCACTCGGTCTTGGTCGGGTTGAGCCTAAGTCCGTTACTTCCCATCCAGATCCGCACGGCTTCCAGGCACTGGCACATCACCGCTACGGCATCGTTGGGGTGGTTTGGGGTAGATATGTACAGCTGGGTGTCATCAGCGTACAGGTGGTACTCTACCCCAAAACCACGGATGATCTCACCCAGCGGCTTCATGTATGCATTAAACAGGAGAGGCGAGAGGACCGACCCCTGAGGCACCCCACATGTGAGGGGTCTCGGGGTCGACCTCTGCTCTCCTGCTCGCACAAATTGCAATCGGCCAGAGAGGTAGGAGGAGAACCACCGTAAAACGGTGCCTCCCACCCCCAACCCCCCCAGCCGATGCAATAGGATACCATGGTCGATGGTATCGAAAGCCGCCGAGAGGTCTAATAGGACCAGGATGGAGGAACATCCCCCATCTCTGGCCCTCCAGAGATCATCTACCAACGCGACCAATGCCGTCTCGGTGCTATGCCCGGGCCGAAAGCCGGACTGGCGCGGATCTAGATAGTCAACTTCCTCCAGGTGACGGGGAAACTGTTGTGCCACCACACTCTCGACAACCTTCGCCAAGAAGGGAAGGTTGGAGACTGGACGGTAGTTGTTCAAAAGAGCTGGGTCCAAAGAGGGCTTCTTGAGGAGGGGCCTCACCATAGCCTCTTTTAGGGAGGCAGGCAAGGAACCCTCACTCAAGGATGCGTTGATAACCTCTTGGAGCCAGCCTCGTGTCACCTCCCAGGATGCCAGTACAAGCCAGGAGGGGCACGGGTCCAATGAACATGTGGTGGCTCGCAGTCGCCCACGTAGCCTGTCCATATCCTCGGAAGTAACGGGGTCAAACTCCTCCCAAACAAGATCTCTCTCGTGGCATCCCACTGGGCCATGAATGGGGGCTAGCTCACTCCGTATCTGGGCGGTTTTCTCCTGCAGAAAAGTCACAAATTCCTCTGCTCTACCCTGTAGCGGGGCTTCCCGCTCCCTCTGTTGAAGGAGGGAACGGGTCACCCTAAACAGGGCGGCAGGGCGGTTTTCAGCGGATGCTATGAGGGTGGCACAATGATGACATTTGGCCACCCTCAGCGCCACAATGTAAGTCCGTAAATGGGCTCTTACCTGTGTCCGGTCAGATTCAGAGCGGCTAGCCCTCCATCTTCTCTCTAGGCATCTCTTGCGGCGTTTCATCACCCGCAGCCCCTCAGTAAACCAAGGAGCCAGGGTGGTTCGCCGCCGCGAGAGAGGCCGCAAGGGCGCGACCCGATCTAAGGCTCCCACGGCCGCACTATTCCATGCGGCCGTGAGGTCCTCCATCGGGGCGCGGGTCAGGGATACAGGAAATGGCCCAAGCGCTGTCTGGAACCCATCCGGGTCCATCAAGCGCCTGGGGCGGTACCAGATTGGTAACTCTGGTTCCGCCTCCCCGCGGAGGGGAGCAGCGGTCGGAAAGTCGAGTCGGAGAAGTGAGTGGTCTGACCATGACAAGGGTGTGATGACTATGTCCCCTGTACCCAGATCACTCTTCCATTGGCCCGAGACGAAGATGAGGTCCGGCGTATGTCCACCCTCATGGGTGGGGCCTTGAATTACTTGGGTCAGGTCCATGGCTGTCATGGAAGCCATGAACTCCCGAGCTACCATGGATGATTCGCCCAACGATGGCAGATTAAAGTCCCCCATGACTATAAGTCTGGGGGTCTCCACTGCCACCGTAGCGATCACCTCCAGGAGCTCGGGCAGGGCTGCTGCTACATAGCGGGGAGCCAGGTATACAACCAGCAAGCCCAACTGCCTCCCTAGGCCCCACTTCATGCAGAGGGACTCACAGCCGGAGGTCTGAGGCACAATGGTCTCTCTCGGCTCCAAGCCTTCCTTAATAATGACCGCTACCCCACCACCCCTGCCTAGGGCCCGCGGCTGATGAAATGCGCGGTAGCCTGGTGGGCACATTTCAATGAGGGGATGACCTCCCTCGTGGCCCAACCAGGTCTCCGCAATTCCTACCAGGTCCGGCTCCCCCTCTGACACAAGGTCACTAATGAGGGGGGCTTTGTTGACAATGGACCTGGCGTTGCAAAACATCAGCCGCAGACCCTGGCTCTGTATTCCCTGGCCACCTAGCCTGCGAGGGTTGTGGCACCCAACCGTTTGTAACCAACGGCTGCGTGCCACCAACCGGGAGGATGAAAATTGTCTCCCCTCGGTCCTGCCCCTCCCCACGACCCTCTGAATTGGTATGCCCTCCTGAGGAACGACTCGGGTATCCCCCTTCCTTTCGCCTTCCGCTTCCCGCCGTCGACTGCTATCCTGGTCCTTACTACTGATCACTGTTTCAATCTCCATCTGTCTATATCTACCCCCCTCCCTTGAACCCCCTAAAAAAGATAATTTAAATAAATTAAAAACTAAAAATCCCCTAAGGCCGCGCTTCGCCCATCTCTTCGGATTTACAATACCATCATCGAGATGGGCCCTGGATAAATCAAGGGGCCATACCTGCGAGAGCGGGGACTCTCGCAGCGATAGCAGGCTTGCTCTGGAATACATTGTTAAATAGATAATTAAAATTCAATAATTATATATATAAAACTCGGGTGGGTTATGGAATAAATACAGATGTTAAAAAATACAGATGTTAAAAGTCGTTGGCAATTGATTAAAACGATTCACTCAAGACAATTCATAGTTGGTAACATGAAATCAGGTGAAATAAAGTGCAAGATGGGTAAACCAAGATAAATCAGTTGGTAAATAGATTCAGTTGAATTAGGTTAAATTAGGTCGCAATGATGACCATTGGGGCGACCATAATTGGTTGCTGCCACATGTTCTTTAGGACAGTCAGTTCTTCCGGGCCTATTAAGGCCTTGGTGGCGTTATTCTCCCAGACTTGGGAGGGTGACCATGGGGGAAAATGAAATTACGACTGGTCAGCGCCCGTCCACGTCCACCTCGGCGCTCCCACCGCCGCAATCCCCGCGTCACCGCCTTCGCCAGTGGCCTCCCGGCGCTCCCACCGCCATCAGCCTGGCCTCCAGCAGCCGCCTCTCCACTCTCAACCACCGCATGGCTCTCTCACAGCCACCACCTTCCACCTTTCTCCAGCCAGCTCCTCTGTCGCCGCCTTCGTCTCTCGTCTCCCGGCGCTCCCACCGCCGTCGACTCGGCCTCCAGCGGCAACCTCTCCCCTCCGCACTCTCTCTCTCCACCTTCCTCACTCCAACAAACCAGCATCTCCGCCTCCTCCGCCATCTTTCCTCCACGCCTCTCTCACCACTTCCCGCTGGCCACCGGTGCTCTCACCACCGCTTCACCCCACGGCACGCCACCAATTCAGCTTTCCGGAGCTCTTCGGTGCAGCCGGCCTCTCTCCGCCCTGTTAAAACGTCCGGGCGGCGGCCTCTGCACTGGCCTCCGTTGCGACAGTTCCCGCCCCGGCGCTCACACTGCCGAGCGTTCCGGTCGCCGGCGCTCCGTCCGCTCTTCCCCCGATGTTGCGAACCCCACCCTAAGGTGTCCGGGTGGGTCCCTCATCCTCCCCTGCCCTCCAAGATCACAAACGAGGGCAGGGGGCACTCAAAAATGCCAACGGCCTCCGCAGCCCACGCGGAGCTCCAGAGCTACCCCGCCATCTTCGCGCAAGCTGGTTGGTAGGAGAATGGCCAACCAATCTGTGTGTAGATCTATACCTGCACACACAAACACGTACACACAACCACCGTATAACCCCCAATCTACCTACCTACTGTATTTCCCCTCTATCCCTCTACCTACCTACCTACCTACCTACCTACCTCCTACCTACCTACCTACCTACCTACTGTATTTCTCCCTCTCTCTCTTTATCCCTCTACCTACCTACCTAGAGAGAGAGGAGAGAGAGGCCGCTGACTCGACAGCGGCCTTGGTGGGGGGGAGCTGGCGGCGTGGGCAGTGGCAGCGGAGGAGAGAGGGGCTGGTGACTCAGCAGCGACCTTGGCAGGGGGGAGTTGGCAGCGCGTGCAGTGGCGGCAGATGAGAGAGAGGCTGCTGAGGAAGCGACTGTCGCGGATATGATGCAGACTGCTCCACCACTCGTGCAAATGATGTGAGCTGAAAAGCGGCCGGGTGGGAGGAGCCGCGAAGGGGAGGGAGGGCCGAGTGAGCGAGTGAAGGAAACACACAGAAAAGCTGCAGTTTTATATTTGTGTGGCATGTATCTGGCACCAGTGTGCCATCCACACAATCTGTACGTATTGGTGCTGCACTTGTCAGGAATGTTGTGTGAAAATTTGGTGGTGTATTGGTGCCGTAGTTTCTGAGATTAGCAGCTTTGAACAAACTCATAGTTACATTTGTATTTATATAGAATATGTGCATGTATACACACACTCACACACACACATACTGCTTGTTATGGAGAGACACATTATCAGCCCACCCTGCTTAGTTATTGTATGTTTATACATTATGCTAGGATAATTTGTCTGCAAACTGTTCCTTTTTCCTAGGGAAATCCCTGCAAAAAAAACAAAAAAAAAAGCTTTCACAGTTTTGCAGCAAATTAATGTGATAACCTATGCTCCTACTTGAAACCTTAATTTTTAAAAGCCTCATCATTTTATTTCAGGGTACGCAGCCCATGCACATCGTGGTCCCACTAACAATAAAACTTGCTGACAGCAAGGTCATCCAACCAAAATCTATTGGCAAATAAGCTGAATTTCAGTGGAATGCTTCTTTTTCGTTTCCTCCCCAAAATTAACTCCTAAAAACAGCCACAATCACCATTGGGAGGCAACCTTTAGCTGGGTTCATGGTATTTTACAGATCCTCTGGGATGGTTGGAAAACTTTGAAGAGTATGGGAATGGAAACAGTTTGTTATCTGGACTTGTTCTTTTCTTATTTCTTCCTCCCTTCCAAGAGGTGAAAATGTGGGACTTGCTAATGATGTCAGTAGGTCCCTAGATGTTTTCCTGCAGTCCTTCAGAACATGGTGATATTCTGTCAGCCTTTAAAGATAGGCAGAGGAGGAAGCAGTCCCCGCAAGAAATACTAGCAGTCTACTTTACTGATGTAGAGCATAATTACAGCAGAATCTTGAATGTCTTGTAGTGTTTCATTTCACCTCCTTATTAGTTTTTAGTTCTTTTCTCATTCTTTCTTGTATTCCGGCACTGATATCACATTTTACTAACAGTTTGATTCCTGCTCTGCTGTAGGTACCTTCTCCATCATCACCTCTGTTCTCTTCTACACCTCTGACCGATTTGAAACACAGTCCATCTCTCTCTTATTTCGCCTCTAGTTACAATCACTGTGCTGAAAAATTCAGATGGGTGATTTCCAGTTAAGTTTATAAAGTTTTTCACAGCCCAGGGTGTGTATAACACATGAGCGAAATAACTGTGGCCATACAATCCACTACTCTATGGTTCAGTGAGCTATCATTTGTCAAATTAATCCAATAGTCTGGATTCCCACAGTATCCTGAATTGCAAACTAATCAACTACATTTTAGCACATTAGCACTTATGAATAAAGTTGTGTACACTTGGGCTGCATTGCATATTCATCAACCTTATGATCTCCCATGAGGACTTTTTTCAGCTTTTAAAATAGAGTCGGCTTAATAGCTTCTCATACAATTTTTTTTTTCAAATTTAGATATTAAAAAAACAGAGACGCGTTATTTGCAATAAATGATCAAAACCTCATTGAGCAAATTGCTCAGGATGCTTGTGTAACTGCAGCCCCTGATCATTCTATCTGCTGTTCTGGATTTAGCATTTAACATGCCCTAAGGGTTGAGCTCTGATCTCCTCAAAGAGGCACTGGGTGGCTTTGTCTGCTGATGAGCGGGCAGGCAAGATTTCCAGCTTTAAAAATGCAGCAGATATTACACGAATAAAATTCTCACATAGTCAGCATTTAGCCTCCATCTGTGGCTCAGCCTGGGGCTGAATACATAGCACGAATGCTCAGAAAGAGCTGGTGTGTTTATTCGACACCAGAAGCAAAGAGAATGTTACGGAACAGTTGAACGAAAAGGTTGGAAACCTGTGTGAGTGTGAAATGGATAGGATCGGTAACAAATCCAATGAGGTTGACCTGGTTTGGGGTCAGTAAATCTGGGTTCTGCAGGCCCCAGGAGAAGGGGAGTCAACTTCAAAAGCGACTGTAGTCCTCTTCTCATGCCTTCTTCCATGTGCTAAATAAATGCATGGGAGGGGAATAGGATTGAAATATTGGGATTGGAGGTGCTGTATCTCATCTTCAGATGAATTTATGAAAGGCCAGGCCAAGAGCAGCAGGACTGAAAATAATAATAATAATAATAATAATTTAATTTTATATCCCGCTCTCTCTCCCCAAAGGGACTCGAGGCGGGGCACAGGCACTTAAAAATACAATTAAAACCACAGACAAAATACAAAATTAAAAATGAATTAAATTAATCCTGCGCTAAAAACCCATAAACTAAAATTCCCCCTTTAAAACCCCTAACCTTAAAAGAGACTACCCAAGGCCGGCCAGGCGAAAAAGATGTGTAAAAGAGCAGGTCTAAAAGAGATGAGCAAAGATGATTTATATAGCCTGCATCGAATCATTTCCAAACTCCATCATGTTAACTCTCAAAACGGAGCCATTCTCTATTGATGGACTACTCTACCATCTGTTTATAGGAGTGTGTTCCTGGTCATTGGGTGAAGTTTTTACAACAATGTATATAATATGGAGAAAAGTTCCTAGTGCAAGATTCCAAGTGAACTGCTGAGTGTTGGAGTGTGCAAAATGAGCCAGCTGCTTCTACTAAACTCCGAAAGTTGGACAATAAATCTATGGCGGCCCAAGCCTTCTAAATCACATAGGGTGGAAAGTCTTCCCTTGTCTGCAATGAAGTGAGATTCAACAATCTGGCCCATCATTTTTTACCCTTGGAGTAAAGGAGCAACACCTTGCTCTTTAGGCATTAAAACAAATTATGCTGCCCCTGAGTTTTACTCAAGTGTAAAATGCAGCATATCAAAACCCTGCCATGTATTGCTTCCACTTATGACTGATCACTTATGTACCCAGAATATATATCTTGAGAGTTATGCATATTTATGCATCCATTTGCATAACTAAGCATAAATGCTAAGGGAGAGGGAAGCAAGGGGCTGGAAGAGAACAAGAATATATCATTTCTGAGCATGTAGCACATTTACATATATTTTAACTGCATAGACTTATGCAAACACACATATACACAATCTCTACAGGCTTCGTAATGTGGTGTTGTTTTCTTATCCCCATTATGCCCTCGGAAAGCTGATCACTTTCAGAGAAGAAATAGATGGGTCAAATGGTGCATGAAACTTCCAATCTCCCATCATACTAGGGCCGCTTGGAACAATTGTAAAGATTCGGGGGGAAAACAGGATAATTTTGCTTTCTGCATAACTCTTATATTCCCACAATAGTTCTGCAACAAAAATGCCAGTGTTTTAATAGATGACAATCTTAAACTCGCAAAAGAAATAGAGATCTTTTTTTTCACATAACGGCAAATTGGTTTACTAAATTGATGTCACAAAAAAAAATGCAGTTTTCAACACTTTTTTCCTAAGGTTACAATCCTTAAATCTTTTGCCCAATCTATATTTGCCCATGTTATATGACTTAGAAGTAGTTGATATTCAAACGGTGTAAGTAAATTTACTTTTTGCCTTATCAGATACATCCCATTGATTTCATTGTAAACGCAATAATCAGATCTTTAGATGTGTCCTGGAAGAAAGGGAGCTATTTATGGGCCATTAGAAGTGAATTATGGACTTTGATGGTGAGACTTTCTCCACACAATTAGTAAAAGCACCTTGCATTTTCAGTGTAATATAGAGAAATGGAGAGAGAATAGGTAAAGGTAAAGGTTCCTCCACAGAAGTTTGCTAGTTGTTTCTGGCTCTAGGGGGCGGTGCACATCTCTGTTTCTAAGCCAAAGAGACATTTCCATGGTCATGTGGCCAGCATAGCTAAATGCCAGAACACTTTACCTTCTCACCAAAATGGTCCCTATTTTCCTACTTGCATTTTCTACATGCTTTCAAACTGCTAGGTTGGGAGAAGCTGGAACAAGTAATGGGAGTTCACAATGATAGGGATTCGAACCATTGAACTACCAACCTTAACCACTAAGTCACTGCATCCCTGGAGAGAGAAGATACACATGCAATTTCCTAAGGAAGCTGGTGAACTTCATTGGTGATTATTCACAGCTTTAATGTTTGATCTTATGAATGTCTATTTCCCCTGAAAAGTGGGATTATGTTCTTCATTTATAACTGCATAAACATATATTACCAGGAAAACAAGTGAAATTAGCAACTGATTTGAATTATCTATTGTCACAAATTGCTTCTGAATTCCATAAAAGTCATGGATGCAGCATGATGAGACAAAGTAGCCAGATAAATACATGTGTAGAAAATATTTAGTAGAAGATAAATGCAGAATGGTCAGTAGAGGTGGAATTAATTGATAATAACAATAGCAATAACAATAATAATAACAGTAATTGCAGCACTACTTGAATGTTATCAACATTGGCAGAAATCAACATCAATCAACTGCAAAAAGTAGCTTTACTGGAAACAGCTTGGGAAGGACTCAATAGGTGGATAAATATGCCAAATCCAGTCTAAATATCTGGCTGTTTGTGAAAAGAATAATAATAACTCCTAGTGAGGAGTTATCTTGGTGTGGATCTGTGTTCTCTGAAGAAGATGAGAGCTTTGCCAGAGCTTCAATCTACATAGGTCTCATCAGAGGATGCAGATTAAGAGTGTCTCTCCTGTAAACCATATAGTGAGACATAATTTACAGAAACTCATATTAGATCAGTCACTGCCTGGGTCAATAAGGGTCAGAAAGGACCACAGGAAGGGTTGGAGTTCCTGGACCACTGATAATAAATGGGCTATAATCAGCTGACTGAGCAACCAGGGCCAGCAGCTATAGGTCTACTGGAAGAAAAAGGTGTTTTCTTTCAAGCAAATATATAAAGATTGAAAAAATAGAAATTATGATCTGTTATTATAAATCAAGTCCAATAAAGAGAGGATACCTGAGAAGAATGCACCGGTTCAAGAAAGAATAATATCTAATTTCATAAATTACGGAACAGAGACTAGCGGGTTAATATTGATTTATAATATGAAATTCAGGATTCACAGAGGTAGAATTGGATGAACTGCTAAGTGTTGTATCCTCGACCTGCGACCGGTCTCAAGTTACGACCGGCCGCAGGTCTTCCAGGCTGCCTCTGGGAAGCCGTGGAGACAGGCTGTAGCAAGCCGGCTAACCGACAGACGCGCCTGATTGGCTGAGGCGCGCCTGGCGGGAAGCCGGCTCTTGCCGCAGCCTGATTGGCTCCCCGTTTGACAGCTCCATATATAAAGAGCTGTCAAACGCGGGAGCCCCTGTCTACCGCCCATTTTCTGTGCTTGTGATTAGTTGTTTCTTATTCTATTGCCTACAATAAATGGCTGTTAATTGAGCAAACCTGGCTGGACTCCCTCTGTTCCCAACAACCTCAGAGAACTTAACACTAAGGTCTACTCAAGGCATAGAAATCAAAGACTTACTAGGAGTAATTCAGACTATAGAGTCAAGCCAGGAGAAATCAGCAGTACAAAAAGCTAGCATAGTTATTGAACCATTTTCATTCCCAAACCAGGCACCCCCTCTTCTCCATTCTCCCTAGAAAAAACAAAGCCCTTTAACTGAAAATGAAGAATAAAAAAAGAAAAGCTGAGGATCTACAACAGCACAAAAACATCAGAATAGGACTGCTTAACTGAAAGAAACAGCTAGCACAAGTATGAAAAGATGCCACTATTGTAATATCAAATATAAGTCCCAACTCAATGCAAAAAATAAACAATTATATAAAGCTGGACTAAGGTTATAACTGATACCTGGGATGCAAAACTCAACAGGGGAAACAAACCAAACAGTGCACCACAAAAATTTAAACTGAAAAATAATATCAACATGCTAAGATCAGATCACATAGACTGACTACAGCATGACAAAATGAGAACTATGGTACACTTGAATGTCTGCAAGAAATATCATTCGCCTTCAAGCAAGAAGTAGACAAAGCAGGGGAAATTAAAGACAATAAAGTGCTCTGGGACTTTAGAATTCAAACAGACAAGCACCTGCCCCAGACTTAACACTTGTCAATCAAAAACACATAAAAACATCTGGACAGTGGATGTGGCAGTACTTGGAGTATTTTGGTCAAAATTGCAAACTTTAAAAACATAAGGATTAAAAGTAAGGAATTTAGTTTTGTTCCTTTTACACCTCTAATTTTTTGTTTTTAATCTTTGAAATTCCAAAGGTACTCAACTGGTGTTTCTTTGTTTTTTCCTTGGAGACATTTCATTTCTCATCTAAGAAGGAAAAACAAAGGAAATCCAGTTGCCTTTTGGAGGAAAGAAACATTTTTGGGACAACCATGACTTGGGTAACTTTGAATCTCGATAGACATTTTCTTTAAAGAGTAGAAATATGTTTCCTTTTCAACATGTTCTTTATTTAAATTGAACTATAAACAAAATGTGAACCATGTTATGTTTTGGTAACATAAAATATATAATTTTACTTTCTAAAAGTATTTAACCTTTTATCTAAAAGTTAATAAATACTTTATTTTAGAACTTTCCATGTTGAAAAATTAATGGCAGAGGTTTTTTTTATGATAAATGTATCCAACAATCAGTTGAAATAACTCTTTGACTGTAGAGCATGTAAGCATTGATCCAGATGTGGCCCCAAATTATGTGAATATTCAAATCTCCTTCTGTCATTGGTATCTTGTGAGTCCACCTTTATAGAGGTTTTCTATTTGCTCAATGCTTCATTCTTGTATGATGTCTATATGTATGTGTACGTGTATGTGTATGTGTAAATTGAAGTGAATGTAATGGATTTTACTTCTGAATTTACCAGGATTGATACAAGTAAATCAAGGGACTGATGAGTCAGTAAGTCTATAGGTTGAATCTTGTCCTATGAATTTATTAGGTGGTTAGATAAATTGCTTCCCTTTCAATGTCAATTTTTCATTGCACCTCCTCACTATACATTCACTATACATATAGATACACCTACTTAAAATATATCAAACACTTGAATGTGCTGTCCCAGTCTTTTTCAAGCAAGGTTTTCCAGATGCTAGCTGGGAAAGTTGTAATCTATCACATCTGTAAGGCACCAGCACAGTTCATTGGTTTTCTCTCTCCCTCCCTCCCTCCCTCTCCCTCCCTCCCTCCCCCTTTTCTTCCCCCCTCCTATATATATTCTGCATACCTTTAAAATGCTATTTTTCTACATTGGTGTTTCCTGTGTAAAGCTGGTCTGGATTTTGTTTACCAATATTCTGTTGTTTAAAAAAGAAGTTAAGTTTATTTAGGTCTAGTTGAAAACTGCCCAGTGCCAACATTATTATATTTCATTAGAGTTTGCCATTTATGGACCATATATTGCTGGATTACTCTCCTATTCTCCCGAATAGCTATGAAAATACAAAAGCATATCCTTGAAAGATAAATGCCAACTAGGCCATAATAATGTGAACTGCTGTGTTGCCTAACTGCACCTTTCAGAAAAGAATATAATCTGCAGCCCACTGAGCGGCAAAGTGAAAATGGCAGATAAGTAGTGCAATAATGAAAGACCAATTGCTTTGTAAGCAATTGCATTTGCATTGCTCCCTTCCATTTCTCTCCCTTTACGATGCTGGTTTTTTAACTGTCTCCTCACATTTGTGACACTATCTGTATCACTGGAGTGGAAGTCACAAATGGCTAGGTGACTGCATCAGAGAGGGTAAAATAATTCTCCACCGAGGTCAATAGAAGTGAAGAGGCACCAGCCACCCAAGTGAACCAATTCTCAGCGTGAACTGGCAGCAATGAACAGTGCATGTTAAATCTTTCTTTTTGTATTCAAACAGAGAAATCACTGAGAATCCAGCAATTGGAAACCATCCATCACAAAAATACGTAGAAACAATTTATTGCACACAAAAATCTTGTCATGGCCAAAGATAAGAAAGAGAAAGAGTGGGAGGAAGGAAGGGAGGGGGGATGGATAGATGGATGTATGGATGGATGGGAATATTTTGAATGGAAAATAATTAAACTGATATGAACTGGATTTAGATTGATTTATATATCCTAACTAGTTGTACCCGGCCACACGTTGCTGTGGCCCAGTCTGGTTAAATGGCCAACCAATCTGTGTGTAGATCTACACCTGCACACACAAACACGTAGACACAAACACCATATAACCCCCAACCTACCTACCTACTATATTTCTTCCTCTCTCCCTCTACCTACCTACCTACCTACCTACCTAATGCATTCCCCCCCTCTCTCTATCCTCTATGGGCCACCTGGGAGTGTTCTACCCTCTGCACCTAGTTTTGGGCCTAGTAGGCCTCCATACAGTGTGGAACATTGGAGGCTTATTCGGTTGCTGAGGAAATGACCGTTGGAAATGTGAGGGATGTGTGCATGAAACATCATAAGAAGCAGCCGGGTGGGAGGAGCTACAGGGAGGTGAAAACCTGAGAAGTGTGTACCATTTACATTTGTGCTGCTTCCACATGACACATGTGTGCCAGCCACACAAAATGTACGTATGATGTTACTCCCTTTCTTAGCAACATTGTGTGAAAATCTGGTGGCAATCGGTGCAGTACTTTCTGAGATTAGCGATTTTGCCCAAACTATTTTAAATTTTTATTTACAGTATATAGATTTGGATGTCCATTATGAAAAGTATAATAGGTTTTTGATAGTGAAGTAATTCTATCAAAATAATACTGTTCCAAATCAAAAGAATTGTCTTCCAATTCCCTCCCAGGGGCTTATTTGATAGAGGTACTGTATGTTAGACAGGTATGATCCATGTCAACAAGACACTTGTGATTGGCATGTTGCATTGTTAAACAAGAGTTGTAAGCACTGCTGGGAATTCACAGAACTAACTTGGTTAAGCAAACTGAAAATGGCATGGCAAAGAGTGGTAAGGGACTTTGGAAATCTTCTGGTCCAACCCCCTGTTCAAGCAGGGAATTCATCTTCAGCAAAGTGGCTTTCCTTATAAACTTACATAATTAAGAGACAGGATATGCTATCACAGTGCAGGTTCTTATATTTTTCTGCTTGAATTTCACCAAGATCTTTCAGACAGTCTTAAAAAGAGCATGGGAAAGAATTTTGTAGAGGATCAGCTAATTGCCATGATAGCAAAAGGGGAACCAATCAGGCACCCTGTAAAAAGTAGATACTGGGCTATAGTATAAAATTATGGCATGGTCTCTGCATGTAGCAGTAGGAAAGTCTACAGAGTGTGCATTTAAATAAAAATTTAGTCGATTTACAAATCTTCAGCAGCCTTTTAAAAGAGTACAGATACTTCTTGGCATATGCACATTGGCAGATCACCTTGTACCTATTAATGATACAAGGTTCTTGGATATGAAGCTGCAAAACTGCCAACATTATTAGCAATATCAAATTACCATCTAGTAGGAATTATTAGGTATTGCCAAGGAAGTTATGACAGGTTTGTTAAGTAAGATACATATTTAAAGACAAGAGACAGTAGAATATTATCAGGGTGCTGTCAAGTTATATTATCATCAATTACTTCAAGAATTAAAGCTATTTTAAGTATGATTGATGGAAAATGTAACACTGATTTTTGTGTATGGGAAGAGTTCAAGTTGCCATTTTGTGATTGGTGCTAGAAAGTGATTCAGCCAAAGATAAGTGGGTTGTTAAATGTGAATTTCTCTTCCAGAACTACAAGCACAATTACATCTACCCAAAAAGCTCTTCAATGTAAGATAACCCAATTCCAGTAAAATGACAATGTCAAAATTTTAGTATAAGGTAGGCGGCAATGGGATTCTGCAAACTCTTAAAAGAGGCTCCTTCATAAGACATTAATGTGTATGACACATTAAGGCAGCCGTTTCCTTGAAGAAAGTTCTCCAATGAGGCTGCCAGAAAAGTAGCTGTATACATCAGGCACGGGTCCTGGTTACTTGAGAGACTGCCTCCTGCCACATACCTCCCTTCAACCTGTCCGCTCCCACAGAATGGGCCTCCTCTGTGGTGGGCCCGGCCCTCTGGAACGACCTGCCCCCCGATATCTGTACTATCACCGCCGTGAGTCCCCTTGGAGAGAGGGGGCGGGCTAGAAAGCCAAGAAAATAAATAAATAAATAAATAATCACGGACCTACGCCTCTTCCGTCGGATGTTAAGAGCACACTTTTTCCATCTAGCCGGCCTGACATAGACCAAGGATATAATTTTAAATTTTAATATTTATTGGTTTTAATCTTTTATAGTATTTAAATTTTAGCACAGAGTTAATAATTTAATTGTTTTTTATATTTTGTATGCGTTGTTGGGGTTTTTATCTTTCTGTGCACCGCCCTGAGTCCCCCCAGGGAAATAGGACGGTATATAAATCGAATCAATCAATCAATCAATCAATCAATCAATCAATCAATCAATCAATCATGCACATACATGCAGAGAGCTGGGACAGCTTTCAAGCAGTTGCAGTAACCTCACCAAAGTGGTTTTTTCTTTCCCGCTTTGAATAGAAGTACTTTGATAATAGTGGCAAGCTTTATGAAGCACCTCTTTCAAAGGTCTTGCAAATATCTAGGTCAGGGATGTCAAACTTATGTCATCATAGTGGTGTCACATGATGTTTCAGGACCTTTTCCCCCAATCACTAAACCAGGCATGGGCATGACCAGCACTTAATGTGTCCAGCCTACAGGCTGGGAGTTTGACAGCCCGAGATCTAGGTGATAATTCAGCACATTTACTTATTTCTGGTCTATGGTATAGGTTCCCCTCACACATATGTGCAAGTCATTCCCGACTCTAGGGGGCGGTGCTCATCTCCATTTCAAAACTGAAGAGCCAGCGCTTTTCTGAAGACATCTCCATGGTCATGTGGCTGGCATGACTGAATGCTGAAGGCACACAGAACATTGTTACCTTCCCACCAAAAGTGCTTCTTATTTTTCTATTTGCATTTTCACATGCTTTTGAACTGCTAGGTTGGCAGAAGCTGGGACTTACTCCGTTATGTGGCACTCGGGGTTTGAACCGCTGAATTGCTGACCTTTCTGATCAACAAGCTCAGCATCTTAGCTACTGAGCCACTGCTACCCTATGACCTATGAACATAAGCCAAAATTTGGACCGTGTTCTCTTCGTCTAACATCTCCTTTTGAATACTTGCAAAATTCATTTTCTTGCAGCATCCTTGCTTAGTCTGAAAAAAAGGAGGAAACAATACAAGTTACAACCTCTTAATAGGTTTTAAATTTGTGTTTTTTGTATTACTTTTGTATGTTACTTTAAATTCCTGTGTGCCGCCCTGGGTCCTTCTGGAGAAGGGCGGGATACAAATTGAATAAAATCTAAAATCTAAATCTCTTATTTCAATGAATTTAGGAGTCAGAACTTATAATACGCTCCTCTGCTACACTGCTTTAGAAAGAAAACTTGTTCTGATATATATTTTTGTTATAGCACCATCTGTAATACTAATACAAATGACCATATTGATTGTGGTCAATGAGGTATACCAGCAGAGATAAAGGAAGCATTTTGCATCTTTAACTGGGTTTAGAGGGAACCAGATTCTATTAAAGTGCACTAAATGCAAGAAAGCACAAGTAAAATATTTAAGCATACCAGAAGGATCTTTCCTCTGCTGGGGATCTTTTGAAACATGAAATCATATAAATCCTACAAATCTGCGAATGCTTAACTTCAGTCTGAATATTTCTAGCAAGAATTGAGAATGATTGCTTATGCATGAAAATGCAAGACTACAAAAAGCCATACCAGCAATGAAGAGGGAATGGATGGATTCTTAACAGCAGAGGGCAAACTGGAATGGCATTTACATGGGAACAGCTGGAAATGGAAATTTAATTCATTGGATTTATTACTAGCTACAACCCCCAAACTCTCAGTGGTTTACAGCAAACAAGACATAAAACAAAACAACCGCAGTAAAAATTAAAATTGCATAATTATTAAACTATATTGTGATCTAGCCTACATGTCATATGTCACTACAGGCCCTTGAGAGCAGCTCTATCTTTAGTAGTTTTTGGAAGGCTAAAACCAGTGGTGGGTTTCAAATTTTTTAGAACCTACTCTGTAGGTGTGGCCTATTTTGTGGGCGTGGTTTGGTAGTCATGTGACAGGGTGGGAGTGGCCACCTTTTAAAATGTGGTGAAACTCATTTAACAACGCTCTTGCTTAGCAACCAAAATTTTGGACTCAATTGTGATGATAAATTCTTTCTTTCTTTCTTTCTTTCTTTCTTTCTTTCTTTCTTTCTTTCTTTCTTTCTTTCTTTCTTTCTTTCTTTCTTTCTTCTCTCTCTCTCTCTCTCTCTCTCTCTCTCTCTCTCTCTCTCTCTCTCTCTCCCTTCCTTCCTTCCTTCCTTCCTTCCTTCCTTTCTTCCTTTCCTTTCCTTCCCGTTGGGTCACTGGCAGCGGCGGGCCAGATTTACTTCCAGGTACGCTGGTGGAACCCCCTCTCACCGGTTCTCTAAATTTCACCAACCGGCTCTCACGAGTAGGTGTGAGCCTGCAGAAACCCACCACTGGCTAAAACTATACTTTAATACTCACTCACAAATTTGTAATGAATGGTTTTGATTGTTGACATTTTTAAAAGAGAGCTTTTGCTTTGATAATATGATTTGTTTGTTTTTTAAAAGGGAGATTGAGGTAAGAACAGGATGGAACAGGAATGAAGGCATCAGTCAAACTCATTGTCAGGCCTGGAGCCGGTTCCTTTTGGGATCTTTGGCCTGCCATATTTTTATCTACTATGCTGTTTCTATAGCGGGGAAATGGGAGGGAGGTAGTAAAGAGTAGGATGTGATGTAACCAAAATAAAATTCCTTTTAGATTGCCAAGGTCATCCTTGGTCTCTGCACCTCTCCAGAACTGGATGGGTGGAAGCTGCCAGCATGGCAGTGGGAGATTGGACCATGTGATGGATCTGCGAGATCGGATTCTGCCACATACATCCCTGCGGCCGATTAGCTCCCACAGAGAGGGACTTCTCCGGGTGCCGTCCACTAGGCTATGCCAGCGGGCAACGCCCAGGGGAAGGGCCTTCTCTGTGATGGGCCCAACCCTCTGGAACGACCTTCCCCCCGAAATTAGAACAATGATGGACCTCCGCTCCTTCCGTCAAAAACTGAAAACACACTTTTTCTGCCTGGCCGGCCTTGGTTAGTCCTCCGTTTATTAATTGGGCTTTTAGGGGTTTAGCTTTTTAGTATTGTGGGTTTTTAGCGCAGGGATAAATTGTTTAATTTTCTATTTTATCTATTTATGTATTTTTATGTCTGTATTTTTTAATTTAATTTAATTTAATGTGCACCGCTCCGAGTCCCTTTGCGGAGAGGAAGCGGTCTATAAATTTATTATTATTATTATTATTATTATTATTATTATTATTATTATTATTATTATTATTATTATTATTATTATTATTATTATTATTATTATTGTTGCTGTTGTTGTTGTTGTTGTTGTTGGTGTTGTTGTTGGTGTTGGTGTTGGTGTTGGGGCAAGATCTTGAACTTTCAACTGGGTGGGGAAAACCAGGAAGCTCACATGATTCTCTTAATAAATTGGAACTTAGAGCAATACTTTGTCTTGGATTCTGATTTAATTTTGGATGTTATTTGGAACCCTGATCCTCATCCCATTATCACATCTTACATCAGAGTTTTAGCCATCTTTTCAACTAATGACTTATTTGCAAGAAAGCTAATCATCTTATTCATTACTGAACTTACTGATCAACCCAGAATAATTTTTGTATTCAATAGCACATTGAAATAAACAAAAGAAACATCACATCACATCAAGCTATATTCTTCAGCGATCACAGCTATTGAAGCTATTATTTTCAGGACTCAAAATTATTACAGTTAAAAGTAGCATTTGCAAAATTATTGTTATATTGCCAGGACATTTTGCCATGGAAAATGATGAGTCTTGTTTATATTTTATGTACAGAAATCAAAACAATAATTTGAAACAAAATCTGTTGTATTTTGTATTTTGGAAGCTTAGCTGAACAAAACTCAATATCTATTTGTCTCCGTACCCCATTTTCCTGGTTTTATGTCCCTGCTGTCCATGGAACTGGTTTCAACAACATACAAGAAAATGGTTACTATTCTTATGTGTATTCCTCTTAGTGTATTTGTGAATATAATTTTGTAAATATATGCAATTCCCCTTAAAGCACTGTTTGAATTATATTGCAGTCTATATATCTTTATGCACAATTTTCCTTAACATAGTCTAAACTTTTTTTTTAATTAGGAGACTATCGTTGCACTGCAATGCACAGTTTGGATTCACATATTGCTTCTTAAGAATGAAGTGACATAAGATCTCATCAGACTAGTCTCTTCATCCAAATGATAAGGCTTGAGCGTCAGCACCAAATCTTTGGCAGCTTGGCACTACAGTCTAATAACTAGAGGAGTATTGCTGAATCATGGACAAATAAAACCTGACTATGCCAAGCTCTGATAGACTTTCAAGTAGGCAATTTTGTAAACCAGTTGGCTTCACCGTGTACTCTACAACAGGGGTCTCCAACCTTTGCAACTTTAAGTCTGAAGGACTTCAGCTCCCAGACTTCTCCAGCCAGCTTTGCTCAACCGCTTTGCTGGCTGGAGAATTCTGGGAGCTGAAGTCCTTCAGACTTAAAGTTGCAAAGGTTGGAGACCCCTGCTCTACAACACGGAAATCTTCAAAAGCACCAGGGGCCTCATACATGTTGCATTTTAATACGTTTGAAGCCTTAAATGGATTCCATGATTTTTATAATATGTTTCTAAAGAAGTGATAAGGAAAAAAAGGTCAATGGTTTAATATTCAGGTTCTTTAAATATTACTATATTGAAGCAGCCTGACATCAATTTTACTACATAGTGAAAGCCAGTAAGGTAAACTAGCTCTAAAGAATACTGATTGGCAAGAACTATTTCTTAAGGTTTTTTTTTTTCTTTCCCCAAATTCACAGAGCGGGATTTTATTTGAGAGCCTTTAAATACTAGAGCTTTAGCAGACTTCAAGTCTCCCATTTAGCATACAAGGTCAGTTTTAGACAGAGCAAGAATCCCCAGTCTATAGGCCAAAAAACTCTTAGTAACAGTCACAATGGTACAATGGAATCTCTGCCTGATTTTTATGTGTGTTGAACATTTAAAAAAAACAAACCAAGCAGAACTTCAATTGTAGCATCAACTTGCTTTGTTAAACACACTTTTCAGAAATTCCAAA
The DNA here is from genome assembly GCA_039707465.1 of Rhabdophis nuchalis. Lineage (NCBI taxonomy): Eukaryota > Metazoa > Chordata > Lepidosauria > Squamata > Natricidae > Rhabdophis > Rhabdophis nuchalis. Next base: position 12,442,306 of record CM077656.1, read on the forward strand.
GCAGAATTAAATTGCTACTTCAGATTCTTTATTATGGCAGCCCACAAAGCACAGCCTAAAAGCAGAGTTTCCCAAATTTTGAGGTGACAAGGGAGCTGTGAAGAAACTTTAGTTGTTCATTATTGATGTCAGCTTGCAAAACATCACCATGATTACTATCAAGCTGCCATAGAGAAAAGAGGATTCCAGGCATTCTTGTAGTCAGAATGGAATCTCAAGCTGGCCTGTGAATGTGCATGTATAGATTCAATTACACTGCTAATTGGCTAACATGATTTATGACTAGGCAGAGGGGAGGGGGCACAGGGGATAAAGTTCAGACACCATTAAATGATTTTCAGTTTTGGCTCCACAGAAACAACGCCAGAATGTTGATCCTAATAAATGATTGTATTTCTTTTGAACTTTGTCTCGAGGCTCGTAAACTTGTTAGGTTTTCTTCTGGGGTCTTCACAATTACAATAAACCCACTTTTCCCGAAGTTTTGTTTTAATGGGGTTAAGGGTTTTTTAGGATATTTTGTATTTTTATAGTCGTTTTAGCGCAGGATATGTTTAATGTGATTTTAATTTTGTACTTTGTTCTATGTCAATTTGTTCTTAATTTACCTGTGCCCCGCCTCGAGTCCCTTCGGGGAGAGAGAGCGGGTTAAAAATAAAATTTATTATTATTATTATTATTATTATTATTATTATTATTATTATTATTATTATTATTATTATTATTATTATTATTATTATTATTATTATTATTATTATTATTATTATTATTATTAATTCTATTGTGTTCATTGTTCATTTATATTCATTTTGGTGCTTGGATATTTAGGGAGATATATACTTTAAGATTACACTAAAAGGAACGGTGAGGTCAAAAAGTTTAGGAATTCCTAGTATAAATCATCTTGATGCCCTTGGATGTAGGGAATGGATGTTACCTTGTTACCAGTGAAGATTTAATCACCAAGAGTGTAGGTCCTTGTGTGACTATGGCTACTATTTAAAATGTAAATGGTATTGTATTGCGTTGTATTGTTAATTAGGATGTACAAAATCTTTGCCTGTATTCTTGGATTCAGCTCAACCCCCTGGAATCCACAATTTATATCGGACATTAACACGACTGAGCGGGTTCAGAAAAGTATTTCACGAGAAGAACACTCTACTCCTCTACTCACAATAGAATCCCTTATGCCACCCAATCTTGAAATTTTGGTTTTGTTCAATCTGTAACTGTGCGGCTCGATCTAAGCCTAGTACACAAAATTGTCTGCTACAATGTCTTGCCTGTCAACGGCTTCTTCAGATTCAACCATAAAAATACAGGGGCAGGAGTAAAAGAAAGGGAAGGGAAGAAGGGAGGAGAAGGAGAGGAGGAAGGAAGGAAGAAGAAGAGAAGGAGAGAGGGTAGGAAGGGGAAGAGGAGGAGAGGAGTAAGAGAAAGGGAAGTGAAGAAGGGAGGAGGAGAGGAGGAAGGAAGGAAGAGGAAGAGAAGGAAGAGAGGGTAGGAAGGGGAAGAGGAGGAGAGGAGTAGGAGAAAGGGAAGGGAAGAAGGGAGGAGAAGGAGAGGAGGAAGGAAGGAAGAGGAAGAGAAGGAGAGAGGGTAGGAAGGGGAAGAGGAGGAGAGGAGTAAGAGAAAGGGAAGGGAAGAAGGGAGGAGAAGGAGAGGAGGAAGGAAGAGGAAGAGAAGGAGAGAGGGTAGGAATGGGAAGAGGAGGAGAGGAGGAGGAGAAAGGGAAGGGAAGAAGGGAGGAGAAGGAGAGGAGGAAGGAAGAGGAAGAGAAGGAGAGAGGGTAGGAAGGAGAGGAGAAGGAGAGGAGGAGGAGAAAGGGAAGGGAAGAAGGGAGGAGAAGGAGAGGAGGAAGGAAGAGGAAGAGAAGGAGAGAGGGTAGGAAGGGGAAGAGGAGGAGAGGAGTAAGAGAAAGGGAAGGGAAGAAGGGAGGAGAAGGAGAGGAGGAAGGAAGAGGAAGAGAAGGAGAGAGGGTAGGAAGGGGAAGAGGAGGAGAGGAGTAAGAGAAAGGGAAGGGAAGAAGGGAGGAGAAGGAGAGGAGGAAGGAAGAGGAAGAGAAGGAGAGAGGGTAGGAATGGGAAGAGGAGGAGAGGAGGAGGAGAAAGGGAAGGGAAGAAGGGAGGAGAAGGAGAGGAGGAAGGAAGAGGAAGAGAAGGAGAGAGGGTAGGAAGGAGAGGAGAAGGAGAGGAGGAGGAGAAAGGGAAGGGAAGAAGGGAGGAGAAGGAGAGGAGGAAGGAAGAGGAAGAGAAGGAGAGAGGGTAGGAAGGGGAAGAGGAGGAGAGGAGTAAGAGAAAGGGAAGGGAAGAAGGGAGGAGAAGGAGAGGAGGAAGGAAGAGGAAGAGAAGGAGAGAGGGTAGGAAGGGGAAGAGGAGGAGAGGAGTAAGAGAAAGGGAAGGGAAGAAGGGAGGAGAAGGAGAGGAGGAAGGAAGAGGAAGAGAAGGAGAGAGGGTAGGAAGGAGAGGAGGAGGAGAGGAGGAGGAGAAAGGGAAGGGAAGAAGGGAGGAGAAGGAGAGGAGGAAGGAAGAGGAAGAGAAGGAGAGAGGGTAGGAAGGGGAAGAGGAGGAGAGGAGTAGGAGAAAGGGAAGGGAAGAAGGGAGGAGAAGGAGAGGAGGAAGGAAGAGGAAGAGAAGGAGAGAGGGTAGGAAGGAGAGGAGGAGGAGAGGAGGAGGAGAAAGGGAAGGGAAGAAGAGAGGAGAAGGAGAGGAGGAAGGAAGAGGAAGAGAAGGAGAGAGGGTAGGAAGGAGAAGAGGAGTAGAGGAGTAGGAGAAAGGGAAGGGAAGAAGGGAGGAGAAGGAGAGGAGGAAGGAAGAAAGTAGAGAAGGGAGGGAGGGAGAAAAGAAAGGGAAAACAAGGAGGTGTTACAAAAAGAGGAAGGGATGGTAAATAAAGCAATCCAAATTGTACATTATAACTTATTAAATGAAATAATAAAGGTATAAGAATGATAAATGTAAAGAACAATACCAATTATGTGAACGTATGCGTAAAATGGTATGTAAGAGAATAAAAAATAAAAATTATTTGGGGGAAAAATAATAATACACGGGCAAACAATCGATACAAAGGTTAACTGCTTCAAACTCGATTGCAAAAAAATACGACTTCCGCAACAGAGCAGTCAACTCCTGGAATGCTCTACCTCAGGGGTCTCCAACCTTTGCAACTTTCAGTCTGAAGGACTTCAGCTCCCAGACTTCTCCAGTCAGCTTTGCTCAACCGCTTTGCTGGCTGGAGAATTCTGGGAGCTGAAGTCCTTCAGACTTAAAGTTGCAAAGGTTGGAGACCCCTGCTCTACCTGACTCCATTGTTACAGCTTCAAACCCTCACAGCTTCAATCTCAAACTGTCTACCACGGACCTCATTCTTAAGAGGCCCATATATAGGGGCGTGCATAAGCGCACCAGTCTACCTGTCTTATTGTCCCCATTTACCTGTATTAACTTCCTTTGTTCATGTTTATGTCCATATCTATACTTGTTATCTTGCACATGTTTAACAAACAAACAAACAAACAAATAAATAAAATTGGGAGCTTTTCATCCATCTTTTGTTAAGTACCAACTTAACACTGGCACTGAATCTTTTTTTTTTAATTGAAAAAGTTTTTCACCAACAAATTTTCCACCCTCCCCCCCCTTGCCCCAACATAAAAAAACATAAATCAAATACAAATATTATATCCCTTTGCCCCCTCCCCCAACATAAACTACATGAATCAGGACCAGATATTATACCCTTTCCCCCCCTCTTTCAACCTAGAGTAAATAAATCAAGTACCAATATAATTCCCTCCCATATCCTCCCTAACCCTCCCCAACCTCCCCTTCCCCCCCCCAACCCACTGACTTCCGCTATATGCAACCCTAGTAATTCCAAACACAATATATGTTATTCATTCCCTTCATATTCTACCCCCTGCTGACTACCTTATTCATCTAATCTCCATCAGCTAAAAGCTACACAATATTTTCTAGTCTGGTATTTGTTTTGTATATAATCAATTCACTTTTTCCATTCCTGTGTATAGGTCTCTTGCATCTGGTCCTTTAAAAAAGCTGAAATTTTCGCCATTTCAGCAAATCCAGCCATCTTCTGCGTCCATTGGGCAATAGTAGGCAAAACATCTTTCTTCCAGTGCTGGGCAACCAGCAGTCTAGCTGCTGTCACCATATACAGAATCAATTTTGTTTCCCCCAATGTAAAATCCCTAACTATACCCAATAAAAACAGTTGTGGAGTAAATTGTATTTTTTTCTTCAAAACATTTTGCATAACCCACCAAATTTTTATCCAGACTGGACTGGCACTGAATCTTGCCATAGTATTTTCCCCCCCATTACATTCTGATGCTTAAGAGTACATAGAACCTTTTGACAGAGGCTCAATAAGAGAGGCAGGCAATCAGAGCAAATAAGAAAGCAGGTAAGGATGGAAAATGAGTAAAAAAGGGACAAAAATGGCCAAAGCTATCTCTCTAAATTGGAATCATTAAGGGAATGCTGTAACTATCCTTCATCCAGAAGACCTGAAAAGGTAGACATTGAGCCTCTGAGCAGCGATTTTCAGCACAGATGAGTCTTCTGAAATATTTACATGTTATTTCTGGAACTGGGAACTCAGGAAACATTCTTAACATCAATCTACCACAGATGGCCACATTAAGAAATATATATATATATATAAACCTATACATTCTGAGAGATACTTATTTATAGAGGTAAATTAGCAGGACATTTACTGTACGAGCAGGCCTATGCAAACTAAATTTATGAAAATGGGACTTAACGGCGAGATAAACCCACGTAGGTGTGCATATTCTTGCCAGGTAAGTTTATTTCTCTATATAAGAGACCAGCCAAAAAGAAAATGAAACAGCGAATGGTTCATGGAGCAAAGATGAGATATTGCAGCAAGATGGTCTCCCTGCTGGCAGTGAACAAATAGCCAGAATAAAGTCAATTTGCAGCAGAGAAAATTAAGGAAGTCGGGAGATTTTGCAGAGGTTTAGTTAATAAAACTACTGTGTTAGAGCTGCAAAGCTTTGCAATAGAATTTTTTTAGGGCAGATTATTATCTTTTTGCATTGTTCTGTAGCTGCTCCCACAGAAATTTACCTGTGTTCTGGAAAGATAACCAGCCTTACGTGAGATTTGAATGGACATATAAAAATTGTAAAATACACAGAATAATGAAGATCGTGCAAACCTAGCCTCCTTTGTTAACCCGATCTCTATCCCCTACTGCCGTGATGGCGAACCTATGGCACGGGTGCCACAGGTGGCATGCGGAACCATTTCTTATGGCACACGAAGTGTTGCCCTGTCAGCTCCAGCACACATTTGTGCGCTGGCTAGCTGATTTAGGCCTTCTTTTGAGGCCATTTTTTGCACTCTGGAGGCTTCAGGGAAGGTCCTGAAGCCTGTGGAGGTGGAGGGGACGCTGTTTTCACCCTCCCCAGGCTCCTAGAAAGCCTCTGGAGCCTGGGGAGGGCAAAAATGTGTGCCAAAAGCAGGGGGTTGCGCCCATAGCATTATTGGTATGGCACGCACATGCACGATCTCCCTGCACTCCTCCCTGCTTTTGGCACACGAGCCAAAAAAGGTTAGCCATTACTGCCCTACTCCCTCTCTACTGAGTCTCTCATGCTGAATCACAAAATTTGAAGGGAGTTCTAATGGTATTCATTTGAGAGGAAGGTGTCCTGCGTATCTCAGCTAACCAGACAAGAAACCTAACTCGATGGCATAATTCTACTTTATAGTAAGGCTACATTTCATTTCATTTCATTTATTCGATTTCTATACCGCCCTATCTCCCAAGATGGGACTCAGGGCGGTGCACAGGAACTATAAAATATAAAATACAAATAAATACAAACAGTCACAATGGTTCAAAAGGGAATGAAATAAAATTTGGCCCGTGCTAAGAACATTAATTAAAACCCAACTAAAATAATAAAATAGCTATACCAGCTATGCCAGGCCGGCCATATGAAAGAAGTATGTTTTTAATGCCCGACGGAAGAGGCGAAGGTCTGAGATTAATAGAATCTTGCAAGTCTGAAGGTACAAATTTCCCACTGCAGCTTTTAACTGCTTGATCAGTTAAGGTGATCTTTCCTAAATTTAGATGTATAAAACTGAACTGTTTTTACATACACTGAACTCTTTATATACAGACAGAACTGTTTTCTTAAATATTGACTGCTTAGTTCTTTTTAACTGTTAACAGAGCATACCTACATAGCAGTAGGTGGGTTTCTGCAGGTTCGCACCTACTCGCGAGAGCCGGATGGTGAAATTTAGAGAGCCGGTGAGAGGGGGTTCCACCAGCGGACCCGGAAGTAAGTCTGCCCCACTGTTGCCAGTGACCCAACAAGAAGGAAAGGAAAGGAAAGGAAGGAAGGAAGGAAAGGAAAGGAAAGGAAGGAAGGAAGGAAGGAAGGAAGGAAGGAAGGAAGAAAGAAAGAAAGAAAGAAAGAAAGAAAGAAAGAAAGAAAGAAAGAAAGAAAGAAAGAAAGAAAGAAAGAGAATTTATTATCACAATTGAGCCCAAAATTTTGGTTGCTAAGCAAGAGCATTGTTAAATGAGTTTCACCACATTTTACAAGTTGGCCACTCCCACCCAGTCACATGACTGCCAAGCCACGCCCACAAAATAGGCCACACCTACAGAGTAGGTTCTAAAAAAAATTGAAACCCACCACTGCTACATAGACATAATTGCAAAATGAATTACTGTACATACAGATCTGCTTGCAAAAGTGTTCTTCCCCCTCTAATGACTCAAGTGCAAAGGTTTTTTTTTCTTTTTCTCTCTGCATATTTATAAGGATTTATAAGGATTACAATCTTTACTAACTAAGTAATCATGGATGAATTGAATATTGTGTTTGTGTGTGTGTGTGTGTTTGTGTGTGGGTAGGTCTCAAGAAAACAGAGCGATCATTTAAAACAGTAAGTTGTTTACAAGTATTATAAAGTTTTAATGCAGGTTTGTAATATTTTTTGTTTGGGTGGTAATCTTTTATTGCCTTGAGCTGCAATTATCATTCTACCTTCTTTTGTGGATTATAAATAGTCAGAGACTGCAATGGTTTTTTTTTATATTTGTAAATACTTTTAAATATGTTTGTGGATTACTTTTGTATTATCTTTTTAGAATTTAACTCAGCTGAGATACTTGTTTTACTTTTATTCATCTGTCATTTTCAATACATGTGTGGATTACAAACTATATCAAGAGGGCAACATCAAGATTCCAACTTCATGTACACAGGAGAGAACAAAAGGAATTCCTAAAACAAAGTTACCGTTTTCTGACAATGTAAACCAGTGGTCGTCAACCTGGTCCCTACCGCCCCCTAGTGGGCGTTCCAGCTTTCATGGTGGGTGGGTGGGGTTTTGTCCGATACTGAAGCACTTTCCTTTTTTTAATTTAATTAACTTCCCTACTTTATAAATCACCATTACTGTGGAACTGGTGGGCGGTTAGAAAATTTTACTATTAACAGAGATACAAAAGTGGGTGGTAGGTATAAAAAGGTTGACTACTCCTGATGTAAACAGTGGAACAGCCTGACGTTGTGGGTGTCTATCACTAGAGGTTCTTCAGAGGAGATTACACAGCTATTTAACCAGAATGGCCCAAAACTGACAGACAGAGGCAGCCCAGCTGAGAGACCAAGAGGTGCCCCAGCAACCCAGCCTGGCAACTGACCAGAGTGGTGGGGTGCAAACGGAGGCCAGTAAGCATTGGCAAAATGTCGGTAGGGGGCAGAAGACTAGTGGCTGTGAGTAGCTTGCATTCAAAAGTTGTAGGCGCTTCATCTCTGGAGGTTATTAAGAAGAGATTATACAACCACTTGTCTGAAGTGGTAGAGGGTCTCCTGCTTTTCGAGCAGACTAGAAAACCTCCAAGGTCCCTTCCAGCTCTATTCTGATTCCTTTCTGTGATCATTGACCACAGAGTCTTCAACCTCTCTTATCTGATTGTTCCCAAGGTCATTCACACATTTCATTTCATCACTTACACAAAGGGGGAGCCTACACTTAAAGGTTCATGGAACAAAGTGACTCAAAACATCATATGAACTAGATACCTAAGTATCTCAATGCACAGTATGCTCTGTTTATGTTTCAACGTTAAAAACTTTGAGTTGAAAATATCTTAAAGTTAAGGATTCGCTGTTGCTACTCAGAATGCGGGGGGGGGGGGAAATTACGTGCTATTTCACGGTTGAATTATTGGCAACTGTGAACTGGCCATAAAATGTAAATTAACTGTTGTAAAATAGATCAAGTTGTAATTAGTTATTTGAAATGGATGTTTCACTTTGGATCTGAAGTGGAATCAAGAGAAAATTAGCTCTGTGTTAACTTTCATCATCATAATGAACCAGAATGCGAGGTTGGTCCTTCTGCAGAAAGAACGTTGGTCCTTCTGTGGAAAGAAAGCCAGGATAAATAGAGTTGATCAAAAACACATGCTTAGAATTGATTGATTAACCACTTCAATGGAAACCACTCGGTGGATGCTTTTCTTTAGGTTGAAGTCCATCTTATATGCGAGACCGCCTCCTGCCCCATACATCCCTCAGACCGATACGCTCCCACAGAGAGGGCCTCCTCAGGGTGCCGTTGGCTGGACAATGCTGACTGGCAACACCCAGGGGGAGAGCCTTCTCTGTGGCGGGCCCAGCCCTCTGGAACGACTTACCCCCTGAATTCCGCACCATCTCTGACCTCCGCCTCTTCCGCAAGTGTCTGAAGACACACCTATTTCATCTAGCCAGCCTAGCGTAACCTCCATACTGACTATTAGACTATTGGGATTTTAATTCGGTTTTTAGCGCAGGGCTTATTTATTAGAATAAGTATTTTAAATTTCATATATTTTATATATTTTGTTGTATTTTAACATCCCTGTGCGCCGCCCTGGGTCCTAACAAGGAGAAGGGCGGGGTATAAATTTAATAAAATAAATAAATAAATAAATAAATCCCTAATCATTTTTCTATTCATTGGCCTATGATAGAAGGCATTTCAGTGGCACCCATTATAGCCCTGTATGCAGAATCATTAGTTGAAATAAAGATGGGGGGAAGAGTACAACCTTAAGTACATATTAAGGATTCATTAAAGACTATTAAACAAGTGTTAGTCAAACGCATGGTCTCCTATTATCTTTTCCAAGTAACATGGTCTGATGAAAGTGGTGAGTTTCTATTGTATACAATCAGTTGTGGGTATTTATAGAGAAGCTGCTTGTATGCATACTTTTTCATAGTTATTTTCCTGGAGGACAGAAGAAAGCTTTGGGTAAAACAAAGATGTGTGTGTGTGTGTGTGTGTGTGTGTGTGTGTGTGTGTGTGTACGTTCCAGCATAACTCTGGAAAGCCTCAAGCAATTTCAACCAAACTTGGTACCCAGATTACTTACTCTCTGGAAACAAATACTGTGGGCGTAAGACACCCCTAACAGCCCTTGGGGTGTGTGTTCTATTAAGATATAGCCTGTTGTGTCTTACAATGGCTTCTAGTGTACTTCTATCAAATGGCTTCTATTGTACATCACAGTGGAGTTGCCACAGTAACGGCTTCACAGTATCCCACAAGGGAGCTCCCTCTGGTAAGGGTGGAAAAAAATCCAACATTAGAAATTAAGGTGATATCACTTTTCTTGACGCCTCTGGGGGCACAGGGAAAACACATGTAACTAATTTAATTGTCACCGAAATCAGAGCTTTTCCTGTCTAATACAGGATTAAGATAAATAAATATCTGGACAACACTGGGTTATCAGCTAGTCAGAAATAAAAACTTGCCTAATCCATAAACCAGTCAATTTCCAAAATCTTTCCTGGGAAGTAGTTTTTCAAAATTCAAAAAAAAATCTCAGCACATCACACAGAAAAAGACATGCTTACATGCATAATAAGCAAGGACAATGAAAAAAAATGGATAGGTTGGAAAAATCATTTAGAAACAAAAATTCATACTTTAGGAAGAATGCATCGAAAAGTTAGTGTACAAGGAAAATCTGATAGATTGCATATTTCCATGCTGACTGTCACCTCCAATTGATATGAAAATAGACTGCAGCAATTTGCACCTTAGAAAATGAAAAACTGAACAAATCCCCAAACTTCACACCAAAAAAAGAGACAATGATTTCTAGGATCTATTCAGAATCTTTGGATTTCCCCTGCTGGAAATACTATGACCTGCCCACAAGCAATAACTCACTGCTTTAACAACCTCCGCTTTAACACAGCAGTAATAATTCTCAGATGTGTATAACTCTCGAAAATTGCTTGATATGAAAATTGAAAACATTTTGCTTAAAAAAATGGTTAAAGCATCTTGAGTCTGTGAGTAAAATACCTACAAACTCAAGGGAGCCCAAATGAGCGGTTGACAAAAATCATTTGCTTGCTGTAGAAATACAGGTTATATAAAATCACACAGCTAATCTCACTCAAATATATCTGAAGGAGCAAACTATGTAAGATGATAGCAATTGTTTCAGCAGAACAGAGCAAACAAATCCATGACAAAATTTTATTTTTTCCAATGCAGGCACTTCTAACATGAAAGCAATGTTTAAACCTCGTGCCACTTGGTTCCTTATTTCAGCTGGGCTATGGAAATGTCTTAATAAGAACACAGACAATGTAGTAGTTTTTGCCACAGATTGTAATTTATGACCTATCAAACCATATGCAACCAGGGGTGGGTTTCAAAAATGTTAGCAAGGGGTTCTCTGCCAAGTTGCTGGGTGGGTGTGGCCATGGTGGACGTGGCCTAGTCAGCCTTCTGCACCATAGCGGGGAGGGGTGTTTGCCCTCCCTGGGCTCCAGAGGCTTTTCTTGAGTCTCCGAGAGGCCTCCCCAGGTTCTGGAGTCCCTCTGGAGGCCAAAAACAGGCGTGTTCCTGGCCTTCTCAAACTTCTGGTAGGCCCATCTTTTGCATCCCCCAAGACTCCGTGCATGCCCTGCACTCACCTGCATCCAAAACAGGTTTTGTGGGGAGTCCTCAGAGGGGTGTGGTGGGCGTGGCCAGCCAAGAGTGGGATTTGGGGGTTCTCTGAACTGCACTGAATCTTCTGAGCTCCTGCGAACCCCCAGCAGCACACCCCTGTAAATGTAACCAATTTGTCCCCTTCTTTGTGGTCCACAAAGCACTCCAAGACTGCATGATTAGAGTTCAAATAATGACCCATGACACGGGTTGAAAAACATGCCTTAAATTACACTTAGGGATTCCAAAACTCCTTCCACCACTCCAGATGGCCATAGTTGGTTGCTGTGGAGTCCTGGTAGTGGGTGTGATGGAGTCTGGGACAGTGCCATGGTCTGGGACAGTGCCATTGTTCTCCTATTATACTATGGGAGTCTGGGACAGTGCCATTGTTCTCCTATTGTACTCTGGGATATAACCGAGTGCTATGAAGTATGCTTCCTAAGGGCTTTTTGAGAGAGAAGTGAGAGAGTGAGAGCAATTTTGCTACTGATGATCTCTTGCCAGTTTCCCCACTGACTTTGTTTCTGGAAACTGGAGGAATAGATCACAAATGTTAATCATGGGACTACGGGGATGATGCAACATCAACAGCTTCAAGGTCCTGGCTTAGGTCCCTCTCTTTCAACACTATTATACTTTCAAACAGTCACTGAACAAATGGTTGCTAAGCGAGGTCTACCTGTATTCATATCAAACTACTGGACTTAGAAAGTATTAGAAAGCTAAGGACAAATTTCCAAACAGTGGGAACAATTAACCAGTGGAATGGTGGATGCTCCATCACAATACAATACAATAGCAGAGTTGGAAGGGACCTTGTAGGTCTTCTAGTCCAACCCCCTGCGTGGGCAGGAGCCCTATACCATTTCAGACAAATGGCTATCCAACATCCTTTTAAAGACTGGAGGCTTTTAAGAAGAGATTGGATAGCCACTTATCTAGAATGGAATAGGGTGTCCTGCTTGATCATGAGGTTGCACTAGAAGACCTCCAGGATCTATTCCAACTCTGTTACTCTGTTATTTGCATCAGGTTTGGATGTGTAAGAGACAATGAAAGAAACTATGGAAGCATATTGCAAAAAAATCTCATTGAATTTAAGCCAGCAGCTCCACTGGGCATGGTGGAAATAGTCAAGGTGGTATGGTTATTTAGTGGTTATGATTGAAAGCCTGCCTGCTTTTATGCAGTGGACTGTTGAAGTAGCTTCAATTGTACCATTGTACGATCTTAACTCTTTTCATCATACTACAGATATCCCTGATTCAAGCTTTGGGGCCAGTGATTACACACTGCAAGAAGTGCAAGAAATATTTTTTTTCAACTTCCCATTCTTGTCTACAGTCATGACATTTATTGTTCTCCTATTGTGAGTTCAAACTAGTCCTGCCTATAGCTGAAGCCATATCACTGTCCTTTGGTCTTAAGTATGAAATGTGCATATGAGAAGTGAACCACCACATGTGTGCAGAGGGTGAGAGAAATAGTGAGGAGGAGGAGCATGAGGAGGTGACAGTATTGCACGGAAGCCACAATTCCAGATGTTTTCTCAAAAATACATTCCATTGCATCTCATGAAATTAACTCCCCGTGATCTATTTTCACACAGTGTTGATATCAAGGAAGGTAAAAAGCCTGCAGTGAAGATGGCTATGACCTCATGTCCTGAAGTCCCTGGCAATGAAAAAATATTGCACAATTTTTATTTTAAAATAAAATAGAACAGAATAAAAAGAAAGCAAACTTTTTGGAAGTTGACACAAAGATCTATTTCATTGCTGGTTAATGTTGTTTTGAATGATTATTGATGACTACATGTTTGTTTGTTTTTTTGTTTTTTAAACAATTTTTGTTTTTATTTTTAAACAAACACAAACAAGTATAACAAAAAACAAAAAACATAAAGTCCATCTTCCATTACAAATTGTAGAAAATGTGTCAGTTGGTTACATACTGTACATCTCTTCCATAGTCATAATCATATCAAATCACATATTTTAGTTCAAATATATTTATATATATTACAATTATTATAACTCAACCTTCATTTGACTATCTTGTTTCCAGCCATTGATAAAATTTATTCCAAATTTCATAAAATTGTTCATTGTCTTGTTCTCTAATTTCAAATGTTAATTTATTCATCTCTGCACATTCCATAATTTTATAAATAATTTCTTGCTCTGATGGTAATTTGTCATTTCTCCAATTTTTAGCAAAGACGATTCTAGCGGCTGTCAAAATATTCACAATTAGGTATCTCAAATTTTTGTCGAATGTTTCTAAATTAAGTCCAAGCAGGAAGAGTTCGGGTTTGAAATCTATTTGTTTTCCTGTTATTTTGTCCAACCATGTGTGGATCATATTCCAATAATTTTGGGCCTCCGAGCAAGTCCACCACATATGGTAGTAAGTACCAGGCGTCTGATGGCATTTCCAGCATTTTTGAGATTTGTTCTTGCTCATTTTTGAGATTCTTGAGGGTGATAGGTGCCACCTGTAGAACATCTTGTATAGGTTCTCTTTATAGGCTGTTGACATCGTCATTTTGTAATTCTGTGTCCACAATTTTTGCCACTTATCTAGGTCGATCCCATGCCCGAAGTTTTTCCCCCATATTATCATTGTTTCTTTCACTTGCTCTTCCTGGAGTTTAAACTCTAATAAGTAGGCATAGAGTTTTTTAATTGTTTTTTCATCGACGCCTGTTAATATTTTGTCTAATTCTGTCATTTTGTCATAAACCCCTCCTTTTTTTTGGTCTTCCTTATATCTTGAGTGTATTTGTGTGTATGTGTACCAATTAATATCCATTCCTTCTTGTTTTAGTTCCTGAATAGTCTTAAGATCACCCCTTGAGTTTAATAAATCCGAATATCTGATTGTTCGTTCCTTTTTGTATATTATTGCGTATGTAAATGCTTCCGTAATTGATACCCAGACTGGTATTTTGAGATAATGCAATTTCTTGATCTTCTCCCAATTTACAATCTGAAATTCCCTTACGTAGTGTCTTCTGAAAATGCCATGTTTCCTGGTGGTTCGGTACCATAGAGCTGCATGCCATCCTGATGGCAAATCATGTCCCTCTAATTCTAATAATCTTGTATTTCTTAGTGTAATCCAGTCTTTACAATACAATAGCAGAGTTGGAAGGGACCTTGTAGGTCTTCTAGTCCAACCCCCTGCATGGGCAGGAATCTTATACCATTTCAGACAAATGGCTGTCTAACATCTTTTTAAAGACTTCCAGGGTTGGGGCATTCACAACTGCTGGAGGCAAGCTGTTCCAGAGGTTAATTGTTCTTACTGTTAGGAAATTTCTCCTTAATTCTAAGTTGCTTCTCTCCTTGGTTAGTTTCCACCCATTGCTCCTTGTCCTGCCCCCAGGTGTCTTGGAGAAAAGTTTGACTCCACATCAGATTCGCAGCTTGATGATATAGTTCCCAATCAGGCAGTCCCATACCTCCCCTTATTTTGGTATCTTGTAAAATTTTTAATTTTATTCTAGCTTTTTTCCCTTGCCATATGAACTTTAAGACCATTTTCCTTAATTTTTCGAAAAAGTCCTTGCCCAATCTAATTGGGATTGTCTGGAATAAGTATAGTACCTTAGGCAAAATATTCATTTTTATCGTGGCTATTCTCCCTAGTAATGATAGTTGTAAATTCTGCCATCTCGTAAGATCTACTTCTATTTGTTGCATGAGCTTAGAGTAATTCTCCTTTTTAAGGGTGCTGCATCTCGACGTCAAAAGGATTCCTAGATATTTAAGCTTGTTTGTGATTTGAATTTTCAAGATTTCTGTTAATTCTTCTTTCTGTCTTCTTGTCATATTCTTTGTTAAGATTTGTGTCTTGTCTTTATTTATTTTCAGACCTGTTATTTTCCCATATTCCTCAATTTTCCCTATCAGTTTGGACGCAGTTGTAAGTGGTTCTTCGAGGATAAAAACTAGGTCGTCTGCAAAAGCTTGTAATTTATATTGTTCTTTCCTAATTGTCATTCCCTTTATTTCTTTGTCTTCTCTTATCTTTCTATTTAACACTTCTAGCGTTAATACGAAAAGTAAAGGTGATAGTGGGCAACCTTGTCTTGTGCCTCTTTTTATCTGGATGTTATCTGAAAGCTCTCCATTTATTATTATCTTGGCTGTTTGGTTGTGATATATAGTGCTTATAACATGTATAAAGTTTTGACCAAATTCCATTTGTTCTAGCTGCTGCAACATAAACTTCCAATTCACGTTATCAAAGGCTTTTTGTGCATCGAGAAATATCAAAGCCATTTGTTTTTCAGAATGCGCTTCATAATATTCCAACGTATTCAAAATTATTCTCATGTTGTCTTTAATTTGTCTCTTTGGTAAAAATCCATTTTGATCTGGATGTATAAAATTGTTTAAGTATTTTTTGAGCCTTTCTGCTAGTATTGATGCAAATAATTTATAATCCGAGTTTAACAATGAAATTGGTCGGTAATTCTTTACCTGCAGGAGATCTGTTCCTTCCTTTGGTATCAGTGAAATATAGGCTTCTGACCAAGAATTCGGCATTTTGCTACCAGACATAATTTCATTCATCAATTCTAATAAAGGAAAGGATAGTACTTCCTCCAAGGTTTTGTAAAACTCTCCTGGGAGGCCATCCGGTCCCGGGGCTTTCCCATTTTTTTGTCTTTTAATAGCTTCAGTTAGTTCCATCATCGTTATCTTTGCATTTAGTATATTTCTGCTATCATGTTTGTATGTTGGATTGTAACATTTTTTTTAATTGGATTGTTCTTTTTAATCTGTTGTGAACTGCCCAGAGTCACTTAGGCAACATGGCCAGCCATACAAATTCATTCATTCATTCATTCATTCATTCATTCATTCACCCATTCAATCAGTGAATCAATCAATCAATCAATTTCATTTACTCATTCTATTTCTTGTGTCATATTTAATTACATTAAAACATATAATTATTAATTTTAATTGTCTTATTAATAGTTCTCATTAAATGCTACAAGAGCAACTTATATCATGAGCATTATTAGTCTTCACTAAAGCATTATTAATCACTACCTCGGGGCCTAGATATATACGAGACCGCCTCCTTACCCATACATCCCTTCGTCCGATCCGCTCCCACAGAGAGGGCCTTCTCCGGGTGCCGTTGGCTGGACAATGCCGGTTGGCGGCACCCAGGCGAAGGGCCTTCTCTGTGGCGGGCCCGGCCCTCTGGAACGACCTACCCCCCGACCTTCGCACTATCTTGGACCTCCGCCTCTTCCACCAACGTCTTAAGACGTATTTATTCCAACAAGCCGGCCTAGGATAGCCCCCCGTTTCTGACTTTTAAAAAAATTAAATTATAATTGGGTAAGGTTTTAACATGGGTTTTAGCACGGGTTTCATTAATTTAATATATTTTAATGGATGTATATTGTATTTTGTGGTTTTAAATAATGCCTGTGCGCCGCCCTGGGTCCTAACAAGGAGAAGGGTGGGGTATAAATTTAATAAAATAAAAAAATAAAAAATAAAACTACCAACCATTAAAAAGGTTTGTGGTTCTCAAAGGAAGTTTGTTTATTCATGCCAGAAGCATCATAAACAAAATAAGACATGCCGTATGACATAACATTAAAAATATAAAATAAAAGATAAAATATGTAGACATTAAACAGACCTTGCCCAGAAACTAGCAGCATTCATTGGGTTTTGTTGCATTGCCAGGAAATCCTCAAGGTAGACTGATTGGGGCACAAAGGGCAGGTATACATATGTTTTGTTGTCTGCATATTACCACAATTGCAAAGAGCAGAAGCAACGGGATAGCCCCAATTGTTCAGAGTGTCTCTGGATCATATTGTACCCCTGCACAGTTCCATATTTCTTGGCTTCCCTCAGATCAAAGTGCCAGCTCTGCTGTTAGTTCCATTCAGGGTTGATCCTTTGTAGCTTTTCATAGATCCACTCTGCTTTCAAATTCTTCAAAGTCTTCCATCGACCTGAGGAAGCTTTTCCTGGATTTCAGTCTGTGCTGAGCTGGTTGTAGGTCATAGAGAGGGTGTTGTCTAGATGTTGATGATTTGAGTCTCTCTCTGTATACTGCTGTTGCTCTGAAAACAGCAGGCAAGACAATGCCAGCTAGACGGTAGATCTTATCTAGGGAGGTAGGTTTAAGGCATCTGGTAATAAATATGATAGCTTCATTCAGGGCAACATCTACTTTCCCAGCTTGTGTTGATTTATACCAGAGTGGGAAGGCTTATTTACCTACTGAGTAGCAAAGAGGTAGAGTGGTTGTCTTAAGGACCCTTGATTTGGCACTCCAGGTAGAGCTCATTAATTCTCTGAGGTTATTATTTCATCCACTTATCTTCAGTTTAGTGTTGGTACAGTGCTGCTTATATGGGATCAATCAAGGGTTACCCTTAAATTTTTAGGGCTGTGCAATGCTCCAATAACATCCCTTTCTATATATTATGCACCTTTCTAGTAGCCTCCTTATTGTGAAGATGGAAGGCACCTGAGTTTTTGCTGAATTTGGTCTTATCATGATAGTATCAACTCAGCTCTACCAGAACTTCAGTTAAATGTTGTTCAATCTTCTCAAATGTTTCCTGCAATAGTCACTACTCTATTGTCAGCATACATATAGTTGTTACCATCTTCAGGGATCATTGGTGTAAATTAGTGGTGGGATTCATTTACCTTTGCTACCAGTTTGCAAATGTGAGTACGCTAACTATCCTTGGGAAGGTGTTAATAAATGGACAAAAATGTCAAAGCCAATCTGAACATCTGGTTGCCTGTCTGACAAACCAAAATAATAATAAGAGCTAAAAGAAGTTGTGCCACCTCACAGGCTCATAAATATAAGATTTCCTATTTGTTTACTTAAATAATTCATTTCTCATGACACACCATTATTATTCAAGATATTTTCTCTCCCTGGAATCCAGTCCCTCTATAATTCTGTGATAACTAAGCAAATATCTAAAATTAATTCTGGAGTTACGTTCTATAGCAAATGCTTTTTAAATTTCATTTGGGATTTCCTCTATCACTCCTCAACGGATATGTCTATGTGTTTAATAAAACAGCACAAATTGCACAATGGAATAATGTGAAATGGGTGTGATTACCTATATGATTGTTTTAGATGTTATTTCAACTATCATAGTAATCACTTGAGAAGTGGAGAAACATAAGGACGGGTAGATGCTTACAAATTGCCCACAAGAGAACATCAGGAATTATTTTTATTATTTAGTTCTTAATTAAAATTATTCCAATGCATTAACAGAAATCATATACATAAGGTTGGTGAATTAATCAAAAAAAGCATATATTTTTTCTTTATGAATAACAATTTTTATTGGTTTTTACAAATTTTATAACAAAGGAAAGGGTATATAGGATGTAGAAGAAATATTTTAGGGCTTCCATGTCGGAGGTGGTGGTCGCCTCTGAGGTTCCATACAAAGAGTAAAGTTTTTTTCGGTATAAGGTGGAATGGAATACATATATATCATATCATAAATTTTATGCATTCAATCATTTGTTTCTATTAACATCCGTTTAAGGATTACACTATGTAAAAGAAAATCATTTTTGTGATCTGAGTCTTTTAGCTATTGTATCTTCTTCCTTCCCGCTGATGGGCAGAGCCATGGCCCCTCCCGTTCCCCCGTTTTCATCCTCCAGGATTGAGGAATGTTTTTTAAGAAAGGCTTCTGCCTCTTCTATTGTTTTAATTCAAACTCTACCTCCCTCCCAGAACACCAACATTCCTTCAGGCATTAACCATTTGAACCACACCCCTTTTTTATATAATTTTTTGGATAAGGAGGAATACTTCCTCCTAATCTCTCGAATCTTTTTTGGGATTTGTTTCAAAATGGCAATTTCATTCTGCATATATATCAAAGCGCCATCTCTCTGTGCTCTCAGGATCTCATCCCTTGTTAAAGCATATTTAATCCAGAATTCTTTAGCTAGAATTGAAAATTCACAAAATCTTTTTTTTTTAAAAAAAAATCCTACTAGATTAATTCAGAGACTACCTGTTTTGGATTTTTTTCTGACAATAATCAAGTAACTTAACACCATTATGAAAGGAGCAAAGCTTTCACTCTCAACAGTGGAATGCAGACTTTTGTCCCATAGTTTTGAAGAAATAGATTGCTCATGATAACTTTTCATTGTCAGAACATCAAAGTTGGTTCACTTCTGCAGCTTTTTGTGTGATATTTACTTCAATTTACCATCATTTCCAAGGATGCTTTTTTGGGGATTGAAATTACCAAAGTAGCAATAGTACTTATGTACCACTTCACAATGTTTTACAGCCATCTCTAAGCAGTTTAGAGTCAGCATATTGTTCCCAACAATTGGGGTCCTCATTTTACTGACCTCGGAAGGATAGAAGGCCGAGTCAATGCCTCAAAGTGAGACATTAAGGTTATTCTTACAGAAAACATTTTATTCTGCCACAAACGTTGATTCCAATCTTTATTCATACAAACCAAATAAAGAAGAAATTTGGATATGAAGCTGTTTAGATGACATTCTGATAATGCTTTTACCTGTAATACTATATACTTTCAAGACAGTCTAGGCCAGTGTTTCTCAACTTTGGAGACTTTAAGCCCTGTGGACTTCAGCTCCCAGAATCCGCTAGCCAGCTGGGGGAATTCTTAAAGTCGCCAAGGTTGAGAAACACTGGTCTAGAATGTCTAACCTTACTTCTTAACATTCAATTGATTCTCTCAGTTTTACACAGCCTGCTAGTATACTGAATCATTCAGAGATTTCAAGGGAAACGGAATAATTTAAATGAGTTCTTAATTTAACAGTAAGCTTTAAAAAATAGCAAGTATCACAAAGTACATTTGTTCCACAGGAAAACTCTATTTTGCTTTTGGGGCTGTAGGTTAATCCTCTCTTTCATTTTGGTAAATGTGTTGCTCTGCACAGAGTATATGAATGTCAATACTTAGAAATGGTAAGTTCCTCTTCAAAGCTTGATATGAATTTTCATGGCAAATCAAAGTGACAATGAGCTAGAGTGGCAGCTTTAGATACTTCAATCATTTAAAATATTCAGGTCCCACTTTTTATACTATAACATTGTGGTTTTCTATTTATTCATTAAAGGGACTATAGAGGGAGGGAGGGAGGGAGTGAGGAAGGAGGAGAAGAAGGAAGGAAGGAAGGAAGGAAGGAAGGAAGGGAAGAAGGCAGGCAGGCAGGCTTAATTTTTAATATTCAGAATATTATGATTCTGGCATTTTGAGTAGAAAAATCTGTATTAGATGATAGCAGTAAAATTTGCTTGGAGGAACCAAGAAACAGTTAATGAGAAAAGCCTGAAGCACTCTTTATATTTTGTATGAGAGTTACTAGGGAGGTTTTTTTCAACTTACAGTGAAACACTATGAAGAAGTAGGTCTCCAACTTTTCAACGTGAACATCAAATATTGATCAAAGAATTTTCAGTGTCTAGTCTGAAGCCAGCAAAAATATTTTGCAGGAATACATATAATTGTATATGAACAACAAAGAAAATTAATGCTCTGGAATATAATGTAAATCCTACATTTTGTGATTGTGCGTTTTCAGAGACTTTTAAACTCAGCTTTTGAAACTTCTATGAATTATTCTTCTCCATCAGAGACAGCTAACTTAGATTGGATTTTAGAAATAAAAAAAGAATATTCTCTTGCATTTTTGTTGTTGTTGCAAAAGCACTGGATTTAAACTTATTTTTCATCCTGCTTATAGAAGAATTTACTCAAAATTATTCTTGTTTCTTATCTTTTCCCCAGAACTAAAGATTGTTAGAAACATAGAGCTACCAAATTAGCCATTTATATTAAGGCTGATTTGTCCACAACTGAAAATGTGTGAAGTTAGCTTTTAATTTTTTTTTTTATTACATTTATATCCCGCCCTTCTCCACAGAGGACCCAGGGCGGCGCACAGGAAATTTAAAAAACATACACAATAGAAGATAGACAAATAATTTAAAATATATATTAAATAATCCCCAATCCTGTGCTAAAAACCAATTATTAAAAACCCAATTTAAAACTTTTCTAAAAGTCCCCATGGGAGGTTAGGCTAGGCCGGCTTGATGGAAAAAATATGTCTTTAAACATTTGCGGAAGAGGCGGAGGTCGGTGATGGTCCGGAGTTCAGGGGGTAGGTCGTTCCAAAGGGCAGGGCCCGCCACAGAGAAGGCTCTTCCCCTGGGTGTCGCCAGTCGGCATTGTCTTCATCTCTGCTTGATTTATTTGTGCTTTTATTTGTTTTCCAACTGTAGCTATGCAACTTTCTTTTTTGGGACCCACCTGTACAATGGGTATAATGAAACCCTGACAGTCTCAGTACCTTGAAAGCTGCTTTATGCCATATCATATATCACACCCATACCATATTAAAATATTTACCTATGTTACAAGCAGAAAATGCCAGGCTTGTTTCTAGGCACCTAAAGATATAAAGACCAGATAACAAATGAGATCCTGCTTCCAGTTTAAATAAATAATTTATAATAAATAATTTAATTTATAACCCGCTCTCTCTCCCCAAAGGGACTTGAGGTGGGGCACAGGGAAATTAAAAATACATATAAAACCACAAACAATACAGTATTAAAAAGAATTAAACTAAACCCTGTGCTAAAATCCCATGTTAAAACTAAGACAAACCCCTAAAAAACCCTAAAAACAGTTAAGGTATCCCAAGCCGGCCAAGCAAAATAAATGTGTTTTTAATTTTTGACGGAAGGAGCGGAGGTCCGTGGTTGTTCTGATTTCGGGGGGAAGGTCGTTCCAGAGGGTAGGGCCCGCCACAGAAAAGGCCCTTCCCCTGGGCATCGCCCGCTGGCATAGCCTGGTGGACGGCACCCGGAGAAGTCCCTCTCTGTGGCAGCGGATCGGCCGCAGGGATGTATGGGGCAGGATGCGATCCCGCAGATAGCTAGGTCCCGTGCCATGGAGTGCTTTGAAGATGATGACCAACACCTTGAAGCGCACCCGAAAGACGACAGGCAGCCAATGCAGCTCGCGCAGGAGTGGTGTTACATGGGAAAATCTAGAAGTTCCCATAACTGCCCGCGCGGCTGCATTCTGGACAAGCTGAAGTCTTTGGGTGCACCTCAAGGGGAGCCCCATGTAGAGAACATTGCAGTAGTCCAGTCGGGATGTCACGAGAGCATGAGTGACTGTGCAAAGTTTATTGTGGGAATGCACAATAACAGACCAGAATGGAATTAAATAGGCAATAATGGGCTAAAATGGATTTACCGTGTTTTCCTGAATATGTGACTTACTCCAAAATTAAGTCCTAAATTGATTTTTTTTACACTGGCGGCTAATATAAGCCATACCCCCCCCCCCAAATAAGCCCCAATAAAGACCCTGTCCACTCAAGGGTGCACTGGTAAAAATTAAGCTAGGGTGCGGATGGGGTGAAACTGCCCTTCTACTGACCTTCAGACAGTTACAGCCAGGCCTCGCACACCCCGATACCTGCCTTGCCAGTCCATTTTTTTCTGCAGCCAGCAAGGCTTTCTTGAAGGCCTCTGTAGCCAATAACAGCGCTCCAGATTGATCCAGAGTCCTTCAAAAAAGCTTTGCTGGCCTTGCCAGCTGACGAAGTTCCTGAAGGCCTCTGACAGCAGAAAGAAGAATTTCACACACAAGGGAGGTGAGTCTGTGGATGACATCCCCCCAAAAATAAGACCTGGTGTTTTTTTTGGTGGCAAAAATAATATACAATATAGTGTTATTTTTGGGGAAAACATGGTATTTACACAATAGCTGTCAATTCATAAAGCATTTGCATGTCTGTTATCAAGTTGCCATAGTGAGGAAAAGGGGGGAGCACATTCCATGCATACCTTTGGCTAGAGTCGGATCTCAGATCACTGCAGCAGGCTTGTGAGGCGTGCACCTTGTTGGAGAATGGGATTTATGACACAGAATGAGGAAGAAACAGGGGCAAAATTCAGCCATAATTTAAATGAGGCCAGATCTGACTGCAATGGGGTATTGCCAAAATGGTGTAATAAAAGACTGAATTTCTTTTGAAACTTGGCTTGAGGCTCATGAATTAATTAGCACATCTTTCGGAACCCTGACAATAGCTTTATCTTACACTTGTACCTTAGGTGGGTAGGTCTCAAAAGTCAAGAATTGAATGAAGGAATTTGCTCTGCTAGCAGTTTTGAAAATGTTCCCCATTTTTCTTCATCTCTTTCAGTGCTCCAATGAAGGTCTCAAAGATTATGCTTGGTGAGGTCATGGCAGTTTTTAAAGGCCACACTTTCAAGCTAAGGTCAGATTTCTTATACTTTCAACAGAAGACTGTTTTCTAATGGTAAGTCACAGAGTATCTCTGGGAATAATACCTTCTCATGTAGACTCTATCTTTCTGCCTCATTTTCTTTTTCTTCTTCACTTTTTTCCCTCTTTTTATTCCCTGCATTCACTTTCATGTGTGATGCAAAGTTTCAATTGCTCCGTTGTGGCCGTTGTGGCCTGACTTTTTGAGTACCTTCTGTAGACACAGCTGACAGATAAACAGATAAACTTTATTTTGCTCAATGACCAGCTTGACTAAGAAGGAATTTCTCCTTGTTGAACCTAAATCGATTCTGAAGGGAAAAACATTCTCTCCTTTTCTTTTATAGTGCTGCCAATTTTCTTCTCTTCTCACTAAAAACACAGTTTTTATAGTACTCCTTTCACCCTTTCCCACCACAAGTTGCATGGTAAACCTTCTGGACAAATTTGGATAATGATAAGATTAAGTTGGCTGTATGTTCCTGTGCTTCTGAGTGAAGAAGATACCTTATACTTGGTAGGATTTTAACAAGTAGGTTTCTGTTATAAAAGAGGATTTTCAAAATAAAGGGTGGCTGTCAGATACAAACATAAATAGCATATTGCTTACTGCAACAGTCTGTGTGTGCGTGTGTGTGTGTATTCATTTCTCATTCCTATAGGTGATAATAACAGAATTACAAGGTGGGAGGGGAGTAAGGATGGATGGATGGATGGATGGATGGATGGAAGGAAGGAAGGAAGGAAGGAAGGAAGGAAGGAAGGAAGGAAGGAAGGAAGGAAGGAAGGAAGATTTCAGATGTTCCTTATCAGTTTCCGACAAGAAAACTCAACAGAAATGTTAGTAGAAAGTTGGAATCTACTCCCTCTGTTTTTAAAGACTGTTTGTGGTCATTCTGTTTCTCTGTTTAGATTTGGCTGATTGGACTAGCTAGGCATCTGTCCTCTCTCTCCTTCATCACCCCTTGTGTGTTCTTCCCAAAGCTACATGCTTGGTGGAAGAGGATGACCAGTTAGAAGTTGCATACTGACCTTGAAGACAAAGGTATATGATAGCTGCACTCCTCTGCTATAACCTCCAAACAAACCTTAAATGGAGAAGTCAGACACAGGAAGACCTGACCATATAATGACTTCCAACAATGCTGGACTTTTCTGCACAGTTAAGACGAATAAGATGCAGGGAAAAAACCAATCAGAGCCTACACTGGTCCTAATCTGGATTGAGCACCAGCCTAATCCTGTTGCCCACTCATATCACTGGAGGCAAAATTTCTACAGGCTTCTGAAGCTTAAAAAATTTGCTAGGAAACAAAACAAGCAGCTTAGGAAATCCTTTATGGTTGGCAATTCTTATCATTTTTTAAACTTCATTAAATGATCCTTTCATTTTAAATTTCATGCGACTCCTGTTATACAAAATTGAGAAATAGTGTAATTATTTTTATGGGAAAAAAGAAACATATGTTATATATATATAATTTTTAAAAAATATGACATATAGAGAGATGGAAAGAATGGCACAAGCAATAGTTCTCTCTGTGTCACTCTAAGGAAGTGAAAGTTGGACTTTGAAGAAGCAGGATATTGGCACTTTTGAACTTAGGCCTTGGAGAAGACACCTGAGAATACTACAGAGAGCCAAGAAAACAAAGTAATAGATCATTGAACAAACCATCCCCGAGTTCTCACAGGAGGCAAAAATGTCCATGTTCAAATTCCTCACTTCACACCATTTTTACAAACACTTAGATTTCTAAGGAAGACTTTAAAGCTGGGAAATGCAGAAGGAAAGAAATGAATGGGGCATCCCCTGCAAGATAGATAAACTCTGTTACAGTGTCAAAGGAACTGAAATACTAAGTTAGAAACAGTTTGTCATACTAATTTTACATATAATTAGTAAGTGTATATCAGGAGTGGGATTCTACTGGTTCAGCCTGGTTTGAGTGAACTGGTAGGTCGAGAAGTCAGCTGTGAGCGAAACAGCTGACCTTCAGATGGACCCACTTGCCCAGCCCCAGGCTATACTTACCTATATTTCCTTGGTTTTTTAGCCCAACTGATAGTGGATTGCCGCACCTCAGCTGTTTTCCTGTGGACCACCCATGCACGCACAGAGTGCATCAGGAATGTCAGGCGAACCGGTTGTTAAACTGGTAGAATCCCACCCCTGGTTTATATGTGTACATATGTACACCCCGGTGGTGAAATTCATTTTTTTACTACCGGTTCTGTGGGTGTGGCTTGGTGGGCCTGGTGTGGCTTGGTGGGCGTGGCATGGCAGCCATGGCAGGGAAAGGATACTGTAAAATCTCCATTCCCATTCCACTCTGGGGCTAGCCAGAGGTGACATTTGCCAGTTCTCTGAACTACTCAAAATTTCCGCTACTGGTTATCTGAACGACTCAAAATTTCCGCTACCGGTTCTCCAGAACCATAGATAAAAACCTGATGGATTTTATCCATGGTACACCCACACATACATACACTCACCAGATGCATACACATTTGCACCCAAATATATGTGTATAAATCTCGTGTGAGAACCAAATGGCTGGACCACTAAGAGTTAGGATTATGTTGAAAATCTGGTCCTCCCCAGAGCTATTGGGTTGGTGATAATCAGTGGTGGGTTTCAAATTTTTTTAGAACCTACTCTGTAAGTGTGGCCTATTTTTTGGCCGTGGCTTGGCAGTCATGTGACAGGGTGGGAGTGGCCACCTTTTAAAATGTGGTGAAACTCATTTAACAACGCTCTTGCTTAGCAACCAAAATTTTGGACTCAATTGTGATGATAAATTCTTTCTTTCTTTCTTTCTTTCTTTCTTTCTTTCTTTCTTTCTTTCTTTCTTTCTTTCTTTCTTTCCCTTCCTTTCCTTTCCTTTCCTTTCCTTTCCTTCCCGTTGGGTCACTGGCAGCGGCTGGCCAGATTTTCTTCCAGGTATGCCAGTGGAACCCCCTCTCACCGGTTCTCTAAATTTCACCAACCGGCTCTCGCGAGTAGGTGCGAGCCTGCAGAAACCCACCACTGGTGATAATATAAAAAATGTTTGCACTGTAGTAGAGTTTGTTTTGGCTTTCTAGCATGGCTACTTTTTTCTATTGTTGCTATTACATTTCTCACCTTTTTAAAAGATCCTCATAAGCTACTCCGAATCTTTGGTAAATGGGTAGCCTATGATTTCTAAGTTAATCAATTTTTAAAAAGTATCTTTGCTCTTAAATTCATAAGGATAAACAGACGAGTCTTCTGTCCTCCCTTATAATCACCTCACATTAATCTATAATGTTAATTTAGCGAAATATTATTTCTTAAATTAGAAATGCAGCATGTAAAAACAAGCAGTGTACTGCAAGGTATTCCCTGTTCTACACAACTGCCTAGTTTCCCTTGATTCATTTGGCTGAATTCACAAACTTTTAAAAATCTTTCTAAATTGAAACAATTTGTACTTGGGAACTGTTTACATTGTTGTATAATAAAAGTAGTGCAGGGTGATTAATATATTACTAGGAATTTTTAAAAAAAATACATTTTCAGCTTCTTAATACTTAACACTGTTGATGGTGATTGAATTAAATATAAAAGTTAGGCA
Source organism: Rhabdophis nuchalis (assembly GCA_039707465.1). Taxonomy (NCBI): domain Eukaryota; kingdom Metazoa; phylum Chordata; class Lepidosauria; order Squamata; family Natricidae; genus Rhabdophis; species Rhabdophis nuchalis. Next base: position 12,469,284 of record CM077656.1, read on the forward strand.
GGCAAAATATTCTGTGCTTTGGGGCAGGGCTTCCTTATTGTAGGCAGCATTATCGTCCAATTATTTAATTAATCTTCTATCACTCTGCTTAATTTTCACATTTTAATGGATGGAATCGGAATTTGCTCAGTTTGAGTGAAGAGATTATTCATGGCCAAGAGCTCATTTTAAGCAGCATGAAACTTCTATCTAAGGTCTTATTGAGGTATGTTTTTGATTGCTATTGATTTAAGCAAGGCCAAGCAAAAATGCAGCATATAGCAAATCTCTGAGCCAAGACAGCAGAGTGGATATGTAATTCAATTTCAAAGCTGATCCAGTGACAACAGCCTATGCTTGCAATGATTATGGATATGGTCCAGCGGTTTGTTACCCAAGTTTTTCAATTCTGCATTTTAAGGAGAATACAGCCTGAGCAGGCATTTCGAGTTCCCAGGACACTATCAGCTCCAATATAATGTGAGTTCAGAGCATTTGCTTTTATCTGACAACCAATAAGAGTGTTCTTTTCTTGGCAACAGGTGGGTAACATATCTCAGATCATTTTTCAGCTCTAGATCATCTTCTTTTGCAATGATTTTTTTTTTTGCTTCTTGCAAACCGATGTTTCCAATTGCCAATACAAAGACACGCATGTGTCTCTGTAGACCTACATGAAATCTGTGGCCTGACATTAGGCACAATTCCATCAGCGATACTGACCCTCATCCTCCCACTGTAGGCTATTAAAGGAATTTCAGAGCAGTCATTTCTCCCAAATAAAATCTACATTCTACATACCTTACTCAGAATAGGATCTTTTGACCCAAAGACATCTTCCAAAGTAATTGATTAGTTTCAAGTCACATTTTTAAAAAAATGATCTTTCAACCCAGGGATTCACAACCTCCATGGCCTCCCAACTACTGGGCCATGGCTGGTTCAGAAGGCACATCCATGCGACAGTCCACATGGTGGACAGTGCATGGGGCAGTTCCCCTCTCCCTCCCTGCAAGGTTGGGTACCGCTGTTCTAACCAATGGTTGGAACATATGGAAATATTAGTGGCTTTCTATCTAATGGATTAATTATACAAAGATAATTAGCTGACTGCAAAACTGTCAGCAACTATTCGCTACAAAATGATACAAATTTATATGATAGAAACATCACCCAACAATGTAACATCATCAGTGCTAGAAGGGCGAGAGGTTTGCAAACCCCACTCCCTTCTGGAACTGATGATGTTCTTTGATTGGGTAATGAAATGTCTACAAGCAAGCAAACAAACTCACTCAGAGAGAGCCAAGGAGCCCACAGGTCAGCCCCAAGTTATAAATATTCTCTTCTATTCTATATAGAGATAGACAGATAAACAGACACATAGCTAGATAATATATAGATGATGTAAGATAGATAGATAGATAGATAGATAGATAGATAGATAGATAGATAGATAGATAGATAGATAGATAGATAGATAGATAGATAGATAGATAGATAGATAGATAGATAGAAGGCAGGGAAGCATGCAGATCAAGTAGCTCACCTACAAAATTTGGATTGTAGCAGTGGAGTCAGGAACGTTTGTGTCCACAGTTTTAAGCTGACAGACACCCACATCCACAAAAAACATGCTGCAATACAAAGGGCCCATTAATTTCACTTTAATTTCTCTTACAGTTAAAGATACAGAGCGGTCAATGCAAATAATTCTATGACAGAGGAGAAACAAAGGAACAAATATCTTCTTCTTCTTCTTCTTCTTCTTCTTCTTCTTCTTCTTCTTCTTCTTCTTCTTCTTCTTCTTCTTCTTCTCCTCCTCCTCCTCCTCCTCCTCCTCCTCCTCCTCCTCCTCCTCCTCCTCCTCCTCCTCCTCCTTCTCCTCCATCCTCCATCCTCCATCCTCCATTCTCCTTCTCCTTCATCCTCCTTTGCTATTTAGCAAATAACTCCATCTATTGGATGATATTCTTTAAGGCAAACTATGTGGCTAACATTGTAGATAATATTGGGCTGATTCTCAGTTCCTTGCATACAGATAATTGTGATGCATCTTCTTGGCTCTCTTGCCATAAGGACACATAATAGAGATTCTGCAATGTACTTTGAAAGTACAAATGCTACATAAACTATTGGGATTATCTGTTCTTTTTCTTCAGTAGGTGAAGAATGCATCTACAGCTAAACAAACTGAAGACAATCATTCATTCAGTATGGGAATGATTTTCCAAGCCCTTCATCTCCAAAGGCAACACCAAGCATATCATTTAGCCAATAAACTTCTATTTATTTTGAGTTACAGACCTAACAAGCTTGGCTTCTGCAGAATGGAGTTCTCTGCTTTTCACCTTTATGCACCTTGAAAACTCATTCATACCTATTTGCACATTGTCATCCAATTCTTGGATAATGAATGACCTTTCCACCCTTATTTATGGGTGTGTGTCTGTGTTAATTCACTTGAAGAGCTTGTTTTAGGCTTAGAGAAGTCTTAGGTTATATTCTAATTTAGAAATGTGCTAGATAATTGGGGATAAAATGCTTGGAATGAAAAGGGAATTGTAAAAATTAAGTGCTTGCATAGTCTGGTCAGCTGTTAGGTAACACAGAGGAACAACAAAAATTAAGATTAATCTACAAGAACTTCTGTAATTTTAAAAATTCATGCACGCACTACAGTTTTATGCTTACAAGTTATGTGTACAAGTTTCTCCAGACATCAGTTGTATTCCTGCCTATAAGGAATATATATATTTCATCCTAGGGAGATTTCATAATAGCAAAGATTCTTTTTTTCCTAATCTTTCTGTCAAGGGTAGTTAATTAGTCAATTTGCCAACTTTTTTCTGTCTCTCTGTATTTTTTTTGTTTGCACTAAGCCTTAGAAAATGCTTTAAAGCCTTCATATATTTCATGTTTAAATTATAATAAAATTAGTCATTGCTCTGTATTATACAGGATGGAAGGATGCATTTCCATGATTCATATTTCCTGAAGATTTTCTGATTAGGATTTCCAAAATCTAAATATGAATTACAATGCAAATTTCATTTTTTTTTTAAAAAAAAAATAGACCTTCAAATATGCATATACCAGGGGTGTCAAACTCAGGGGCTGGGGGCCAGATCCACATACTTAGATCTGGCTCATGGGGTTGTCCCATGATACTCCTGAGCTCCATTTTCATTGACAGAGGGTTGCAGGAGGCCATGGCAGCTGAAAACGAAGCTTGTGGGCCTGTTTTCATTGGCAGATCAGTTGGGCCACCACAGATGCCCCTGACACAAGCGACATTGAGCTGGCCATGCCTACCCTGGCCACCACACCCACCCTAGCCACCTAGGTCAAACACAACCCTGATACTGTCCTCAAAGAAACCACGTTTGACACCCCTAGTGTTCTGCCCCATGGACAGACACACAAGCTTGGCTGTTTGCCACTATCTCCTTGGCTGCGAGCCCTAACTCATGTTACAAATACAGACAGAGAATTGCAGACTCGAACCACCAGAGAATTCCAATAATGAGTTGTAACTGTTGTTTCCGTGGTGAAGGGGCGGGGTTTCAGGAGGCAAAAAATGCTGTATTTGATGTATAAGATGCACCCAGATTTTCAGCCTCTTTTTAGAGGAAAAAGGTGCATCTAATACTCTGAAAAATATGGTAGTGAGTAAAAACTTGTTTAAAATCACAAGTGTCTTCTTAAAATGATTGCAAGCAGAATTGGCTGACTCTTGGTACAGTTACGAAGGACATGCCTGATCTTTTATTTGTTTATTTTAAAGTATTGTTTACATCCAATAAAAGAAAGAGGTTAATAAAAGCATATTGTAAGTATTTTATGAAATAAGGAAGGAATCCGAACGTTGGAGTATATCTTTACATTTTGTAGTTAATGAAAATACGTTGCAATGGAGAAGCTGTTAGTACTTACCATCACTCAAAGCTTTGTAAAGAAGCTTCATAGAAATATGACAGGCTTAGTATCTGATGGATTATGTGTCATATCACATGCACCGAACACATTTTTCATATTCTAATGAGGTAGTTTCTTTTTATCTGGTGTCTTGAGCATAAACCTGGCTAACAAATGATGCATGAAATACCTATTCAGTAAACAGGGAACAGCTATGGTTATTCAAGTGATGCTACAGTGAAGGCTTCCATAAAATTTAGATTTGCCCTCATTTTTAAGTGAACAGATTGAGTTCAAAATAATATTTACATTTGGAACAATTCTGCAGCTGAAGTTTTTCTACAGACTTTGTAACTCAGATCTCAGCTGAAAAGTTGCATGGAAAATGTAATATTACTAAAAGGAAGGTTGTGCTAAAAACAGACACATGAAGTAATTTGTATATGAAAATGTGTGCAACAGAAAAAAATATAGATATAGATAGACAGAGAGAGAGAGAGAGAGATGAGAGAGAAAATAAGTATGAAAGACAGAAATTACTGAATGTCATAAATGAAAGGAATGAAATTATGAACTGAATAAATGTGAAATTTACATGATCCAGAGATAGTTGTATTTTTAGTTACAATACAATACAATAGCAGAGTTGGAAGGTCTTCTAGTCCAACCCCCTGCCTAGGCAGGAAGCCCTATACCGTTTCAGACAAATAGCTATCCAACATCTTCTTAAAAACTGGCAGTGTTGGGGCATTCACAACTTCTGGAGGCAACTTCTGTTCCACTGATTGATTGTTCTAACTGTCAGGAAATTTCTCCTCAGTTCTAAGTTGCTTCTTTCCTTGATTAGTTTCCACCCATTCAAGTTCTAAGTAGAGATCAAATTTTAGAGTGTTTTGATTTTACACTGACATATGAACAGCCTCCTCCATCTTTAGCATAGCCCAATGGGAATTCCAGGAGCTATTGTTTTAATCCCCTCCATGGATTACTACCTTGTTGTGGTGAAGGGGCTTGCATAGCTCAATGATGCTGTGAGCTATGCTGTGCAGGGCAAGATAGACAGGTCATAGCAGAGAGTTCTGACAAAACATGATCCACTGGAGAAGGAAATGGCAACCCACTTCAGTATCTTATAGAACAGGGGTCTCCAACCTTTACAACTTTAAGTCTGAAGGACTTCAGCTCCCAGAATTCTCCAGCCAGCTTTGCTCAAAAGACTTATTTTTATTTTAATCATATTTATAATAATAATAATAATAATAATAATTTAATTTTATATCCCGCTCTCTCTCCCCAAGGGGACTCGAGGCGGGGCACAGGCAATTAAAAATACAAATAAGACCACAGACAAAATACAAAATACAAAATTAAAAATGGATTAAATTGATCCTGCGCTAAAACCCATAAACTAAACTAAAAATACCCCTAAAACCCCTATATCCCGCCCTTCTCCACAAAGGACCCAGGGCGGGGTCCCAGACTTAAAGTTGCAAAGGTTGGAGACCCCTGTTATAGAACAGAAGCTGATACAACCAGAATAATTGCTGAAGGCAACTGACAGGCTGAAACGTTTTCAAAAGAAAACAAGGTTGCTGAATCATTTTACAACAAAAGAAATGGAGATCATCCTTGAGAGATCCCTTTCACCGTTCATTTTTCCCATCTGCAGCCCTCTTCCCTATTTGTATTTCTCCCTCTCTCTGATATGTGATATAAGCATAGTGATATAAGCACTGATATGCTAGGTAATTCTATATGAGTATTTTAGCCTTAAATAATCACAATATGTTTTCTAACAACGGTGATTTGTTCTATTCTGCGGGAGACAAGACTCAGAGTATCATAATAACTGAATTATGTTAGTCAATTCCTAGCATTTTCTACATGAACACCTCTCTTTTCTGTGCAGGAAACGCTGAAAGGCACATTGCTCAGGTTAATAATCTATATAAATAAAAAGTTAACTATGAGTTTGTTCAAAAACGCTAATCTTCTAAACTACTGCACCAATCGCCACCAAATTTTCACACAACGTTCCTTACAAGTGCAGCACCAATGATACGTACAGATTGTGTGGATGGCACACCGGCACCAGGTATACGCCACACAAATGTATAACTGCAGCTCTTCTGTGTGTTTCCCTCACTCGCTCACTCGCCCCCCTCCCCTTTGTGGCCCCTCCCACCTGGCCGCTTTTCAGCTCCCGTCACTTGCACGAGCGATGGAGCAGTCTGCATCATATCCTCGACGGTCGCCTCCTCAGCGGTCTCTCTCTGCCGCCGCCGCCCGCACTGGCAACTCCCCCCACCACCAAGGCTGCTGCCGAGTCAGCAGCCTCTCTCTCCTCTCTCTCTAGGTAGGTAGGTAGGTAGAAGGATAGAGAGAGAGAGAGGGAGAAATACAGTAGGTAGGTTGGGGGTTATATGGTGGTTGTGTGTACACAGGTTGGTTGGCCATTTAACCAGACTTCTATCATTTCCCTTTTGAAAGCTCAGGAATGCCATCCAATCCAGGTATTTGAAAATTACAATGAAAATGGAAATAATAATAGCAATAATGAAGAAGAAGAAGAAGAGGAGGAGGAGGAAGAGGAGGAGGAGGAGGAGGAGGAGGAGGGGGAGGAGGAGGAGGAGGAGGAGGAAAGGCACCTGCCACATAACACCCTGGACTTAACAGTTGTCAATAAGAAAGACAAAAAAAAGTCTGGATAGTGGATGTGGCAGTGCCTGGAGACAGCAGAATAGAAGACAAAGAATTGGAGAATATAATAAAACACGAAGACCTACAGTAGAATTAGAATGATTATGGGAAATGCAAGCAAAGCAGTACCAATAGTAATAGGTGCCTTGGGTACAGTTCCAAAACAACTGGAGTACCACTTGAATACCATAGGCATTGACAAATTTGCCATCAGTCAATTGCAGACAGTGGCTTTACTTGGAACTGCTTCCATCCTGCAATGATATCTGTAACACCATAAAAATCCAGATTTGCCTATCCCAGGACAAAAATGCCAAACCCAGATTGAAAATCTGGTTGACTGTATGAATAATGATGATGATGATGAGCCCTTGGAGCAATACCAAAGGGGCTGCCTCGCTATGTGGAGGTCCTAGGTTTGCCGGACTTGAACATTCTAACTCTACAAAGATAGAGTTAGAATGCAATACCCTGCTTGGGACAGCTTATATCCTCCGACGTTACCTTGACAGTTCCTAGGTCCTTGGTTAGGACTCAAGCTGTTGAGCTACCAACCAGCCCCAAAGGCTGTGAATCTCACCAAAGATTAACCACAGAATAATAATAATAATTTTAAAACCAACTGCTCTTTAAAGTATTTGGCAAAAGGATAATGCAGTTTATTTCTGCAATAAGAAAAGAACATGCTACACACTAGGTCACAAGAGATTTAAAGTCAAGTTTTGTTTAAAAACACAAAGAGAATGGGAAATAATTGAGAACACATATTTAACTGTCCTTAAAAACGTCTTTTGTAGGCGTGCTTTAACCACTCAAGTGTGCTTCCCAAACAGAAAAGCACTCCTGCTTTCAATCTTTAATAAAATATAGTGAATGTAGGAACTGTAATTCACCATGTTGAATCATGTGGCATCTGCCATAATATAGCATTTATTTATTTCCAGAGGAAAGTACGGCTATTTCAGAGAAAATGAGCTGCTCAGATCACATAAAGAGATATTACATTTTAAAAGAAGAAATATAAGTAGTGACCACTTGACTCTAAATTGGCAATATACCTCACATAGAAGAATATTACAGATGCATCTGGAATGAAGGACAAGATTCAGCATAGCAGCATATTGGATAAGTCCTTGTAGCAAATTTTCATAGGATTCTGCCCTTACGGACCACCCAAAATTCATGTCATACCAAATTTCAGCCATAAGAAGTGCTCTATATCTTTTCTGATTCAAAGATAACAGTTCTGAAGCAGATCAGGGTAAAAACACGTGATATAGAATAAAATGGAAACTACCACACTGAAGAAGCTTGCTCCAATAGGCTGGGGAATTCCGAGAGTTGAAGTCCACATAATTAAAGTTGTTGAAATTGAAAAAAACCCACTAGTAATACAATACATTGCCTCCAGAAGTTGTGAATGCCCCAACCCTGGAAGTCTTTAAAAAGATGTTAGATAGCCATTTGACTGAAATGGTATAAGGTTCCTGCCCACGCAGGGGGTTGGACTAGAAGACCTACAATGTCCCTTCCAACTCTGCTATTGTATTATTGTATTATTGTACAATAGCAGAGTTGGAAGGGACCTTGTAGGTCTTCTAGTCCAACCCCCTGCGTGGGCAGGAACCTTATACCATTTCAGACAAATGGCTATCTAACATAATTGGCTTCTACTAAAGGAGACCAAGAAACTGAAGTGAGAATGGGAGATGATGGAAGTGGAATTAGATGAACTAGAAATACATACAAGATGGTGGATGTAAGAATAGGTATCTGAATACAGAAGAACAAACGAACGAAGAAGTAATGGTAGTCAGAAATAGGTAAACACTGATGAGAAAGTAAACAAAATCGATATGGAAAGAGAAGCATGTTAAATTCAAATAGTAATTAATTGCATAAGTGTGTGTTTGTGTGTGTGTGTGATGTCTTCAACTCTGATATCTGATTCCCAATGAGCACCTGCAGTTTTCCAGGCAAGATTTCAGAAGTGGGCTGCCATTGCCTTCTTCCTGGGGTCCATAGAGTCTTGACTCGAGGTCATCCAGTTCTCTTTGCACCCAAGGCAGGATTAGAACTCATGGTCTCCTTGTTTCTAGCCTGGTGCCTTAACTACTATACCAAGCTGACTCTCGCCTAGTCCTACCCTTCTTATACAACACCCATTCAGTGAAGGCAATACGTAGGAAACATATTTTTAACCTTCACCTCAACCCCACCAACTATGGTGTTGGGGAATCATCATCTCCCACCTAGTGTGAGATCTCCCAATAAAAGGGTTCTTCTGCTTTTTTCCCTTTCCTGTCAAAAGGGTGATGTTTTCTTAAGAAGAAGCTGTAGCAACCACTCATCTGCCTCACTCTTTCAGCTGATTATTATTGAGGTTGCCAGATGCAGCAGCTGCATTCTGTCTTTCGGCCTATTTGTCTGGCAGCTGCCCAAGTATCAGGAGATAGATCTATTTTCCCAAGCAAGTTCTCTGGCTCTCTAGCTGCTCATTAACTCCACAATTCTTTGAGTAATATAATTGTGATGGATCATACATCTTATACAATACAATACAATAGCAGAGTTGGAAGGGACCTTGTAGGTCTTCTAGTCCAACCCCCTGCATGGGCAGGAATCTTATACCATTTCAGACAAATGACTGTCTAACATCTTTTTAAAGACTTCCAGGGTTGGGGCATTCACAACTGCTGGAGGCAAGCTGTTCCAGAGGTTAATTGTTCTTACTGTTAGGAAATTTCTCCTTAGTTCTAAGTTGCTTCTCTCCTTGGTTAGTTTCCACCCATTGCTCCTTGTCCTGCCCCCAGGTGTCTTGGAGAAAAGTTTGACTCCCTCTTCTTTGTGGCACCCTCTGAGATATCGGAACACTGCTATCATGTCTCCCCTGGTCCTTCTCTTCATCAAACTAGACATACCCAGTTCCTGCAGCCGTTCTTCATATGTCTTAGTCTCCAGTCCTCTAATCATCTTGGTTGCTCTTCTTTGTACTCTTTCCAGAGTCTCCACGTCTTTTCTACATCGTGGCGACCAAAACTGTATGCAGTATTCCAAGTGTGGCCTTACCAAGGCACTATACAGTGGCATTAACACTTCACGCGATCTAGATTCTATCCCTCTGTTGATGCAGCCTAGAACTGTGTTGGCTTTTTTGGCAGCTGCTGCACACTGCTGGCTCATATTTAAATGGTTGTCCACTAGGATTCCGAGATCCCTCTCACAGTTGCTACTATTGAGCAAGGTACCACCTATACTGTACTTGTGCATTTGGTTTTTCTTGCCTATATGTAGGACCTTACTTTTTTCACAATTGAATTTCATTTTATTAGACAGTGCCCAATGTTCAAGTTTGTCTAGATCCTTCTGTATCTTAAGCCTATCTTCTGGAGTGTTGGCTATTCCTGCCAGCTTGGTGTCGTCTGCGAATTTGATGAGTTCCCCATTTATCCCCTCATCCAAATCGTTGATGAAGATGTTAAAGAGTACTGGGCCTAAAACAGAGCCTTGGGGGACTCCACTGCATACTTCCTTCCATGTAGATGCAGTTCCATTGAGGACTACACGTTGAGTGCGGTTGGTCAGCCAGTTACGAATCCATTTGGTGGTGGTGCTGTCTAACCCACAATTTTCTACTTTATCTAATAGTAGGTTATGGTCTACTTTATCAAATGCCTTACTGAAGTCCAGGTAAATTATATCAACAGCATTCCTCTGGTCCACTGATTTTGTTACTTTGTCAAAGAATGCAATTAGATTTGTCTGGCATGATCTGTTTTTGAATAAGCTGATCCTCCTCCCTTTTCAATGTAAGGTACATAGACTCATTTTCACTTTCTACCACGTCCTGCTTAGACTAAGGATTTCTGTGTAGTTTGCTTTTGTTTTTAAGGTTAACATTTTTGAAATGTGCAGTAGCCTAACTTTTGGAAGGGAATGAAATATAATAACTATGTTAAATGAAAGGCCTCTGTTCCAAGTATACATTTTAAAACAGATGGGTTTCCCCGGCTTAAAATGCACAGTTGTTTTTTTAATTTAGAGATGTCTTGAATGATAAATGTATTAGAAAAATAGAAATAAATTAAAAGATAACCAGGGTGGATTCTAAAGATGAGAAAGAAAAGTAATTTAACACTCTCACAAAATTTAACATGAGTTATGTAAAATGTGAAGTGGGATGCTTGATAAACAGGCAAAACTATTGCCCTTTGCTTTCAAAAAATCTGAATTATACTGAGGTTTAGCTATAAAGAAATAGAGGGAGTTTGTAAATCTATAACTTTATTTAAAAAAAATTCCCTAAGTGAAATCTTAGTTAAGACAAAGGAATAATTAAGTCTTATAAAGTCTTTAGGAACATGTAGAAAATTTTAGATTTCCAAACTGTTAAGAGTCTTGTGAACATATATAACTCCAGGGTTGTTTAAAGAGATAAATAAAAGATCTGATAAAACACAAAAAGACTCATCAATAATCCATTAATTAAATCTCAAAAGCCAGCCAGGTACAAGTTCAGTAGAATGATTAAAACTGAAATCTGTACCAACTTTTGAAAAATGGCATTTGGTATTCATCCAAACTTACAGTTTTGAAGGTATGGTAGGAAATCACTATAAATAATGAGAGAGAGAGGGGGGGGAGGGAGGGAGGGAGGGAGAGAGGGAGAGAGAGAGAGAGAGAGAGAGAGAGAGAGAGAGAGAGAGAGAGAGAGAGAGAGAGAGAGAGACCTACAGACAGACAGACAGACAGACACAAACACAGAGACACAGACAGAAAGACATTAGTTTTTTTAAATTTTAACTTCAATTGAATTGAATTTACTTGGACTTCAGTAAGACATTTGATAAGGTAGACCATAACCTACTTCTAGATAAAGTAGAAAAATGAGGGTTAGATAGTATCACCATCAGATGGATTCATAACTGGCTGGCCAACTGCACTCAACGTGTAGTCCTCATGGAGGGAAGTATGCAGTGAAGTATCCCAAGGCTCTGTTTTAGGCCCAGTACTCTTCAACATCTTCATCAATGATTTAGACAAGGGGATAAATGGGGAACTCGTCAAATTTGCAGATGACACCAAGCTGGCAGGAATAGCCAATACTCCAGAAGATAGGCTTAAGATACAGAAGAATCTTGACAAACTTGAACATTGGGTGCTATCTAACAAAATGAATTCAATGTTGAAAAAAGTAAGGTTCTACATTTAGGCAAGAAAAACAAAATGCACAGGTACAGTATATATGGTACTTTGCTCAATAGTAGTAACTGTGAGAGGGATCTTGGAGTCCTAGTGGACAACCATTTAAATATGAGCCAGCCGTGTGCAGCAGCTGCCGAAAAAACTCAACACAGTTCTAGGCAGCATAAACAGAGGGATAGAATCAAGATCACATGAAGTGTTAATACCACTTTATAATGCCTTGGTAAGGCTACATTTGGAATGCTACATCCAGTTTTGGTCACCGCAATGTAGAAAAGATGTGGAGACTCTGGAAAGAGTGCAGAGAAGAGCAACCAAGATGATTAGGGGACTGGAGGCTAAAACATATGAAGAATGGTTGCAGGAACTGGGTATGTCTAGTTTGATGAAGAGAAGGACTAGGGGAGACATGCTAGTAGTGTTCCAATATCTCAGGGGATGCCACAAAGAAGAGGGAGTCAAGCTATTCTCCAAGGCACCTGAGGGTAGAACAAGAAGCAATGGGTGGATGGTAATGAAGGAGAGAAGCAACTTAGAACTAAGGATAAATTTCCTGACAGTTAAAACAATTAATCAGTGGAACAACTTGCCCCCAGAAGTTGTGAGTGCTCCAACACTGGAAGTTTTTAAGAAAATGCTGGATAACTATGTGTCTGAAGTGGTGTAGGGTTTCCTGCCTAGGTGGGGGGTTGGACTAGAAGACCTCAAAGGTTCATTCCAACTCTGTTATTTTATTCTACACTCTACTTTTTATCCTCCATAGATAGATTCACAAGGTATGGCAAAACATCAAGAAAGTGGTTACCAGTCGTAACATTGTGGTCACAGTCTTGACTTTTTAAAAATACCTGTAGTCCTGTATAAATTCAGTTGATCTCCTGCCTTGTCACTCAAAGGCAAAGTGTGATTCTTAACCCCAAAAGACTGTACTTCTTGAGTAAAGTGTTGAACCAGCAAGAATACATGGTAGTACTTTTAATTTTCCTGTATCTTTCAGATTTTCCTCAAGGCTTCTGAATCCACAAAGAAAAACAAATCTCCAGAGATAGAGAGAAACAATAGGTACATATTAATTTTGTTGCTTCTTTGTGTAGCTATTTCTATGGTAATTTTGTATTATTGTTAGGGATGTTTGAGGACCATGCTCTTTTTCTATGCATAATAGAAGATTGCTTAATTGCATGTTGATTTGCCATGAAGACTCTATTTCTTCATTCTGTATGTCTAGTAGACAATCAACATTACTGAAATCTTTTAAAGCTGATTAGTAATATAATGTGTGACTCTCCGTGTGCATTTAACAATGCTTCTTTTCCCTGTTTGGATTGAATTATTTGATGATCTTAGAACTGTATTGGATATTTTCACAGCATGGCTCTTTGGATATTTGATAATTTTGCATGATCTATAGCAGGGATGTCAAACTCATGTCGTCATGGTGGCATCACATGATGTATCAGGATTTTCTCCCTCTTTGCTAAACATGGGCATGGTCAGCATGTGACACATCTGACCTGCAAGCTGGGAGTTTGACAGCCCTGATCTATAGGGTAGGACCACATGTGGGAATAACTACCAGTTGTCCTCTGAACAAAATTAGGAATTAAGTTACATCAACTAACAGCATCTCTCCAAACTTTCATATTGAAGCCCTACCCAGCCTTATGCCTCCCAAAGAAGCAAGATATTCTACCATTTCTGCACAGCAATGATCTGAATGACTTCCAGATGGCAGTAGCAAACATTGTGCTGCTAACTATGGTCATTTCATTGTTCACAACCCAGATTTGATAATTCTAACTTAAATCTTGGTCCTTCTGCGTCCAAAGCAAATACTTTATATTAATACTTTAGAAACACCTTCTTAGTGAATAATAGCCGAGTATTTTTTGCAGTAGAGATGGAGAGAAATTAATATACTTGCTATGATTTGGAACTCACTTTTTTTCATGGTGTTGATAGTCATATTTTTCCATCCACTGTATCATCATTCCATCTATGATACAGTTTATCTATCTATCTATCTATCTATCTATCTATCTATCTATCTATCTGTCTGTCTGTCTGTCTGTCTGTCTGTCTGTCTGTCTGTCTGTCTGCCTGCCTGCCTGCCTGCCTGCCTGCCCGTCCGTCCGTCCGTCCGTCCGTCCGTCCGTCCGCCCACCCACCCACCCACCCACCCATCTATCATCTATCAATCTATCTATCATATACTTATCTATTCCACCTGTAGCATAGGGGTCTGGTTACTGAGAAAACCTGCCTCCCATAGCATAAGTCCAGCCAATTCAATTATGGTTCCTTCAATCAAACAATGTCATTGATTGGCACCCTGAAAGTGCCCAATTTCTGCATCAATATCTGCTCTCTGGAACAAGGTTCTGCCCAAGATTTAGATGGCCCCAAATATGCTGTTATATAGAAGAGCTATGAAGACATGACTTTGGTAAAGAAGAATGAGGTCTTCATAAAGGAAGAGTGAAACCCCTTGATTCATCATGCTTGCTATCTTTTATCTTCACATTTAGGCTGTATTGGTTTTATTGCAACTTATTTGTTTGACTATTGTGAACATTGAGAGTTAAGCACCATATAACCAAATAAGGTAATGGATAATAATAATAATAATATTTATTTAACAAAGAAAAACTTCCTGCCTTTCTTCAAATATATGATGAACCTACCCCAAGTAATACTCTTATCCGAAGCTATGGCTTATCATCTCAAACGTATCAAAAATCATTTAGGGATTATAAGAATAGAGTTAATGTTTGTAATATAATTTAAAAAGTCATTGCCTAACTTCACCTAAACAAAGAGATCAAACTACAAGTAGATTCAAGGGGTCAGAATGATGAAAGCAGCATCACTTGGGGTCCTGAAGGGAATTTCCACTATTGGAGGTGGTTTACAGGGTAAGAAGATCTCATCCCCATACTACCCATCTCCTTGGTTTCCTTTGTTAAAATGATTTTTAAATTGTTATTTGTTTTTATATTTATTTCTATTTAGCTGCCAAGAATTACCTTATCAGTGAGAGGGAAGGCATATACATTTGAATAATAATAATAATAATAATAATAATAATAATAATAATAATAATAATAATAATAATGTAGTTATTACAAAATACCAGGACTTGCAAATTGAAGTGACTGTGGAAAAAGAAATCGTGTGTTGTCCCGATTGCAATTGGAGCACCTTGGAGCAATACCTAAAGGGCTACCTCGCTATTAGAAATTCTAAATTTACCGGACTTGAACATTCTGACTCTACAAAAAACCACCCTACTTGGAACAGCTTCTATCCTCCGAAGTTACCTTAACAGTTCCTAGGTCCTTGGTTAGGACTCGAGCTGTTGAGCTACCAACCAGCCCCAAAGGCTGTGAATCTCCCCAAAGATTAACCACAGAATAATAATGTCCCTAATAATGCACTGCCTCTTTTGTGCATGTGTTGTGACATTGCACCATTGTCAAGAGGGCCAAAGGTTGTGGCACAATGGATGCTTAAGTTGACATTCATGTATCTAGGGAAAATAAAGCATTCAGAATTACCTAAACCTGTACATACATGACAAACTTCCTCCGCCCATAATAAACTGCATTGCTACTGTAATTGATTCAGGATTGTCCTACATTGACTTTTCCCCAGTCCCAAATGGGGATATGACCACATTGGGTTACTTTGCAAGAGTGACTGTTATTTTGCAAAAGCTATAGTTCTAGGATGCACTTTATTTGAGTTCAATGGCGAGATATTCTTTTTTTTATCATCCGTTTTGTTTTGTTTTTCTTTCTTCAAATAAGACCCGAGTTGAAAAGGTTATAAAATTTTGTCTTTTGTTTTTTGGAAGTCACATATTACTGCCAGGTCACAGATCTATCAACAAACCTGGATTTATGAATTCTCCTTTGAGACAGCAGTACTTCCTGCTAGGATTGTGAAAAAAAAACTCTTCTTTTTCTATTTTGTATGGCAGTCTTTTGCTATGAGCATTCATTCGTTGGCAGAAACCCTAAAAAGCAAGATAAGCCATTCCCAAACAAAAGGAAATATACTGGATCTGTATTTTGCCACATATTTTCATTTCTGGAAGGAATAGGAAACAGAGTCAGAACTTAAAAGTGCAAGGTGTTTAAGCATCAACATCATTTATTCATTTATTTTCTGAACACTCAGACCAGAGACATATAAGTTTAAATAAAGAAGTAAAATAGACCATTTCAGTCTAAAACAACTCTAAGCAATTTGCACACGAACAATAGATGGTTTATTAGTTTTTATTAGTTTTATGTACAAACGCCATATGTGTACAAAAAAATAACCCATTTGGCCAATAAAGAATTCTATTAATAATAATAATAATAATTTAACTTGTAAACCGCTCTCTCTCTCCCCGAAGGGACTCGAGGCGGTGCACAGGGAATTAAAAATACATATACAAACAACAAACATTATAATACAATTTAAAAAGGAATTAAACCTAGACCCTGCGCTAAAATCCCAAACTAACTAAAACTAATACCCCTAAAAATCCCTAATAAAACAGTTTGAAATATTCAGCTAGAGGTAAATGGGTCAATTACCCCAAGCCGGCCAGGCAGAAGAAATGAGTTTTTAGTTTTTGACGGAAGGAGCGGAGGTCCGTAGTTGTTCTAATTTCGGGGGGAAGGTCGTTCCAGAGGGTCGGGCCCGCCATAGAGAAGGCCCTTCCCCTGGGTGTCGCCCGCTGACATAGCCTAGTGGATGGCACCCAGAGAAGTCCCTCTCTGTGGGAGTGAATCGGCTGAAGGGATGATTCTATTCTAAATGCAATAAGAATTATTATCCCATGTATACATCACAATACCCTAGAGATGCTTAGAAAACAAAGATTGGTGAATGGCTAGTGCTTTGTAAAATATGCTCACTTTCTGAGAAATTGGCCAAGATAAGCTGAGGTTTCATTCTCAGGTTACTAGATAGAATGTCATTAAAATGTGAGTTTTATACTTGGCTACTCTATTGTCACAGCTGTTCTGTGATACTTGCACAACATGCTCTCAGAATGCCAACTATTATCACTAGCCCAAAAAAGGGTACTAGCCTTAAGGCAAGACACAAACTGTATTTTTAAAAGAAAAAAGAAAATTGGTAATTTGAGTGGTATGGCTCATTTGGTGGGGGCTATAATAACTCAAACATCTGGCATGAAACTTTGAAAATAATATAAAGAAAAGGATATGGGATCTTATGTAGAGATCTTTTCATTAATGCTTATTAGGGATACCCAAGTGCCTAAAGCATTAATCTCAATACTGTTACTGCTTCTCTGAGTTGTGGTGCTCCATCACTGGAGTTTTTCACAAATAAGATACAAGATACAATATACAATAGCAGAGTTGGAAGGGACCTTGTAGGTCTTCTAGTCCAACCCCCTGCGTGGGCAGGAACCTTATACCATTTCAGACAAATGGCTGTCTAACATCTTCTTAAAGACTTCCAGGGTTGGGGCATTCACAACTTCTGGAGGCAAGCTGTTCCAGAGGTTAATTGTTCTAACTGTCAGGAAATTTCTCCTTAGTTCTAAGTTGCTTCTCTCCTTGATTAGTTTCCACCCATTGCTTCTTGCCCTGCCCCCAGGTGCCTTGGAGAATAGTTTGACTCCCTCTTCTTTGTGGCACCCTCTGAGATATCAGAACACTGCTATCATGTCTCCCCTGGTCCTTCTCTTCATCAAACTAGACATACCCAGCTCCTGCAACCGTTATTCATATGTTTTAGTCTCCAGTCCCCTAATCATCTTGGTTGCTCTTCTCTGCACTCTTTCCAGAGTCTCCACATCTTTTCTACATCGTGGCGACCAAAACTGTATGCAGTATTCCAAGTGTGGCCTTACCAAGGCACTATACAGTGGCATTAACACTTCACGTGAATAGACTTGGATGGTATAAGGAAGGGGTTGGAATGGAACATCCCTAAGGTATCTTCCAGCCCTATGATTCAATCGCCTTTCCTATAAATGCTAATCTGAAGAAGTCTTCAGAATGATGTACTCTAGGCATGGTGCAGGAGTCACTTGTATTCCTAAGGCATCATTTGAAAAACTTTGAAGGAACAAGACTAGGGTGTTCAGAATTTTAGACAATAGTGTGCAATGTGGCAATTGGTACAGGTAGCAGATTATAAAACTAATCAATGATGGTTTAGCTAAACTTGTCATGCATCTTGATTTGCCAATGTAAGCAGCTACATCAACTCTTCTAATATTAGTTTCTTTCCTCAGGTGCTCATGCTTTTGGTCTCTGAACTGCCTCTTTTTTCAATTGTTTGATATGAGTTAAAGGAGAGCTAACATATACATCAAAAGGTTCTAAAAGTCTAACTGCTATGCTATTAATTTTATCTACATACATATTTGAGACAAGATTGAGATTAAGGTTCAGATGTAAATGCCATTTTAAGAATGGGCCCAGTAGCAAAAGGGTAGCTTGTGGTGGATCCAATGACTGCATTCATTCATTTGATCAGACTTTACTTTTATTCTGAATTAGTACAGATTTTAAAAAAGTAACCAAGCCACACTACATTGCTTAAATGTACTATTTTAAGTAGAATATAAAACTGTATTTCTAATATCTCTATCCCATGGTGTCTATATTCTACTTGTACTGATTAGCTTGAAACAAGGGTTGTAATATATTATCCAGAAAAGAAAAAATAAGGAAATATGAGTCATTCTTGTTTGGAGAGAGCATATAGCTTTATAGTAATGCAGATTTGCATTTTGAGTTGTCTTCTTTATAAAAATACTCAGCTGATCTCAGAAATTCATACTTTTTAATAATTAAATATGAAACATCCGTCAAGGTTTGCCCTTTTTGCTAGAGATGCATTGAAATGGAAAAATTGTGCCTAGCTACTTTCAGAGGTGTCTATGGACATATGTCAAAAAAACAAGATGTCAGCCATGGTGAAGTGATTGAAATCCTATCCTTGACCTTTATTATTTTTTTTACATTCCTTCAATTCATTAATAAGAAATGCAGAAATGCTTCCTTACTAGTCTACTTCTGCACAGGCTGGAGCTAAGACTGTATGAAACAGTGTTTCTCAACTTGGATGACTTGAAGATGTATGGCCTTCAACTCCCAGAATTCCCCAGCTAGCCTTACTGGATGTGGATTTCTGGGAGTTGAAGTCCATACATCTTTATGTTGTCAAGGTTGAGAAACATTGCTTGAATAAGAGATTTCGATTTATCAAAGTATGCAAGAGCTTAGTCCGACAGTTTTGTCTGACACTTCCCTTCCCTGTTTCATATTCATATTAAAAGGTCACATTGAATGGCAGATCTTGTCTGTATTTCAGCAGGAAATCCCAGCTCTAGCAGGTGGGAGGGGAATATTGTACATCTGACAGATATTTGCTTGCACGTCTTACTGAAGAATCACAAAAATCTGTCTAATTTTTCTCTGTTTTTTTTTAATGCAAATGGACCAGTGGTGGGATTCAAATCGTTTAACAACTGGTTCTTTGCTCTAATTACTGGTTGGGCAGGCATGGCCATAGTTGGTGTGTCCAGGGGGTGTGACAGGCAACACTTGGCCTCCTGTACCTCCCCTGGGAGCAAAAATGGGCCCAGGGACATCCCCATGCCCTCTTTTGGGCCTAGTAGACCTCCCTGCACTTGCCTGGAGCCAAAATGGTGTGTGTGGGGATTCCTGGAAGGGGCAGGGCAGGAAGGGGTGAGGCCAGCCAGCAATTTAACAACCAGTTCGCCTGAACGGGCCTCAACCAGCTGAATCCCACCTCTGAAATCGACCTATCCATGCAAAGAAATGATGGGATGAATAGTTGTGGTATTAGTTTTCATCCAACCTGCAGAACGCTACTGGGAAGAGGCATGATTCTGTTTGTGTTGCACGATTTCAGTGTCTCTCTGTCCCATGTGGTAATGCAGAACCTTTTGTGACAGTTTCGAACAAAGAAGAGGTGCACCTAGTGTCAGCGCAGTTCCTCAAAAACCTTTCATAATTTTGCTTTCAAATTATCACTTTAAAATTATGGCACAGGGAAGCCAATACATGGGGATTGACCTAGTTCATGCAAATGGCAGGGAAAAGGTGGTACAATAACACCTCTATGCTTTAGATGTGTTGCTAAAGTCAGCCTCCACACCTGTCAAATGCTTGAGCTGTCCCCAACTTTGTGGTGTTCAATGACAATAGAACATTTTACCTAGACTTCTGATTAGCTACAAGTGAACTGGATACTTATGCTAGGAAGATATTCTGTAGAGACCTGGTAGCTACTAGCAGCCTGAATGAGGAAATGAATATCTCATATAGCTTATAATGTAACCACTAAGGAGATAAAGAAATGTTATCTAGAACAGGGGTCTCCAACCTTTGCAACTTTAAGTCTGAAGGACTTCAGCTCCCAGACTTCTCCAGCCAGCTTTGCTGGCTGGAGAAGTCTGGGAGCTGAAGTCCTTCAGACTTAAAGTTGCAAAGGTTGGAGACCCCTGATCTAGAAGACCCATGACTGCTTATCTAGTGCTCAGTTGGGAAGAACAGGTTCTGCTTTACCTAACATCATTTTACTGCCTGAAGAATTGTTGTCACTATTTATGCATTCACTTTAGGAGAACACCGTCATGAAAGATCACCAGAGATTTCTAGTGTCTTTATTTGCAAACCTGAATCAAATACAAGAAAGTAGCCAAAATAATCCTGAATAAATGCGAAAGAAATGGTGTCTCTTGAATGACCTTTCACCTGAACACTATTTCTAAGCTTCTTGATGTCCAAAAGTTAATGCAATGATTGCAGTTCTCTTCTTTGATCTTTCAAAAACTAAAGGATCTATTGATAGGCTTAGCAATTCCATTTAGTTCAATGTATCTTATGCTGGAGGTGCTTAACTTCAGTCGACTGTGACTTTATTTTTATTTTTTTACTTTGCTTAAATCACAAACAAGTTTTCTCCTAGAGTAGTCAAATGAAAGCCAGGATGTACCATTATCAAATGCCTCCAACAACATTCACTTACAAAAACGTTAACAGCTTCATTTGTGCATTGTGATTTTCCCCCTTTACTTTGGTGTTTTGCTAGGTGCTGTGGGGCAGAGTTAGAAAACCGTGACTTTATTTTATGTGATAATTAATAGGCACTCCTGATAGACGAAGGCCAGAAACTGAATGTACAAACAGTCAAGTTGTAAATTAGACTGTCAAGACTCATAAATCTGTTACCATCTAAAATGTTCATGTTTTACTAACAATGTTTTCCATTTAAGATCTCAGGTACAAAATTTATTTGGTAATTTGTCATGGGAGGGAAATATCTTATCACACAAGTAATAAAGTCAATGAAGAAGTAAGATTTGGGACAGATTTTCTGGATGTTTACAATTAGTGCAAAACCTGAAGAGCATTTGCTCCTTAGCTATTTAGAGAATTGGCAGGTCATCTGGACAGCCTGGGTTAAATCCTAACATGCAGTAAATTCAACTTAAAAATGAAATGTCCCTAGCGTACATAGCCCTATTGTTCATGTGGAGAATATTAATGTAATCATGAAGTTGATATATCAAAAATTCAAAGAAGGTTTAACATTTTGAATTCTATTGTATGACATGTTTTAACAGAAGCTTAATGAATGAGAATTAGCTTCTCAAATGTATGATCCCAAGTGAAGGAATTTCAAAATGACATTTCTAGTTTCAAAAGTTTTTGGAATAGAATCTCAAAAGTTGCTTGGTTAAGCCAAAGACACAACATTTTGACTGGTTTTTGGAACAACTGCACATTTTACCTAAGAGGAAGCTAAGTAAGACACACTGTTCCACCTATCAACATTTTAATGAATTAGTACTTTTAATTGATTAATCATTACTTTAATTAATGATCATGTCAGGTACCAATATTTTAAGCCACAAATGATTCCTTCCCCCAATACTTTCCAAACAAATTGGTAAGTTTGTGGGCAGTGTCAATTTTTTTTCTAATGGGAAGTATTTGTAAATCAGTTCCTTTTTACAATACAATACAATAACAGAGTTGGAAGGGACCTTGTAGGTCTTCGCTCCCACAGAGAGGGACTTCTCCGGGTGCCGTCCACTAGACACTGTCAGCGGGCGACACCCAGGGGAAGGGCTATCTCTGTGGCGGGCCCGGCCCTCTGGAACGACCTCCCCCCCGATATCAGGACGACCACGGACCTCCGCTCCTTCCGTCTTAAATTAAAGACTCACTTTTTCTGTCTGGCCGGCCTAGGATGAGTCTCTCTGCCTCTGGGGTTTTATGGGGAATTAGTATTGTTTAGTTTTAATGGGAATTTTAGCGCAGGTTATATTTAATTTGTTTTTAGAATTGTTGTATGTATTTGGTTTTTATTCTACCTGTGCACCGCCCCGAGTCCCTGTGGGGAGAGGGTGCGGTTCTACAAATTAAAAATTATTATTATTATTATTATTATTATTATTATTATTATTATTATTATTATTATTATTATTATTATTATTATTATTATTATTATTATTAATTGTAATGTTGTAAACCATCTTTTGTCCTTCTTCTAAAATTGAAATGAAAACATTCATTTAAGTAGTATTGGCACATACTAATGGGGATCCATTCCCCAACAATAGAGAAGGCAGAACATTAGCAAATCTTAGTCTGATCACATTTTATTATTAAAGAACACCTATGTGCCATTCAGAGACCTTCTGGTTAAGGGAGCTGGACTAGGAATGGGGAGACCTGGGAACTAACATGAAGCTGTATCGGTGACTGTTATGGCCCAGCCGGCTCCAGATGAGTTTGCCCTGGAGGAGGAGGAGGTCTTGGGGAATTCTCAGGTTCAGAGCAGGAAGCAGAGAGGCTGGTTGGCTACCAGGAGGTGCCTGAGGCATGGAGTAGTGGGGAAGATCAGGGGCAGTTTGTCCCTGATGCTAGATTACGCAGGGCTGAGAAACGGAGACAGCAGTTACATCAGAGGCAGGCTCGTAGGCCATGATTAGAACCAGGTGGTTGCTGAGTGGCCCCTCCCAAGAGAGCTGATAGGTGAGACGTTGGGAGGGGTCATTTGCAGGAAGCAACCGATTCAACTCCAGCCTCCTAGTTGTGTTTGGAATTATCTGGCCTCTTAGCCAAAGTCTTCGCTTATCTTGTATTTAAGTAGTGGCAAGCAGCCAAGCCTGTGTGTGCAGGGTGATTCAGCCTGTGGGGCAGAACAGGTGACTTAGACCAGTGAATCCTTCCTAGAATAGGAAGTCAATAAATATCCATCTATAGACCGGCACTGGGCTATTATGATAGATTATGCTCCATGCCCTTCAGTGAAAGTACTTTCATTTTGTAGTGGATTGGTTCAAAATATTAGTAGTGGTAGTAATAACTCACATACAAAATGTTTTGACTTCCAAATAGATCTGCTAAAGTAAGTGTGTGTGTGAGAGAGAGGGGGGGGGAGAGTAGGAGAGAGAGAGAGAGAGGATTTCCTCTTGATATATTGAAACAAAATATTGACACGGAGAAGCTACGCAGACATTACTTAACCTATCAATTGAACTAGTGGCTAGTTAATTTTGTTTTTATCTCTTGGCAATAAGTAAATAAATAAGTAAAGAAAACAAGCAAAGGAACTAGAAAAAACCCAAATCCTTGATGTATCATTTATCAATAATCCTATTGATATTACATAATCACTCAACCCCATTGATTTGTCAAAAGTAAAATGACTTATTACGCACTCAAGCAGTGAGCATGGAACATGGTCAGAGAAGTACATGCAGGAAGGTATTAGAGGATTAAAAAGGAAACAATTAAGTGGCAGAAGAATAACAAGAATAGCGAAACAGTAAACAGTGTGAAGCTTCCACAGAACTGTGAACAGTGCAGGACAAAGACATCAATTAAGTTACCTCTTAAAGAGTTTTCCAAAAACATAACCTGATCAAGAGGCGTATTTTTCAAAGTGATTAAATTTAGCTTTAAAAAGCTCATATTTCTTCCCTGGAGACAGCAGACAACTCTAGCTGAGTGCTCTGTTTAATATGAAAAGTGATAACTCATTTTATATTCCTCAACCTTGTATTGAATTAACAAAACGAGGAGGGAAGTGAAGCAGTTTCTTTTACAAAGTTGTACCTCCCTCTCTTTCTATGGACATAGTAATATCCGCCTATTTTGATTTTCACAAGAAAGCCACAGAAGAACATTTAGTGACCCAAAACAGAATTTCCTTAGTTGCTATTTCTGGAAGTACAATGGTACCTCGGCTCACGAACTTAATTCGTGAACTGACTCTGGTCGCGAACAGAATTGGTCGTGAACCGAGGCATAGTTTCCCATAGGGTTTAATGTAAATCCGGTTAATCCGTTCTGATCTTTTTTTTTGGTTTTAATTCTTTTATATTGAAAAAGTTTTATTGGTTTTACATTTTTCTATAGGGTAGGGTAGGGATACAAAGAAATTTTGAGAGCATTCACGTCAGAGTCGTCGGCCCTTCCGAGACCTCAAAATACACAATAAAAAGATAACAAAAAAAAAGCATTTTTCATAACACTACAAGGTAAAAGCAAGTACATATACCTAAATTCTCAATTCCATGCTGTCAGACATTTACAAAAAATCCAGATACAGATATTATGTAAAATTGTTCAGAAAAATCAAGGCAAAGTTATTTTTTCGATCTAAGTCTCTTGGCTATTGTATCTTCTTTTTCTCCTCCCTGGCCCCGAGCGGGCGGAGCCGTGGCCCCCTCCGTCCCCCCTGGATCTTCCCCCAGGGCAGAGGAATATTTTTTAAGAAAGGCTTCCGCCTCAACAACTGTTTTAATCCTCACTCTTCCTCCTTCCCAGAACACCAGCATCCCTTCGGGTGTCACCCACTTGAACCAAATCCCATGATCAAATAAAATTTTAGACAAGAAGGAAAATTTCCTCCTTGCTTCTCGAATCTTTCTAGGAATCTGCTTCAAGATAGTGACCGTTTTTTGTTGGTAAATTAAAGGGTTCTCTCTCTGCGCCCTCAGGATTTCCTCTCTGGTTGACCCTCTAACAAATTTCACATGTATCTCTCTAGGCACTTCATTTATCCTGGCATATGCTGAGTTAATTCTATAGGCTAGGTCAATGTCCCCCCTGATCTCATCTTTAGGTTTTTGTAAATAGTCTGCTAAAATTGTGCTCATAAGATCAGGGAGGCATTCACCAGATTCCTCAAGAACGTTCTGAAATCTCAAAAAATATGTCATTCTTTCCATATCAATCCTAGACACATGCCCATCTATTTCCCCAACCTCTTTAGTAACATTTTTAATCTCTCCCTTAACCCCCACCAACCCCCCTTCCAATTCTTCAGTCTTCTGTGTGTTTTCCAGCACTTGCTTCCTTGTGTCCAATAGCTCCTTCTTGAAATTGATGTTTTCAGCCCTCTGGGCCTGAATTTCGTTTACCAAAGTTTGTATAACAGTTTCAAGAGAAGCCATCTGTTGTTCTAAACTTGCCAGTGCTGTTTCTTGAGCCATGATTAACTGTTAAAGTCAGTGCCACCAAAATGGCGTTTTCAGGGTGGGGTTGGTGAGACTAACCGGGAGCCAAAAGTTCAGATCAAGGTTGAAACGTTGTAAAATTCAGGAACCAAGAGAGAGACAATTTTCCAGCTCAATAGTTATAATAACGAAGGTAATCCAGAAAGGAATCACAAATCCAACAAGAAAAAAAAATCTTCATTAATATCCAGAGAGAGTCCCACTTGTAAAGAGACGCTGGGAATTTTCCATAGTTAAAATAGTCAGGTAGGGACAAAGAAAAGCCACTTTCCACCGCCCATCTCAGAGCCCAGAGGAGAGAGTAGAAAAATAAATTTTTTTTTTAACCAGCCAGACCTAGAAACAATGTTGCAAGTAGCCGCATACCACTTTCCCTTGTTAGAGACAGTCCGGATTTAAGATTTCCGCTTTCTCTTCCAGAGAAGCCATTTTTAAGTGCCGCTTAAGTCCGAGGGTTTTTTTTTGAAAACAACGGACCCCCTCCCAGTCCGTTCAGCCTGGCTGGCAGCAAGGAAAAAAAAGTCTTTTTAAACTCACTCTCCCTCGCAGCTGAAGCCTCGGCAAGCCTTCCGATCTCTTCCGCTCAGCCCTCTACATTGAAGTGAATGGCGCCGACAGCCGTTGGCGAAGGGAGAACCCCCTGCAGCATGTTCCTCCTCACCTAGGTCGCGGAGGGGATCGCTCTCCCCACCGCCGTGAGGAGAAACGTCTCCTCCGAGCCGACCCTACGGGAGACCTCCGGTAACTGGATGTCTCTCCCCCGTGGGGGGGCAGAAAAGGCAACAAAGCGGCGAGTGAGCCCCAGGCTCGCCCGTCGCCACTGGAGCCGGAACTGGAAGCCTTTGGTTTTAATTCTTGAACTGACTCTGGTCGTGAACCGAAGCGGAGTTTGTGAACCGAAGCGGAGCTTGTGAACCGGAGCATATTTTGATGAACTTTTCTGTTCATGAACCGAAGTGGAGTTCGTGAACCGGAGCATACTTTGATGAACTTTTCTGTTCGTGAACCGAGTTGTTCGTGAACAGAAGCGTTCGTGAACCGAGGTACCACTGTATAAAGTTATGAAGTTATAAAGTATGAAGAGAAACATGCATGGTATCTCCATCTCACCCATATTAGTTCTTTTACATTTTATTAAGCAACACTCATTCATTCATTCATTGTCAGAAATGTCATCCCACTCTTTTGCAAAAACACACTCAGAGTGATGGGGAACAGAGTGATATTATACAACATAATTGATACAGAATCCTTTATAAAAACTCAGCAACCCAGGAACAGGCATCAATCAAGATCAGAACAACAATAATTAAAGAAGCAATTTTAAAATTGGTATATACTGCACACACAAACCGCTCACAAAATCAAAAGTCAGGCTACGAAATGTCAGACAAACTTCCAAAGGCAATGTTTGTTACTTGGCATCATTCACAGGAGAAAAAAAAATCCTTCCTTAGAGTACTTTGGTTACAAAGGGTGTATGGAAACAATCTCAAAAAATAGGGTGGGAAGTATTTTTTTCAGATAATCTGGTCTCAGTTTCAAATATGAAGAAACAACTTGGAAATCAGTTCAATACAATAGCAGAGTTGGAAGAGACCTTGGAGGTCATCTAGTCCAATCCCCTGCCTAGGCAGGAACCTTATACCGTTTCAGACAAATGGCTATCCAACATCTTCTTAAAGACTTGCAGTGTTGGGGCATTCACAACCTCTGGAGGCAACTTCTGTTCCATTGATTAATTGTTCTAACTGTCAGGAAATTTCTCCTCAGTTCTAAGTTGCTTCTCTCCTTGATTAGTTTCCACCCATTGCTTCTTGTTCTACCCACTTAGAGAATAGGTTGACTCCCTCTTCTTTGTGGCAACCCCTGGGATATTGGAACACTGCTATCACGTCTCCCCTAGTCCTTCTTTTTATGAAACTAGTTCAGATCCCAGACAACCAGAATTAACTGCTCACTCTAACCTTCATCATTATGACATTAATAACCACAAACTAGCTTTTGAATTGCAATCAAAGACAATCTCATACTGACTTCAGTATAATGATCTTGCACTACCATATCTTTTCTGGAATATAAGTGTGCTTGCACAGCTGGCTCCCTGCCACCCTTTATACTGCATTATTCTACCAATGCTAGCTCCAATTAATTAAGCACCTGGGTAGGATCAAGCTCTGTTGTGAGTTCAGTGACAAAACAATATCATATAAATCAAGATTCATGTAAGGCTCTTGGACAGCTCTCTGAAACTGACAGCTATTCTGGTTCAAGCAAGATTCTCATGGACTTCTCTTTAGCAAGTTTTTTTGAGAGAAAATTGATGAGCTCATAAGAACTACACTTAGAACTAATATATTGTCAGTCATATAAGGCAGATTAGATTAAAAACTGGTCCTATGTAGTCCTACAGCTCCTTTTTTTCCAGTAGCTATAGTAACAGAATCTTACAAGCAACACAAATTGCTGAATGTGTCAGATCTTGAAGACAGATCAGACTAGGAAACCAAAGTTATGAGTACTTACAGCAGAGGTGGGTTGCTGCCGATTCGGCCCACTTTGGCCGAACCGGTAGTGGAATTCAGGCCTGAGTCACAGAACCGGCAGTGACGCAGGCCTGACACCCCCCCCCCCCAAACAAGTAACGTGCCATTGATGTCACTGCCATGTTGGATTTTAGTGACAGTGTGTGCTCAATTTACATTGAACAGTACACACGCGGGTTGCAAACCAGTAGTAAAACTGGTAGCAACCCACCCCTGACTTACTGGTAGCAACCCACTCCTGACTTACTGGTAGCAACCCACTCCTGACTTACTGGTAGCAACCCACCCCTGACTTACAGTACATTATACTGTAGGGTTACTGTAGCAGAACCTTGTAAGTCTTAAAGTGCCTACCGCTTCCCTCTCTGGTCTCAAGTTTCATTTAAGTATTGTTGCCTTGGTCACAGACCAAGATCTTTCAAGCCCACCTTCTGTACTCCTTGCCTCTGTCTTCTTGAACATTGGAGTGAAATGGTTTTCATGCATTCATTCCGATTTTCTGTTAATGATCTGTGAGAAGGCAGATATCTTGACTAATAACAAAAATGTTTGCAGTTGGCATTGACGTAGATGCCTCCAACACCTTCAGTTGCTGGGAAATCAACTCCTACGCTTGTATATGGATTTAGACTGCTTGGAATCAGTGGCTGAGACTGAAAGGTCTGATCTGTCAGGCTGTCAGCTTCAAAAGTCAGCAGACAATCAGCCACTGCAGGTGACTCAGAAGGAAATCACCAGAATGAGTCAGATGAGATGGTCCCAGTCCTGGCAGAGTCTTAATCCCAGGAAGCATTGGCAACTTCAGAGTGGCAAGCAAAGGTGTTCCGTTACTTGAGAAGCAAGAGTGCTAATAGCCATTATTGAGCTACACCTTTGTCTGTTTAAAAGTAGTCCATCTCCTTATTGGAAGGTAGCTGTTCCCGGCCACGCCTTGCTGTGGCCCAGTCAGGAGGGACACAACCCGAGGGTGGAGTTCCTCCCTCTCTATCCCTCTACCTTCCTACCTATCTACCTACCTACCTACCTATCGTATTTCTCCCTCTCCCTCTCTATCCCTCTACCTACCTACCTATCTACATACTGTATTTCTCCCTCTCCCTCTCTAACCCTCTACCTCCCTCCCTCCCTCCCTACCTACCTACCTACTGTATTTCTCCCTCTCCCTCTCTATCCCTCTACCTACCTACCTACCTACCTACCTACCTACTGTATTTCTCCCTCTCCCTCTCTAACCCTCTACCTACCTACCTACCTACCTACCTACCTACTGTATTTCTCCCTCTCCCTCTCTAACCCTCTACCTCCCTCCCTCCCTCCCTCCCTCCCTACCTACCTACTGTATTTCTCCCTCTCCCTCTCTATCCCTCTACCTACCTACCTACCTACCTACCTACCTACCTACCTACCTACCTACCTACCTACTGTATTTCTCCTTCCCTCTCTCTATCCACCTACCTACCTACCTACCTACCTACCTACTGCATTTCTCACTTCCTCTCTCTATCCCTATAGCTGCCTACCTACCTACCTACTGTACTTCTTCTTGAATCTTATGGACAGAGTATTTTATGTCATAAAGGATTTTATGCAAAGATCCTGCAAAGTATCAAAAAGAGTGTCTTGTAAGATACAAGAGGAAGATACAGGAGGAAGAAGAATTGCATCCAGGCAGGGCAATGGTTGGATAAGACACATCTTAGCTACAAAAGGAATGGGGCATAGAAAGCATTTCAGGAAGGATTGCCTATGGAGATTCTTATTCATCCAGGTCATGGTTGTCCCAAAGGTGCTTTTTTCAAGAGGCAACTGGATTTTTCTAGATTTTCTTTGAAGACGTTTCACTTCTCATCCAAGAAGCTTCTTTCAACTCTGACTAGATGGAGATCCTTCCATTTCCCACCATCCAGTCACAGCTGAAAAAGCTTCTTGGATGAGAAGTGAAATGTCTTCACAGAAAATCCAGTTGCCTCTTGAAAAAAGCACCTTTGGGATATTAAGATCCTCAGTGGCGCAGTGGTTAGAGCAGTGGTAGTCAACCTTTTTACACCTACCGCCCACTTTTGTATCTCTGTTAGTAGTAAAATTTTCTAACCGCCCAACGGTTCCACAGTAGTGGTGATTTATAAAGTAGGGAAGTCAATTAAATTTAAAAAAAGGAAAGTGCTTCAGTATCGGACAAAACCCCTACCGCCCACCATGAAAACTGGAATACCCACTAGTGGGCAGTAGGGACCAGGTTGACTACCACTGGGTTAGAGTGCAGTACTGCAGGCTACTTTTGCTGACTTGCTGGCTGACAGCCTTTTGGCAGATGGAATTTCACCAGACTCAAGGTTGACTCAGCCTTCCATCCTTCCAAGGTGGGTAAAATGAAGACCCAGATGGTTGGCGGCAACAGGCTGATTCTGAAAACCGCTTTAGAGAGGGCTGTAAAAGCACTGTGAAGTGGTATATAAGTCTAAGAGCTCTTATTATTCAGAAGGGATTCTTTCTAGTTTCCTGGAAGCAAGAGGGGACATACAATGCAGACTTGCAGAATTACAAGACAGTATTACTGTAACTTTAAAATAAAAGGTGTATGTGTAGGTTTCTTGTACCACAAAGAGCTGACATGGACGTGAAAACTTAGAAATTGATAGGTAAGCATCAGGACGTCAAAAATGCCACGGAACAGTGAAATCCATTCATTTTGCATAATGGTAAGATTTCTGTCATTTTGTATCTGGTATAAAAGCGTGCCAAATGAAAAGTTCTCCTGGGTCAATCCCCCCAAGAATTTATTCTGATCGCTTTTTTGTGAATTTTCTTTCAACTAGCTGCCGCTAAAACCCCAATGGGCATACTTAAAGTCTCATAAAGGGAATTTTATCATTAAATCATTACAAATGCATTATACTAAATGCTGCCAGATTTCATTTTTATTAGTAATGTGTTTCATTCATCTGTAATGGCTTTTCCATTTTGGCACCTTTATTTCCAAGTATGCTTCGTTTTCAGCTATATAGTGACACGATAACATTCATCACAGGGCAATGTTGGACAGGATTTATCTCCCAGCTTTATATAGCCATGGATTTCCAAAAATAACTTTTTAAGAGTTGAAATAACAATTTATTCATCTCAATGCCAGATTTTGACACTCGGTAAAGATTTTCTATCCTAGTCCTAAAGAGGGAGAAATGAATGGAGACTTTATCAATCTCCATGTTAATTGAGCAGGACGTTGTTGGCAGGAAGCTACTTAAAAAGCAAATTGTAAAGTCCAGCTTTTTGTTAATTAAGCCAATACAAGATTATCCAGTAGGTATCCTCATTGGTATTGATAAAATATTAGGGAGAAAATGCAAGTTTAGTCTTAAAGTACATAATTTGTGTATGGTTTTTCTGATATATGTATTTTTGGTAAACATACTTTTTTAAATATACCAACACATCTATGTTTGGTTTCTGCAAATTTGATGATATAAATCAGGGGTAGTCAACCTTTTTATACCTACCGCCCACTTTTGTTAGTAGTAAAATTTTCTAACCGCCCACTGGTTCCACAGTAACGGTGACTTAAAAAGTAGGGAAGTTAATTAAATTTAAAAAAGGAAAATGCTTCAGTATCGGACAAAACCCCTACCGCCCACCATGAAAGATGGAACACCCAATAGTGGGCGGTAGGGACCAGGTTGACTACCACTGATCTAGACCATTATGAAGATATTGAAGAGTACTGAGTTTGAGACAGAACCTTGAGGCACTCCACTGCATCTCCCCTTCACGTAGATGTAGTTATATTGTGAACTACACACTGAGTGCAGGTGGTCAGCTAGTTGTGACTCTGATGGTGATACTGTCTAACTGACATGCTGCCTATCCCAAATTGTTCTCCCTTTCTAAGAAGTAGGCTGTGGTCTATCTTGTCAAATGCCTTACTGAATTCTGAATAAATGATGTGCAGAGTTTATTCACTAATTTAGTGATTTTGCAACAAGGCAATAAGATTTGTCTGGCACTACCTGTTTTGCGCAAACCCATCTGACTTGTATTAATTGTCTTGTTTTTTCTAGATGCTCACAAATGTGTTGCTTAAATGTCTTTTGCAGAATCTTCCCAAGATTGATATCAAACTGATTGTACTTTACTTTACTTTATTGTCATTGTATGTATATACACAGTTTACAGATACAACAAAATTCACCTTAGGAAGTACAGCCTCTTCTGTGCCTTCTTCACAATCATGTTAGCATTCATGGTCCATGAGAAGTCCTCTGAGATATAAATGCCCAGAAATTTAAAACTACCAACCCTCTCCACCTCCTCGCCATTTATGTTCAATGGTAAATGTACATCTCTCTTCTTCCTGAAGTTAATTATAAGTTCTTTAGTTTTTTTGGCATTAAGTGTCAGATTATTTTCTTTACACCACAATGTCAGCCCTTTTACTTTCTTCCTATAAACAGATTAATTGTTCTTATTAATGAGCCCCACCACTGTTGTGTCATCTGCAAATTTAATAATTGTGTTGGTATTATACAATGGGGTAAAGTCATGTGTATACAAAGAAAAAAGGAATCTTGGGCGGCTCCTGTGCTTAATATCAAAGTAGAAGAGTGGTGAGATCCCATCCTTACTGACTGTGGCCTATCTGTCAGAAAATCCTTTATCCACAAACAAATCCTCTGATTTATACCCAAATTGGACATTTAAAAAAACAACCTATTGGGTAGAATGCTGTTAAAGGCAGAGCTATAATCCACAAATGGCAACTTACATATCTTCCCTGTTGTTCCAAATGATTTAATACAGTATGGACAACAGTAGACATAGCATCATCAGTTGATCTATTTCTCCTATATGCAAATTGGTATGGTATGTAGTATCCTGGATTCACTTTTTCCTCCTATTTGTAGATTGGAACCACAACAACTCTTTTCTAATCCTCTAGTAGTGTCCCTGTGCTCCAGGGATTCTGAAAGATTATGTTCACTAGTTCCAAGAAATATGTCCACCAGCTCCTTCAGAATTTTGGAATGTTATCCATCTAGTCCTGGTGACCCACTCAACTAAAGTGGGTAGGTGTTAACTTACTATTTTCTTGCCTATTTTGACTTTCATGCCTAGACTGTCTCCTACAGTGCTGCTTTTGGTAGATAGGATTATTTTTTCCCCTTTTGCATGAAGACAGCTGAAAAGAATGAATTACGCAGTTTTGCTTTCTGCCAGCTACCCGTCACCTTCTTGCCATCTTCTCTCATTAGTGGACCAATTGTTATCTTGACTCTTTTTTATTTCTTACAAGTTAAAAGAAACTTTTGAAATTTATTTTTAGCCTTTCTTGCAAGTCTCATTCTGAGTCCTATCTTTCCTGACTTCATTCTTGAAAATTCAGGCTATTTGATGGTATTCTGTTTTAGTTCCTTTTTATTTGTTATGCTTGTCCTTTTTCTCTCTCTGTTAGTCAAAGATTTCTTTATGCAACCATGCTGGCTTTCTCTGGGCTTTTCTTGTTTTTCTTTCTCTGTGGTATTGTGCTAAATTGGGCTTTTATAATTTCATTTTTTCAGAGTTACCTGAGCATCTTGATTTTTTTCCGCCTTTTAACATTTCCATCCATTGAATCATTCCTAAACTTTTTCTTAGGTTGTTGACGTCAGCTTTTTTAAAGTCTGAGGCAATCGTTTAAATTTGCTCAATTATGTTGAATTTATGTTGAATTCCAGTATGGCATGGTCATTCTCCTCAACTTCAAACCCTTCTATAATTTCAACTCTGTTAGTAAGAATTAAGTCCAGTATAACTTCCCTCCTCTACCTTTTGGATGACAAAGTTGTCAGCTAGGCTCAACAAGAACCATTTTGATCTCCCACTTGGTGTACAATTTGTTTCCCAATTGTCAGGGTGGTTAAAGACCCTCATTACTACTGTGGTGTGCTTCCTGCATGCCTTAGCTTTCTGATTAGAAAGAAGTTCATCTATTTCCTCTTCTTGATTAGCTGGTCTGTAGTGTACACCTATGACAACATCATTCTTTTATTCCCTTTTACATTAACCAATATACATTCAAGAAGGCTTTCATCCTTGGTTTTATGCATTTCTGCAGAAGTGTAGTGATTTCTTACATATAATGCAATCTTTTGTTAGATCTGGGTTGTTGGTTTTTCTTCTTCTTCAGAATATATCATTCCAGCAATATATTCATGAGTCATGAGTTTCATCTAACCATGGTTTGGTGATGGTAACTACATCTCATATGTATACAGTGCAGCCCATCCCTTGACAGAAGCCCTCGATTTATATAATGCAGATTGTGTTCTAGGAATCCAAAATTCTCTCATCCACACCATCCTTTAAACCAGTGGTTTACTTCTAAAATACTACATTCTGTCATTGGATGCTGACTTCCGTCATAAGTACAGATGAAAACGCTATCTGTGCTCCCTGATCTTTGGCTTTCATGCTGAGCTGCTTATAGTCTCTTGATATTGCTTTCAGGTTTTTTGTTGCATCATTCCTCCCCACTTCCCCCCCCCCCAAGAGCAGGATATGAAATTGATTGCTCAATTGCAGTGGGCCTGTACTGGACTAGCTATCAAGGATCTCTGCCTTTTGGTAGCAATTTATAAAGCCCATGAAGGAGGTAGTTGGAGTTATATGTATAATTTGTGCACTGGAGACAGAGCTGGAGAACCTTGCAAGAGCAAACAGGATCAGAGAGATTTGCAAAGCAAGCTGGCAAAACTTGAAAAGGACAAACCAGACATCATAGAGGAAAGCTTGACTAAGGTGCTTAAATTCCAAGAAGTTCAAAAAGAAAGTTGCTTTTTTCCACCCCCCTTGTAGGCTAAAAGCGAGTCTGACAAGTGAAAATATTGAAGCTGTCTAGCAGGGTGAGAATAGCAGAGTTGTGGTTAGGAACACCTATATGAATCAGAGACAGAGGTAGCAAAGCAGCTAAAAAACCCTGGAAAAGTTATGTACAAAACATATTTACAGGTTATTAAGTTGAGCCCACTCTATCTAACGAAAATAAACACTCCAAAAGTGCACAGTTTGAAAAACAGGGTGTATATGTTTGGAAAGCTCTTGTCCTCAGACAAGGCTCTGGAAAAGTCCAAATATGTTTCCTGTTGTGGTCCAGCCGGCTCCGGATGAGCTGTTGATGGACTCCTCTAGTGAGGAGTCCTATGAGTCTGCTCTGGAGGAGGAGAGCGACCTTGAGAGAGCAGAGAGCCTGGCTGGTCATCAGGAGGCACCTGGGTCTTGGGGTAGTGGGAAGGATCAAGGCCAGTTTGCCCCTGATGCTAGATTGAGAAGGATTGAAAAAAGGAGGCTTCAATTGCATCAGAAGTGAACTCAGAAGATTTGAATTAGTCCCAGTTGCCTAATGACTGGCCCCTCCCAAGAGGGTTTAAAAGGAAGTATTTGCTAAGGAAGTACTTGCAGAGAACAACATTGGATTTATAAGGTTCGTGTTTATTCGTGTTGATTTTCAGGTTCATGTTTAGTCGAGTTAGGAAGCTTCGTATCTGTTCAGAGTCATTCAGGCAAGCAGCCAAGAGAGTTAGTGGCAGGCAGCCAGTCTTGTGTTAGTCGGAGTAAGGGGGGTCAGAACAGTTTCCCACTTTAACATGTTTGGTGATGCACATGGAGAGTGAATCCAGAGAAACACAATGCAGAAGGTTTTCATGGGTCTTGCAATAAATATTTATCTGTGACAGAAATCTTGCTCCCCTGTTTTGGAGAGAAATGACAGCTAAATTTCAGTCCAACCCACTCCAAATATTGGGCCTAGTTTGGCTTAAGACGCACCAGTACAGCGCTGGTGAACCAATGACATGCATGTTAAAGCTGACATGCCATGACATTTTCGATGACATGCCATCATTTATACCAGTATTGACTGACATTCAACAGCGCTTGTCAAAAGTACACCCTGTTTTTGTATGCTTTAGAGAGGCTGCAGAGGCCACAGAAGAGTATTCTGAAAGCTGCTTCAAGGACGAAGGCTTCATGACACTTGGAGCAGTCTTGGAAAGACAACAGGGGCCTGTTAAGAGAAAGAGAATATACTGCAAGGTAATCACCATGTAGACCAGGGGTAGTCAACCTTTTTATACCTACCGCCCACTTTTGTTAGTAGTAAAACTTTCTAATTGCCCACTGGTTCCACAGTAATGGTGACTTATAAAGTAGGGAAGTCAATTAAATTTTAAAAAGGAAAGTGCTTCAGTATCGGACAAAATCCCTACAGCACACCATGAAAGCTGGAACGCCCACTAATGGGCAGTAGGGACCAGGTTGACGGCCACTGATGTAGATGATCTTGGAGAGCACTGGGCTCTGTGGGGCCATCACATTATTCCCTAAGACTCAAACATTTTGGGGAATAGTGTGAGATGTCTTTTTTGAGGAGCAGTAATGATCCTAGGGATGAACTTTCTTGAGACTCAGTATCCTTGCAGTATCCTTCCCCTGCCACACCCACCAAGTGAGAGGCCCAACTCTCTGGAACGACCTACCCCCCGACCTCAGAACAACCACGGACCTCCGCACCTTCCGCCAGAAATTAAAGACACTCCTGTTTCATCAGGCCGGCTTGGCCTAAGTTATTTACCTAGCCTACAGTCTGTATAATAAATTGTTTTAATTAGGTTTGTATGGGATTATGTTTTAACCTTTAAATTTTAGCACAGGGATAATTTATTTAATTTGATTTTAACTATTTATATTGTGATACTGTTGTGTTTTTTAACTTCCTGTGCACCGCCCTGGGTCCCTTTGGGGAGAGGGTGCGGTTATATAAATTCAAATAAATCAAATCAAATCAAATCAAATCAACCGGTAGTAAAAAAAAGTGTCTGTGTGTGTGTAAGAGCAAGTGAGATGCCAGTAGTTTAATTTAGTTTAGTTTATTTATATTTTTATACCGCCCTACTCCCAAAGGACTCAGGGCGGTGTACAGCCAAAATAAAACACAGATATACAAAAGCTAAAACAATTTAAAAACAGATTAAATAATTTGGCCCATAATAAAGTTAAAAACCAAACAAACCCAATTAAAAGTAATAAAATTTGTATTTACGCCATCCCGGCTTGTTGAAAAAGAAAAGTTTTAAGAGCATGGCGGAAGGTGTAGAATCCCAGAGAATCCAGTTAGGCCTTATTCTGAATTTTTGACACCCAAAAACTTTGCCATCATTGCTTTCTCTGTGTTAGGAAAGAAATAAATAATGCTAAGTTCCATAGGAGGCGAGGACTCTGCATGCAAACTTCCTGTTCTCTTTTTTTTCTAGTTCACCACCTAGTTTTGCACACTGAACATGAAGAATTCAGGGAATGAAGCTAAAGATATATAGGGTGCACATGTATTATATGCACCCCTTAAGTTCTTTCCAGTTTAGTTCTCATCAGTATTCCCAATTATGATCCCTCCTTGTAATCCATCCATTAGAAAAAGAAGTAATGATAGTGTTAGCCAGTTAGGCCAATATTAATTGGAGTTAAATGAATGATTCATTAGCGGCTTGAAGTTGAGTTCCGTTCCCCCCCTATGAATAGGAAGCCATGTAAATAATGTAAGAAATAAGGTTTTATCCTGGATTTTTCTGCATTAGGTTCATCCAGTGAGATCACCTTATAAATGTAAAAGTAGCAGCTTTCCCAAGTCAAATTTTGGCTGTCCAAGTAAAGCTCTAATTAAAATGGTTGATTTGCATGAAGCTCATGTCACGCAGATCCTGATTACAATGATAGCTTATTTTCACCTCCCTTCTGTGAAGTCCCCTTACTTTGAAATATATTCTCTAATTTGCATTTTATTCCATTATCCCAATAATGTGATCCTCAATAAGTATATATTTAACTCCCACAGCATATTCTACTAATAATACATAATTGTTGAGTCAGCAGCCAAAAGGTAAGTACAGCGTGTAATTACCATGTTTTTCTCTTCTCTTCTCTTTTGGGGCAAATATTTGCTTTATAGGCACTTAAAATGACTCATATGGTAACAAGGTAGACCCCTAAATTCTCAGTGTAACCGGCACATAATTCTTGTTCTCAGCATAAATGTTGAATAGGCAGAAACATTGCTGTATACATAAACTAGTCAGTTCTATTTAGGGAGACCTACATAGGTTATATACCTTCAGATGAATTCAAATGATCTTTTATCTTTAATTGATAGATCTAATTAGTGCTTAGAAAAATTATATTTCCTACCTATTTCAACAGGCTGGAATTTTCTCCCTGAATATAATCTTTTGTTTTCTTCTGAAACTAAAATGTGAAGCATTGGTGCAGAAGTTTAAATTTTATCTCGTTCCTCCGTATCCCTTTTGGGTTGTTTTTGCGTCTAGATTATAATTCTAATCAGAATTCAGGATATATCCTCTGCTTTAATGGAGTCAGGGTGAGGATAGATCCAGTTCTTTTGCAAAGGAGAAATTATCAGCACTTCCTTCATAAATGATGCAAGCTACTTATCACACCACAGCCTTGTGTATCATTATTTTTTCCCTCTTGAATATTACCTCCCTCCACAAGTGAAAATGGTTATTTTCTTGCAAAAGGAAATTAGTGGACAGGGAACCTAAAAGATAATGTAGACCAGTGCTGTTCAAACTTGACAACTTTAAGGATGGGGATTTCTACTCAGAGAATGTTGGCTAGAATGTTTTTTTTTTAATTGCCAAGTTTGAAAAACATTACTTTAAGTCAAGAAACCAACTCATGATCCATGGATAACATATCTCCCTGAATAAAGGAATAAAGATTCTTTATTCAGTTCTCATCAAATTTCAGCAAAATCTGACAAATCATCTCATTGTCTTTGTTTGTATATATATTTTTATAACAACTGATTTGTTAACAGCCTCCAAATATCTGCTGCAGTTTAATAAAATGTTGAAAGATGTTAAGTGCACACTTTGGCATATATTTAATATTCCCAAGATAGTAATTGCATTTACATTTTGGAAATCTCTTAAATGTTATATTTTCCTTCTTTTTAAAAATCTGATGTGAAGACAATTGACGAGTCACTGCCAGAGGACACTGGTTTATGCATTTGTTGATTTAATTTATTAAATGTTAATTAGATTCAAATACTCCAATCAAAGGGTTGGAGGAAAAAAAAACATGAGCAGCAAAGTAAATGGAATTAAAGGGAATAAATAACAATACGAGCAAGTCTTTTAGGAGAAAAGCAAAGTAATGGAAAGAATTCACATTTGAACATATTTTTGATCATGGTTCAGGGCAGGGGTGGGTTCTGCCTGCTTTACTGCCGGTTTACTCACACACATCCTGGATGCGCGTTGCAAGTGTTCTGTGCATGTGCAGAACTAAAAAACAAGATGGTGGAGATGATAACCAAAGAAGCAGTTTGGGGGCGTGGCAGGCCTGAGTCACTGCTGGTTCTAGTGACCCAGGCTGCTGTACCGCTACCGGTTCGGCCAAACTGAGCCGAACCGGTACGAACCCACCACTGGTTCAGGGTTTCATCAAGAATAATTTGTATATAGGAATTGCATTTAAATAAAGAAAAAAATGTTGCCCATTTAATAATAATAATAATAATAATAATAATTTAATTTGTAAACCGCTCTCTCCCCGAAGGGACTCAAGGCGGTGCACAGGGAATTAAAAATACACATATATTAAAACCAACAGACATTATCATACAAATTTAAAATGAATTAAACCTATACCCTGTGCTAAAATCCCCAACTATCTAAAAACTAATACCCCTAAAAATCCCTAATAAAACAATTTGAGTATTCAGCTTGAGGTAAATGGGTCGATTAAGCCAAGCCGGCAGAAGAAGTGAGTTTTTAGTTTTTGACAGAAGGAGCGGAGGTCCGTAGTTGTTCTAAGTTCAGGGGGAAGGTCATTCCAGAGGGTCGGGCCCGCCACAGAGAAGGCCCTTCCCCTGGGCGTCTCCCACTGGCATAGCC
Organism: Rhabdophis nuchalis; assembly: GCA_039707465.1. Lineage (NCBI taxonomy): Eukaryota > Metazoa > Chordata > Lepidosauria > Squamata > Natricidae > Rhabdophis > Rhabdophis nuchalis. Next base: position 12,509,120 of record CM077656.1, read on the forward strand.
TAGTGGACAGCACCCGGAGAAGTCCCTCTGTGTGGGAGCGAATTGGTCGAAGGGATGTATGGAGCAGGATGCAATGCCACAAGTAGCTAGGTCCCGAGCCATGGAGCGCTTTAAAGATGGTAATCAACACCTAAAGATGATAATCAAAACCTATTATTTAGCATTAATCCAAGCCGATAGAGACCCAAAATAGGAATGGATTATTTCTATTGAATACAGAATAATAATAATAATAATAATAATAATTTTATTGTTTCTATACCGCCCCCTCTCCCCACGGGGACTCGGGGCGGTGCACAGGTAGCATAAAAGCAATATATAACAACAATAAATAAACAACAAAATTTAAAAGCCAATTAAATAAACCCTGTGCTAAAATCCCAATTAACTAAAACCTATTCTATAAAATCCCAAGGCAAGGAGGCTATCCCAGGCCGGCCAGACGGAAAAAGTAAGTTTTCAATTTAAGACGGAAGGAGCGGAGGTCCGTAGTTGTCCTAATGTCGGGGGGAAGGTCGTTCCAGAGGGCCGGGCCCGCCACAGAGAGCGCCCTTCCCCTGGGTGTCGCCCGCTGACATAGTCTAGTGGACGGCACCCAGAGAAGCCCCTCTCTGTGGGAGCGAATCGGCCGTGAGGACGTATGAGGCAGAATCCGATCCTGCAGATAGCTAGGTCCCGAGCCATGGAGCGCTTTAAAGATGATGACTAGCACCTTGAAGCGCACCCGGAAGACGACAGGCAGCCAGTGCAGCTCGCGCAAGAGCGGTGTTACATGGGTAGACCTTGCGGTCCCCATAATTGCTCGCGCGGCTGCATTCTGGACTAGCTGAAGCCTCCGGGTGCACCTCAGGGGCAGCCCCATGTAGAGAGAGTTACAATAGTCCAGTCGGGATGTCACGAGAGCATGAGTGACTGTGCGAAGGGCGTCCCGATCCAATAGGGGGCGCAATTGGCGAACCAGGCGAACCTGGTAAAACGCCCTCCTGGCCACGGCTGTCACCTGATTTTCCATGGACAGCCGGGCATCCAGGAGGACACCCAAATTGCGCGCCCCATCCACAGGGGCAAGATGTTCGCCCCCTATGGCCAGCGATGGAGTAAGCTGGTTGAATCGGGCAGCCGGAAACCACAGCCACTCGGTCTTGGTCGGGTTGAGCTTGAGTCCGTTACTTCCCATCCAGATCCGTACAGCTTCCAGGCACTGGCACATCACCGCTACGGCATCGTTGGGGTGGTTTGGGGTAGAAATGTACAGCTGGGTGTCATCAGCGTACAGATGGTATTCTACCCCAAAACCACGGATGATCTCGCCCAGCGGCTTCATGTATGTGTTGAACAGGAGGGGCGAGAGGACCGACCCCTGAGGCACCCCACATGTGAGGGGTCTCGCGGTCGATCTCTGCCCCCCTGTCAACACAAATTGCGATCGGCCAGAGAGGTAGGAGGAGAACCACCGTAAAACGGTGCCTCCCACCCCCAACCCCCCCAGCCGATGCAATAGGATACCATGGTCGATGGTATCGAAAGCCGCCGAGAGGTCTAATAGGACCAGGATGGAGGAACAACCCCCATCTCTGGCCCTCCAGAGATCATCAACCAACGCGACCAATGCCGTCTCGGTGCTATGCCCGGGCCGGAAGCCGGACTGGCGCGGATCTAGATAGTCTACTTCCTCCAGGTGACGGGGAAACTGTTGTGCCACCACACTCTCAACAACCTTCGCCAAAAAGGGAAGGTTGGAGACGGGACGGTAGTTGTTCAAAGAAGCTGGATCCAAGGAGGGCTTCTTAAGGAGGGGCCTCACCATCGCTTCTTTTAGGGAAGCAGGCAAGGCACCCTCACTCAAGGAAGCGTTGACCACCTCCTGGAGCCAGCCTCGTGTCACCTCCCAGGATGCCAGTACAAGCCAGGAGGGACACGGGTCCAATAAACATGTGGTGGCTCGCAGTCGCCCACGTAACCTGTCCATATCCTCGGAAGCAACGGAGTCAAACTCCTCCCAAACAAGATCTCTCTCGTGGCATCCCACTGGGCCACGAATGGGGGCTAGCTCGTTCTGTATCTGAGCGATTTTCTCCTGCAGAAAAATCACAAATTCCTCTGCTCTACCCTGTAGCGGGGCTTCCCGCACCCTCTGTTGAAGGAGGGAGCGGGTCACCCTAAACAGGGCGGCAGGGCGGTTTTCTGCGGATGCTATGAGAGTAGCGCAATGATGACGTTTGGCTACTCTCAGCGCCACAATGTAAGTCCGTAAATGGGCTCTTACCTGTGTCCGGTCAGATTCAGAACGAGAAGACCTCCATCTACTCTCTAGGCATCTCTTGCGGCGTTTCATCACCCCCAGCTCCTCGGTAAACCAAGGAGCCAGGGTGTTCCGCCGCCGCAAGAGAGGCCGCAAGGGCGCGACCCGATCCAAGGCTCCCGTGGTCGCACTATTCCATGCGGCCACGAGGTCCTCCATCGGGGCGCGGGTCAGGGGTACAGGAACTGGCCCAAGCGCCGTTTGGAACCCATCCGGGTCCATCAGGCGCCTGGGGCGGAACCAGATTGGTAATTCAGGTCCCGCCTCCCCGCGGAGGGGAGCAGCGGTCGGAAAGTCGAGCCGGAGAAGTGAGTGGTCTGTCCATGACAAGGGTGTGATGACTATGTCCCCTATACCCAGATCACTCGTCCATTGGCCTGAGACAAAGATAAGATCCGGTGTATGTCCACCCTCGTGAGTGGGGCCTTGAATTAGTTGGGTCAGGTCCATGGCCGTCATGGAAGCCATGAACTCCCGAGCTACCTCGGATGATTCGCCCAACGATGGCAGATTAAAGTCCCCCATGACTAAAAGTCTGGGGGTCTCCACTGCCACCGTAGCGATCACCTCGAGGAGCTCGGGCAGGGCTGCTGCTACATAGCGGGGAGCCAGGTATACAACCAGCAACCAGAATAGTGTTTGATCTTACATAGGATATAAAAAAAATAAACACTGACAAAATAAAGGAGTTAATGGATGATTAATTGAATTAACTTTTCTGTTGGTATCCTTTGCTAACTCTTATCACTCCATTTTCTGGGACTCAAGGAAAGTTGGCATACTGTAGCTCTAGCAAAGTTTGCTTTTTCTGAACAAATTCATTAAAAAAATGATTGTTGAGTTGCCCTTTTGAGATAGTATAGCTCTGCTATCATTGATTTATGTTTGGGAGGGGAGACCTCCCTCATCCCTGGTTTGATGGGATACAAGGCTTAGCAATGCAGACTATCAAAGTTGGTCACCTTCTTAGCACAACAAGAATGACAGTTGCTCTGCCTCTTTGCTACCTCTGACCATTGGATTTTCTGGAACTGTAGAGAGGTTGGTAGAGCAGATGAATGAGCTTGCACCCTCCTGGGAGAGTTACCTCACTACCAGTATCTGATAGTCTCAGACCTCTAGCCTGCTAACTTTAGACCATATTATTTAATTAGCAAAGGCAGCAGAGGAAGCTTGGCGCAATAAGATTCAATGCCATTGAGAAAACACAGTCTTAGAAAGAAAGGGATGCTCACAGTCTAATCATTACTCTGGTTTTACAAACAATATGTGTCTGACCTACGCTTGTTATTTACTTGGTACCCTTTCTTGAGTTGTCAAGAGGGGTCCGTGGTGGCTCACATTGTAAGATGGTAGGCCTGCACCAGTGGTGGGTTCTGGATTCCGTTCCAACCAGTACGGTTGGAATGGCTCCGGTGTCACCCACATGCACATGTGCGGCGTGCGTATGCATCCTAACTGTCAGCAAAGCTTCTGCAAGTGTCCGGGACACTCCAACTGGTCAGCAGAGCATCGTGCAGGCGCTATACACACCATGTGTGTGCGGGGAGGCACAGAAGCCTTAAAAGGCAGGTAAGGAGCTCCGGGCTGGCTCTGGTACCCACCACTGGCCTGCACACTGCTGAGGTTGGCGGCTCGATCCCCGTGAGCGAATAAACCACATAAGGACAAGAAAGGAGCTTCCCTTGATTGCCTACCGGCATTCCGGTGTCCCGCAGGTAAAAGATAACACCGCGGGGAAGAATTCCTTTCACAGAGACAGCCAACCACCTCAGTGATCCCGGGCTAACATGTGTCGTACGGTAAAATAATAACAATAACCAAAGTTGTCAGGCGACACACCTCTTCCCCAGTGGCACAAAATTTAACAATTTAAATAAGATTTGAACCAAAAGCACAGAATACACAGACTAGTCTTGAAGTGAGTCATGGTTCAGGTCTGAGAGCTGACTTGAAGTCTGGTTTAGAAATACACTTTTGCCACAAGAGACCAGAAAGGTGATGCTTGTGACTGGTTGCCTAGCTGAGGAAGTGGGCTAGATCCAAAACAGTGTGATTCTTTCCATCAGAAAAGTACTCTGGTAAAGAACGTGTTTAATGAAGCAATACATGGATTGCTTGCGAGTTGGGTCAGCCTCAGAGCCCATCACATCAGTCGATCTCTGCAAAGTGAAGCTTCAATCCTTTTTTGTTTAACCTGTAACAATCTCCAAATGTAGGTCTCAGAAATCCATCACAGCAGTGGTTTCCACAACTTATGGCCACACTTGGAATACTGCATACAGTTTTGGTCACCACGATGTAGAAAAGACGTGGAGACTTGGGAAAGAGTGCAGAGAAGAGCAACCAAGATGATTAGGGGACTGGAGACTAAAACATATGAAGAACGGTTGCAGGACCTGGGTATGTCTAGTTTGATGAAGAGAAGGACCAGGGGAGACATGATAGCAGTGTTCCGATATCTCAGAGGGTGCCACAAAGAAGAGGGAGTCAAACTATTCTCCAAGGCACCTGGGGGCAGGACAAGAAGCAATGGGTGGAAACTAATCAAGGAGAGAAGCAACTTAGAACTAAGGAGAAATTTCCTGACAGTAAGAACAATTAACCTCTGGAACAGCTTGCCTCCAGAAGTTGTGAATGCCCCAACCCTGGAAGTCTTTAAAAAGATATTAGATAGCCATTTGTCTGAAATGGTATAAGGTTCCTGCCCATGCAGGGGGTTGGACTAGAAGACCTACAAGGTCCCTTCCAACTCTGCTATTGTATTGTATAACGTCTCTCTCTTACGCAGAGTTTATTTGGCTTTTATACAGTTTTAAGAAGCAAAGGAAAAGCAGGGGTAGCAACAGCATCTTATTGGTACATTTTCTCTTATTTTCCTTGTCAATCTCGAAGACCATCCCAGCCAAGGTAGAGGCTTCACATATCCTGGTACTACCTGGTTCTAATAAACAGTTGAGGCAATCGGTCACTGAGTTCATGGCAGCTTACTGCGCATGTCTGTACGTAACCTTTCCTCTCTTCCCACATCTGGTTCTGCTAATTAGGTGAGCTCATAGGTATTCAAGGTAACCAGCTACTGAGATCACAGCAGCTTGCTGCACATGTCTTTATGTAGCATTTCCTCTATATTCCTACACCCAAAGCATCAATAAAGCCAATGAATATGAGAAACAATAGCAATTTGATTTGCTGGTTCGAAGCAGGACCACATTTAAGTTAGGGGATATTTTTGCACAAAGCTTTGCAACTTTTGTCAACAGAAAAATTGCATTGATAGAAATTAGGATGGTTGTTTTTTTTAAAAAAAAATTCCTCGTGGATTTCAGTTTTGGGTTGGGAAATAAATTAATTTGCCTTTCTCTTTGCAGACTTACTAACTTCATACATTTGAATCAATATATCTTTAAAATTATCCTTAATGCGCATTTTGTGCTTCAGTTTTTTTCATCAAAATATATGAGTAAATATAATGCATTATTTAAGAAGGGATTGCATTAAATATGTATAGTAAACAGAGTTGTGTAGAACAGTTGAAATGTGAACCAAATATTTACAAGTTTTTGCATTATTTTAAAATCGGAAACAGAGATGGAAATGGAGCAATTAAATAAGTTTTAATTAAAAATGAAAATTTCAGACAAATTCAAACTGGCAAGTTCATCTCTTAGGTTTTTGAATGAGAAAATATTGTTGAGGGTTTATTAAATATGGATAGTGTTCTTTCAGAGTACATTTAAATAATGATTGGAGATAAAAAGTCTGGGGTGATGTCAAATATGTATACAAATCGTTCTCATTTTTCTGTCTCAAAAATTGCTATACGTATAATTTATTTTGCAATATGTATGACTTTAGAAACATCCCACTTCCTTGTTGTCATTAGTCATGAAGTCATATCTGACCCATCGCGACCCCCATGGACAACGTTCCTCCAGGCCTTCCTGTCCTCTACCATCCACTAGAGTCCATTTAAGCCATATTGACTGCTTCAGTGTCTCCATCCAGCCACCTCATTCTCTGTCATCCCCTTCTTCTTTTGCCCTCAATCTTTCCCAGCATGACGCTCTTCTCCAGGGAGTCCTTCCTTCTCCTTAGGTGGCCAAAGTATTTGAGTTTCCTCTTCAGCACCTGGCCTTCTACAGAGCAGTCAGGGTTGATCTCCTCTAGGACTGACCAGTTTGTTTGTCTTGCAGTCCAAGGGACTCACAGGAGTCTTCTCCAGCACCAGAGTTCAAAGGCCTCCATTCTTTGGCGCTCAGCCTTTCTTATGGTCCATACATTGCAACCGGGGAAACCATAGCCTTGACTTTATGCACTTTTGTTGACAGGGTGATTTCCCTGCTTTTTAGTATGCTTTCTAGATTTGCCATAGCTTTTCTCCCCAGGAAAAAAAGTGTCTTTTAGGCTATGTCAAAAAACCAGTTGGAATGATGATTTGATTTAAGAATTATTTTTTAGAAAAGATGCCTAGCTGCATTCCAAGCATTGACCAATAAGTGAAGAATTCATTAGATTGGAGAACACATGGGACAAGATTTCTTTTTACAAACAAGATACTCAGTGGAATCTATATACAATAATACAATAATACAATAGCAGAGTTGGAAGGGACCTTGTAGGTCTTCTAGTCCAACCCCCTGCGTTGGCAGGAACCTTATACCATTTCAGACAAATGGCTATCTAACATCTTTTTAAAGACTTCCAGGGTTGGGGCATTCACAACTTCTGGAGGCAAGCTGTTCCAGAGGTTAATTGTTCTTACTGTCAGGAAATTTCTCCTTAGTTCTAAGTTGCTTCTCTCCTTGATTAGTTTCCACCCGTTGCTTCTTGTCCTGCCCCCAGGTGCCTTGGAGAATAGTTTGACTATTCCCTCTTCTTTGTGGCACCCTCTGAGATATCGGAACACTGCTATCATGTCTCCCCTGGTCCTTCTCTTCATCAAACTAGACATACCCAGTTCCTGCAACCGTTCTTCATATGTTTTAGTCTCCAGTCCCCTAATCATCTTGGTTGCCCTTCTCTGCACTCTTTCCAGAGTCTCTGATACATTAAATGTATAAGATTAAATCTGATACATTTAATGTAAGGATCTGAATTGTTAAGGTGAGTGGCCTGGGAAGCTACACGATTCAGAGGTAACACCACTGAATAAAGCTCTCTCAATTTCACGAATTCCCCAAAATTGGCATTTGATCAACATTTGAGCAGACCACTTGCAAGATATTCAAGATCTAGCTTGCAGGCCTATTAATTGCAGGCAATTTTAATAATCCCAATGATCATATTGCTTATGTTGGTTTCATGTAGATGAACAACAAAAGGGAAGAGATAGTTGAGGCCTGTGCATGCCCACCACCACCTAAGTAAGCCATATTTCTTGTTTTTTCCATCTCTGTTTGGATATAGAAGGGAATTGTAATTGAACTTCAAGATTCTGTTATTTTTATAGCTACTTTCAACAAGAGAACTTGTGGCTCCTTCATTCCTGTGGAGTTGATTCTTGGTCTGGGCTGGTGGGCTTGATGTTGCATGGAATGCTTAGACAAAAACATTAAAATTTCCCTCTTCCCAAGCAATCAAATAAAGGTCGAAGCAATATGGAAAAGAACTGCACATATTCCAGTTTAAAGTATGCTCCTAAACATTAGAAATATCTTGAAGGAAAGTTTCCTTATTAGCATCTAAAAAGAATCCATCACGGACATAACACCAAATATAAAAAGTGATTAGCATTATGCTATGTATTGGAATAATGTCATTTCAGACACCAAGAGAATCACCTCTTTATGCTACGAGGAAAATGCACATTTATTTTCCATAAAAGATGTGGAAAGATTCAGTCAGCCAGCAGTGGGATTTTAAAAAGACGCATAAGCTTCTATTTAAAAATGAATTGCAGAAACACCTAGAGATAATAGGTCTCTTTGAGATGAGTCGTGACACAGATTTAAGGTGGTTTAAAATGAAAACAAACAAAACCTCCCCTTATTTCAATATCTGGAATCTAAAAAGCATATTTAGTGATGAATTGTGGTAGCCGGCTTTTGACTCAATAAATGATCCTTCGTCCCAGTGGTGTAAAGGGTATTTTCAAATATATCTGCTCAGGAATCAATATTCCAAACTCAGGTTTTCAACATAAATCAGTAATTCTATAAAACACAATAACCCTTTGCTGAAACCAATGGATTGCATTTCAGATATAAAATGTCTTGTATTTATGCTTCAATCGGAAGAGCTAAAATGTTTCTAGGAAAATAACGTAAGGGGATTCTGGGAATTGGTGAACACTTTCTTTTCCCCATTAATAGAAAAAGGTTTCCATGATGGATTTTTAAAATGATCCTAATTGTTCCTTTGAACACCTTTGGTTTAGCAAACTGGTTTTAGATTTCTTTTGTAGGCCATATCCATATTGAATATGTGTGTGTGTGTAGTGTGTGTGTGTGTGTGTGTGTGTGTGTGTGTGTGTGTGTGTGAGAGAGAGAGAGAGAGAGAGAGAGAGATGTTTTTGAGCTGATCAATAAATAAGTCAGGGAGACTAGTATAGAACTATTTCAAGCTTTTTAGCTCTCATCAGCTAGCCATACCCTTACTGGGATTTGAACCGGGGCTGTATTACACGCTAGGCAGGAGCCTTAGCCATTAGGTCTCTGGTGATGAGCTGAAAGGCAGAAAAGGAGAGCAGTATGCTTCCTCTCTTAATTGGGCTTAACAGGGTGTTGTGACACAAGCATATACTCATTACCAGAAACCATCTAGACAGAAAGCTAGAGTTCCGTGTAATTTTTTTTTATATGTGTGTGATTTATTGATCAGCTCAAAAATGTAACACACATAAAAAAAATTACACAACGGAAATCATAACTTTCTGTCTAGATAGTCTCTGGTGATGAACCGAAAGACAGAAAAGGAGAGCAGTATGCTTCCTCTCTTAATTGGGGCTTAACAGGGTGTTGTGACACAAGTATATACTTAACCTCCAGTCTCAGCTGATCAGGAAAATAACCTGGTGGCCTAATGGTTAAGGTTCCTGCCTAGCATGTAATACAGCCCCAGTTCAAATCCCAGTAAGGGTATGGCTAGCTGATGAGAGCTAAAAAGCTTGAAATAGATCTATACTAGTCTCCCTGATTTATTTATTGATCAGCTCATAAACCTAACATACATACACACACACACACACACATATCCATTTCAAGAAAGGACTTTATATAATTATTCAGATAGATGAACTCATGATGTATCTGGCTAAATATTCATAGGATGTCTTTTCACTTCTTTTTGTAATGTCAAGATTGCCATTCCTGCTTTCAATACTTGCAAACTATTTATTTGATTAACCACACAAATAAAAGTTACAATATTTTCAGTATTCATTCCTGTATCTCTTTTTAGAGTGTTTAATGAAATTTCTAACAAATCCTCCATTCATCCATAACTAAACAACACTTAATTCTCTCTGGTTGCTCTTGCATAATACAATAAATTGGTTGAGTAGTTTGTGGCTAGTCACAGTAGCTAGCACCATTAATTAATGATTCATTGTGTTATGTGAATCAGGACAATTCAATAATTCAACACTGTTGTGAAATATGCTGCCACCTCCTATATCACGTAAAGCTAATATTGATTTATATATTCATCTATTCTAAAAAAAATTCTCCTGTACATTAAAGTAAGAGTTGTGTACTACTTAATTTGGAATAGTCCTTTGGGAAAATTGATTGTTTGGGAAAAAAGAAAATGGTATATTCTTATTACTATACAGCTGAAAAAGATTTAGAAAAAAAAAAAAGAATAGTACAGGTTTACAACTCAGATTAAGTCAGAAGAAAAGAGTATTAAAATCATGAGGTAAGAAACTGCCCTCCCTTACAAAAAATAGAAGTTTGCAGATTTTCTAAAAACTGAGAAAATAAAAGATTGACAGAGTTGGAATGGACAGGTGGTCTTCTGGTCCAATCACCTGCTGAGGCAGAAAATTCTATACCATTTCAGACAAATGGTTGTCCAATCTCCTCTTAAAAACTTCCAGTGTTGGAGCATTCCCAATTTCTGGAGGCAAGTTGTTCCTCCATGTAGATGCAGTTCCATTGAGGACTACATATTGAGGTCAGCCAATTATGAATCTATCTGGTAGGGATGTTATTTAACTCACATATTTCTATCTTATCAAGCAGTAGGCTGTGGACTACTTTATGGAATGCCTTAATGAAGTCCAAGTAAATTATATCCACAGCATTTCTCTGATCCAATAATTTTGACACTTTGTCAAAGAAGGCAATGTTTTCATCTCTTTTTACTGCATTTACATATAAGCAGATAAAATATAAGTACATTCTCGTGAAATAACTTACTCTTCCTCCTCCTCTTCCTGCGGTGTGAACAAGATGAGCTATTGTACCTTTGGTGATTAAAAGGAAGAGACAAAAAACATAATTAGCATGTTTTCGGAATGTGAGAAACCCTGAATGCAAATGTAGTATGATTCAGCTGCTGTTTTTCTTCCAAAAATATATAAATTGCTCTTTCAAGTCCAAACAAATTCAGGAACAGAATCACAGGTAAGCTATAGTTAGGTTTACCTGTTGTCTTCCCTCATGCTCTCAAAACTCTTACACGGTGAAATGAATGAATAGATAATCCATAGAAAAGTTGTTCTGAGTGCTAGAAGCACACTGCAATTGCAATACATAGGCAACAAAATTTAAGCCAATTTAAGGAGAAAGAAATGATACAATTCTGCTATGTTTTCAACATATAATATTAAAGTTTCTGGGGTTCCAGCTGTCAAAACCCCCATATTTTTAGGGCTAATTGTGTAACTAAAATTAATAAATATCAGATTGTCTACTTGATATATCACACTTCCCTTTCTATCCTGGTCTGTTCTTTTTTTTCTTCCTCTCTTGCTGCAGATTATTTTTAGACTTCTATCTTCATCTATATCTATATCGAGATAGATATAGATATAGATGTAGATAGATATAGATATATAAACTGTTCAGAAATGTTTCAGATCAGCAGTGGAAATTGGAGATAGCATACCTTGAGGGAAGCAGTATTGTGTCTTAGAAGATATCATCAATTCACAGGCTAAAGGAAAAGCTTGTTATTGATAGATGTATGTCTAAGGATAAAAATAAAGAATTTAATTTAATTTATTTCAATTTGTATACCGCGCCTATCTCCATCGCGGTGCACAGGGGAATAAAAAATCACAATAAATAACAGCAAATATGATAACAATAATTAAAAATAATTAAATTAAGAAACCTGTGCTAAAAATTCCCATTAATAAAAACCCACCATCCATTTACCCATTGGCTAGAGCTGTATCGCACCTGAGGTCTAAACTCTAAGCTAGACCAGCTTGCTGGAAAAAGTATGCCTTGAGTGAGCGGCGAAAGAGAGGAAGGTCCATGATGGTACGAAGTTCGGGGGGTAGGTCGTTCCAGAGGGCCGGCCCTGCCACAGAGAAGGCCCTACCCCTGGGTACCACTAGCCGGCATTGACCGGTGGTTGGCACCCTGAGGAGGCCCTCCCTAAGGGAGCGAATCAGTCGGTGGGAGGTATGTGGCATGAACTACTCCGCACCCTATTGTCTTATAACAAATCAAAGTTTTAAACTATGGGTTTTAAATTTATTTTAAGCAGGGTCTTGATTTAATTTAGTTATTGTTTAGTAATATTTTGTATTTATGTATATTTATTTTAAATCTCTGTTCGCTGCCTCGAGTCCCTTTGTGGTGAGATGGGTGCGGGTTACAAATATGAATAATAAATAAATAAATAAATAAATAAATAAATAAATAAATAAATAAATAAATAAATAAATAAATAAATAAATAAATAAATAAATAAACAAACAAACATTATAGAGAGAGAAGTTATTGAATCCTGCTGAATCAGTTACTTGTGTGTGTTTTCTGAATGTGATTGCTGCACATCCTTGCAGCAAATAGCAAACAGCCAGGTCAGCTTCAGCACATTATTGCACCCCAATTCAGCATGAGCAGCTGATTGGCAGGTGGATCGGCCTCCCAGAAGACCCCCAATCAGCTGTTCCAGGCTGCAGGGATTGCCACCAACCACTGTCTCCTCGGTATCTCACATTTTTGACTACATTCTGTGTATAAGACCCAAATTTTCACTCTCTTTTTAGAGGGTGGGGAGAATTGCGACGTATACTTTGAAAAAATATGGTATATGCTTTTAAAATAAATAAATTTTAAAAATAAATTGCAGGTAGTTCTCAATTTACAACAACAATTAATCCCAGAATTTCTGTTGCTATGTTTGTTAAGTGAGTTTTGCTCCATTTTGCAACCTTTCTTGCCACAGTTGTTAAGTGAATCACTGCAGTTGTTACGTTAATAGCATGTCTGTTAAATGAATCTGGTTCCCCCGTTGACTTTGCTTGTCAGAGAGTCGCCAAAGCGGATCACATGACTCCAGGACACTGCGACCGTCATAAACAGGAGCCACTTGCCCAGCGTCTTAATTTTGATGCTGCATGTCTGATGATGATGATATCATCAAAAATGGCTATAAGTCACTTTTTTCAGTGCTGTGAAAAGACAATCTGTAAAAAAAAAAAACTTAACATATTGCAATACAATAATACAATACAATAGCAGAGTTGGAAGGGACCTTGTAGGTCTTCTAGTCCAACCCCCTGCGTAGGCAGGAACCTTATACCATTTCAGACAAATGGCTATCTAACATCTTCTTAAAGACTTCCAGGGTTGGGGCATTCACAACTTCTGGAGGCAAGCTGTTCCAGAGGTTAATTGTTCTCACTGTCAGGAAATTTCTCCTTAGTTCTAAGTTGCTTCTCTCCTTGATTAGTTTCCACCCATTGCTTCTTGTCCTGCCCCCAGGTGCCTTGGAGAACAGTTTGACTCCCTCTTCTTTGTGGCACCCTCTGAGATATCGGAAGACTGCTATCATGTCTCCCCTGGTCCTTCTCTTCATCAAACTAGACATACCCAGCTCCTGCAACCGTTCTTCATATGTTTTAGCCTCCAGTCCCCTAATCATCTTGGTTGCTCTTCTCTGCACTCTTTCCAGAGTCTGGATCCTCCAATCTTAATCCTAAAATCCCCAAGTCATTTGTCCTGTTTTCCTGGTCCCTCCAACTAGAAATCCATTTGAGTTACTTTCTTTTCACCCTATTTCTGCCTTTACTGTTGTTGTTATTATTATGGTCCTTTTGGAATCTGTCATGGTTGGATACATTTGTCTTCTTTGCTGTTCCCCACCTCCAATAGAAATATGATAGCATTTTTCTTCTGTTGGACATTGAAAAAGACCTTTTTGGTAGTCAAGGAGCCAGAGAAGGGAATAGAAGTGTTGGAGCAGAGGTGTAATGAACAGGGTTGAACAAAGTGAAATATGTATGTTAGACTTTGGGAGAAGGCAGTTGTGGGAGACCTAAAGCCCCCTTTTCCTGCTTTTTCTCATAGCTTCATTTTCTCTCTCTTTTCTGTTACTTGATTGATCAATGGAAGGAAGGCTGCTGATGTTAGGAAGCCTCTCTGCATAATTCTGAAGCAGGAATGCACGAGATGCCAGGCGTGGAAAAAGTAGATAGAGAGAATTTTGTATTCTCCAGATAGGTGACAGTTAGTGAACTGCTAAAACCTTGATAAAGGAATTTGACAAATTAGTTGCTATTTCTTAAGACGTCTCTGATGATTGATCACATAAAAGAAGAGCAGTAAGCTCTTAATCACAGGAGCAATTAAAAATAACTGGTAATTGGGACTATGAATTTTGATTACTATTGGGGTTATAATGAATATTTTAATAGCACATGTAATACAGATTAAGCCTCTGTATCTACAGTAAGCACAGGCAAATGCAAATTTCATATGGGAGAGCTTAACACATCTACAGGTTGTTACTTATTGATTAGTACCCACCTATAGCATTCTTATCAATAGCCATAGATTTTTAAAATCATCTTGAATCTCTCTCTCTCTCTCTTTTTATTATTGGCATTGACCTGAAATAAATAAAGAAATAAAATTCCTGATTGAATGCTGTACTGAATAAGGTCTTTATGTACTTGAATCAGTTACTTTAGATACGCTATAGATGTCAAGGCCATCTCCACGGAGACCCATAATAGTCGGCGGGAGGGACTTCTACAACTCACAAAATTGCTTCGTTGGGGAATGTGACTGATGGCACACTTTGGGGGGGAGTAAGGGAATAGGGTCACAGCTGGGGCGTGAATTAAGTAAGGTCAGAGTTGGCTTCACTTGGAACATGCCAATGTGAAGCTCCTAATAAATAACTGGATTTCTTTTGAAGCTTGGCTCGAGGCTCATGAGTTAGGGTCAGAACCCTGACAATAGGCAGGCCATATCTGGGATGAAAACTCCAACTGATTACAACAAAAAAGTTACAGGTTTTTTTTTTTTTAATATCTCTTTGTTTTCAGCTAATTGTTATCTGGATTTTTTTGCAGTCTGGAATTTCTAGTTCTACCTTATTAGACCTAATATATTTTTCTTGTGTCTACAAGCTTTTGGGTCAGCATTGACTTTTGATGACCATCTGGATAAATGTCTTCAGTTTTCCTGCAAGATATTGAAAGTGGTTTGAAATTCTCTGCTTCCTAGAGTTGAGAGGGAGTTACTGGTCCTGCTGATTTTATACCCAAGGAAGGACAAGACCTCACAGTCCTCAGTGCTTTAACCTCTATACCACATACCTAAGCTAATAATATGAACAGGCTGAGGGGAATCCCAACGGATACCTGCATATAAAAATTATAAGGAAAAAAAACCCTTAGAAGTAGGAGGATCCTCCCAAAATAGACATATGAGGACATATTATGCTCAAATGCTATTAATGTAGATTTATCCTGTATCTGAGATGTAATAGATCCAATATATCCTCTCTTATTAAAGACCTCATTTGAAGTTTTTTTGACATCAAGAATTCCTAATAAAAATGACCGAGAGGCAATCTAATGCTGAATTGTATTTGCATTACCTTAAATTCATTAGAATGGAGTGGAATGGAATGGAAATGAATAGAATAGAATAGAATAGAATAGAATAGAATAGAATAGAATACAGAAACGAATAGAATACAGAAACGAATAGAATAGAATGGTATGGAATGGAATGGAATGGAATAGAAAACAGAACAGAACTTTGGAGGTCTTATAGTCCAGCTCCCTGCTCAAGCAGGAGAACCTATACCATTTCAGATAAGTGACTGTCTAGTCTCTTCTTAAGAAACACCCACAAATTCTGAAGGCAAACTATTCCACTGGTTAATTGTCCTCACTGTTAGGAACTTTCTCCTTAATTCCTGGTTGCTTTTCTCTTTTATTAGTTTCCAACCATTGTTCCTTGTCCTGCTCTCTGGTGCTCCAAAAATACTTGGGTGAAAGATTTCCCCTTAATGAAAGCAGGAGATTCACTACTGAAAAAGCCAATAGAAGGGCTTCTTCTTGGTATTTCAGATTTAATTATACAATAAGCCAATAAGACTGGCTTATGGAGATATGATTATACAACGAAAGGTGTATGGATATAATATACTTTTTGTCTCATAATTACTATAAATAAATATAAGAACATCATATTCTATCCATCAGAATTTCACCCACATCTTCTCTTCTTTGTAAGCATATTTTTAATGGAGAGGGCGCGCAATTTGGGTGTCCTCCTGGATTCCCGGCTGTCTATGGAGGACCATGTGGCAGCCGTGGCCAGGGGGGTGTTTCATCAGGTATGCCTGATGTGCCAATTGCGCCCCTTACTGGACCGGGCTGCCCTTTGCACAGTCACTCAAGCACTCGTGACATCCCGGCTCGACTACTGCAACGCTCTCTACATGGGGCTTCCCTTGAGGTGCACTCGAAAGCTACAGCTAGTTCAGAATGCGGCCGCGCAGGTAATAATGGGAGCTTCGAGATACTCCCATATAACACCTATCCTGCGCAAGCTGCACTAGCTTCCTGTGGTCTTTTGGGTGCGCTTCAAGGTTCTGACAACCATCTTTAAATCGCTCCATGGCTCGGGGCCTATTTACATGCATGACCGTCTCCTGACCCATACATCCCCACGGCCGATCCGCTCCCACAGAGAGGGCCTTCTCAGGGTGCCGTTGGCCGGGCAATGCCGTCTGGCGACACCCAGGGGAAGAGCCTTCTCTGTGGCAGGCCCTGCCCTTTGGAACGACCTCCCTCCTGAACTTCGTACCATCTCAGACCTCCGCCTCTTCCGCCAGTGTCTAAAGACACATCTTTTTCAGCAAGCCGGCCTAGCCTAACCTCCCGCTGGGCTATTTTAGATAGTTTTAAATTGGGGTTTTAATTTGGTTTTAGCATAGCATTGTCTAATTTAATATGCTTTTAAATTTTGTATATTTTGTTTTATATGTTTTTAAATTCCTGTGCGCTGCCCTGGGTCCCTCGTGGAGAAGGGCGGGATATAAATCGAATTAAAATAAAATAAAAATAAAATAAAATCCAACATCTTCTTAAAAACGTCCAATGATATGGCAAAGAACTTCATAGAAACTTTCTATAAGATAGGGTCTTATTACAGATGGTGAGTTGCTTTAAAATCAAAGCAAGAACATGAAATTCCAGTTCATAAATCAAGCGCAGTTGGATTTGTTACATTCTTGAACATGTAACAAATCACTGAACTTTATTTTTCCTTATTCAGACTGTGATTGATTTGGGGTGCATTTACATTTTCTTTACCTGCATGACTAAGCAACCAAACACTGTTATTTTTGTGCATGCCCAAATATTGATTGGGAGACTGTTCACTTTTTGAACAAAATGAAAACTTTGGTTTGCAGTGCCTGTGAGTAGACTAACTATACTTTAACACTTTAATTGCTTTTCTTCAAAGCAACTTTCAAGCAGTTGGAGATATCAATCCATAGAACAATCAGTTGTTTAATCCAGACACTCCCAAACTTTCTGATATTCCAGTTTCCAAAATGACAAATGATTTATGTTACTCTCCTGTGAATTAAACGAATTATTTCCTTGAGTAAGACAAATAGACTGCTTAATTTTAATAAATGTCTAAGGAGATTCTCAGTCATCCAGGTCTTGGTTGTCCCAAAGATTCTTGTTTCAAGAGCTAACTGGACTTTCAGGTTTTTTCTTTGAAGAGGTTTCAAGTCTCATCCAAGAAGCTTCTTCAGCTCTGACTGGATGGTAGGAATTGGAAGGATTTATACTCCTTGCAGAGTATAATTTTAATAAGTATAATATAAGATATCAAATAAATACTGGTGGAATCTTAGAAGTTTATGCAAGTGTTTCAGTGGAAAAAATCACATTAAAATGAAATAAATCCATGGTTGTTTGATTACTGAGAAGAATGAGGGAATCATTTCCATAATTTCTGGAATGTAGATATATTTTGAAGACAGGTGTTCTCGTTCACCAAAGGGAGGGTGGGGAGGAAGTGTTTCTCTGGATTAAATCAGCTTCTCTTAAATTCCTCTTAAATGCTGTAGTTTGCAAAACATTGCCAGTGCTTTCGGTATTTTGATTTCCAGAGCTTTCTCTGCAATTTCCTTTTGGAACATCATTGTCCCAAGATTAACTTGGCCCTGTCCCTTTTGGCTTTTTATAAAGCCTTGAAAACTTGGCTTTGCACTCTGTCCTGGGGCCTTGATTGTATGGACAAAAGGTCAAGCTGTGTCCAGCAGCTATGGGCTTTTATTCTTGCCTAATGTTACATATATTGTGTTTTTATTTGTTTTGTTGTAAGCCACTTGGAGACATGTAAATGCGAGGTGGGTTTCAATTATTGGAAGAAATATCCATCTGGGTCACTTCCAAGAAAGACACTGGAAGCATGGAGGCTGATTGGAAAGATGGCTTCTTGAGGGACAGGATCCCATGAGTTTGAGGTCCTGGTGCAGCTGAACACATGGAGAGTGAGAGTTATTTATTCCCTCTCTTGGGTCTTGCCCTTGAGCTTCCTGTTCCTGTGGCAAGAGCATGCATTCTATTGCTTACTGTAGTCAGACTCCCATATGGCCAGGTGGGGTCAGTTCGTCTGAATCAAGTTTGAAGCCTGCTGGTTGATGCAGTGAGGAGCCTTGAAATGGTGTTGGGCCATTCCTAATGGACACCCTAATGGCTATCCTGGTTTGGATCTTGAGTGAAGGCTGATCTTACCGTTCTACCTAATTCTGCCTTTGTTCAAAATATCCTGTCTTGAATAAATTACCAAATCTGCATTTCTAAAAGCTGGCCTCAGCTTAGTATGTGCTTGTGGCAGGGCACTGTGACTCTGAGTTTCTGTCTCCCTTAAGATTTCTATTTCTCTTTTAGGGGAAATATAATATTTTGCCTTTTTAACATTTCCTAAAATATTTCATTCTCCTGGGAGAGGGGTGGGTGATAAGTTTCTACACTGTATAAATTGAAAATAGAAAAGCATGCTCCAAAAGAAATTGTGAAGAAAACATGCCTGGAATCTCTTCCTATGCCAATTTGCAACCCACCAGAAGGAGCAACCTATATAATGAAAAACACTGGCTTCATCTTTGGTAATAACCATCATTGTCCTAGTACAGGGGTCTGCAAAGTTGGCTCTTTTAAGACTGGTGGACTTCAACTCCCAGAAATCCCCAGCCAGCTTTGCTGGCTGGGGATTTCTGGGAGTTGAAGTCCACCAGTCTTAAAAGAGCCAACTTTGCAGACCCCTGTCCCAGTATATAAATATTCAAAGTAACAACACAGTAGATCAATGACTTTTGTTGCTGTAACATTAGATTTGATACTCAGCAGCCAAGTCATAAATTATTACGAATTTGGTCCAGTCACTAATTTTTAATTAAATGCTTCCAGAAAAGTAGAAGGGAAGCACTGTAGTCAGCGGCTCTGCCATTGGATAATTGAGAATAGGAAGAGAGTATAAACAGAGTTGTTTCTATTTAGAAACCAGACACCTTTGGCTTTTTCTAATTATCAGCTAATTAGCACCAGGCTTGTGAGCCATTTCCTTCCCAGGTAGATGTGAGAATTACCTGTTTCTGCTTTCTTGCTCTCTTCCCCCAGTTCCATATTTCATTCCATATCATGTTTTTAGATCACAGAACTGAGAGGGATTATTTTACTGGTAAGCTGATATAGGAATCTTTCATTACAGAGCAAGAAATAAATAACAGATAAATATGCGTTAACTATACATTAGGGATGGAAGCAATAAGACAGGGGTATAGCAACCAAGTCAAATGGGGAACATAATTTTCTTCCTTTAAGCATTTCATTCATCTTCCTTTAATGAATGAACGCAAAGCCAACTTGACAAAATCTTGGGAACACAAGATAAAAACTTGAGCTTATGACCTGTCATAAAAGTATTT
This sequence comes from Rhabdophis nuchalis, assembly GCA_039707465.1. NCBI lineage: Eukaryota > Metazoa > Chordata > Lepidosauria > Squamata > Natricidae > Rhabdophis > Rhabdophis nuchalis. The sequence goes on from CM077656.1 coordinate 12,528,801, forward strand.
CCTTTCCACAGTAAGATGTTCTTCTGAAATCGTGATATAAAGAGATTAAGGTGATAGACGATGACAGATGGATTAAACAGCTACAGATCTTATTTTGCTGGTGAAATGTACAAGACACAAAGTTGTTTGGAACTTTTAACTTAAAGTTCACATAGTAAAGGTTGCTGAAGCTCTAGATCAGGGGTTCCCAAACATGGCAACTTTAAGACTTGTGGATTTCAACTTCCAGAATTCTCCAGCCAGCTATTCTGGGAGTTGAAGTCCACAAGGCTTAAAGTTGCCAAGTTTGGGATCCCCTGCTCTAGATGACCTTCAAAGTTACTATCAGGTATAGTCTGATTTCTTTAAAGACTTAAACTGACATTAAAAACAGCTCTTAATGGAACTTACTTGACATTATAATGAAAGTTTTAAAGCTTTTGCACATAGCAGTTTCACTAAATTAGTTAACTATGCCTACTCAGGACTGAATTAATGTTCATTAATTATATATTAGGGTTTACTTTGTTTAGATTTCTCTACAAATAATATAGCCAATCGATCTGCAGTTAACAATGCTACTCAACTCTTTCCCTTAGACAGACACATGTCTTACTTGGAAATAAGTACCAATCTGCTGGAGCCTAAATATATTTTCAGAGTAAATATAATAAAATGAGCATCTGTAACTGTGTACATGACCAGCTGTTTATACGATCTATTTTTTTTATTTGCAGTGCTAGGTTCCTCTCAGTCCAAGTACTCATAACAGCCTACTACAATTTAAAAGGTTGCTTCCCCTCACAGATACGTGCTAGTCATTCCTGACTCTAGGAGGCAGTGCTCATCTCTGTTTCTAAGCTGAAAAACCAGCATTGTCTGAAGATGTCTCTGTGGTCATGTGGCTGGCATGACTAAACACTGAAGGCGCATGGAACACTGTTACCTTCCCACCAAAGGTGGTTCCTATTTTTTCTACTTGCATTTTTACATGATTTCGAACTGCTAGGTTGGCAGAAGCTGGAACAAGTAAGGGGAGCTCACTCTGTTACGTGGCGCTAGGGATTTGAACTGCCAAACTGTTGTCTTTTCTGATCGACAAGCTCAGCGTCTTAGCCACTGAGCTACCTACAATATGAAAGCTAACAAATTAACATTTATTTGAGAGGGATGAAGCTGCAGAAAGAGGGTTGGGCTTTCCTATGATGTCATTCACCTCTCTTCTGTATTGATCCCAGGCAAGCAAGTTATTGGTTGGTTTTGCTGAGTGGGAAACATTGGGAACAATTCTTGTTTTAGCCAGTGCTGAACAGTAATATTTCTACAAGTTCTGGTTTGTTTTCTTTGAGATTCTGACAGCTTTTCTATCCTGACTTCAGATAAGTCGTTTCAAAAGTGTTGTGTGAAGCTCCGCCATGTTATACATAATTCTATTCAAGGTTTTGAAAAAAGAGATTAAAAACTCATACAGATTAATGGAATGTGAGAAAAAGAAAAGGGAAAAGAGCTCAAAAAGAAAGCTAAAAGTGAAAAAAAGAAAAAAGAAAAAATAGAAAAGAAAAAGGATGCAAAAATGGAGCTTCCAATCATTTTTCCTGCAGTTATAAGCACAATTGTAAATTTATCTCTTACTCTAAAGTTACATGATAACTTTAACCCTAACCCTTTTCATAATCTATCTCACAGATGGCTAACATTTTTGTCGTCACATACTATTGCATGTGCGTGTGCCCACACCCATAATGCAATGCGTTTGTGACACTCCCATGTTCCCTGCCCCTGCGCATCCACGTGTGACCCTCCCATGCTCCCTTCCCCCTGTGTATGTGTGCACCCCGTTGTGGACCTAGCAGACCTCCTTGAGGCCTCCTGGGATCAAAAATGGGGCATGGTGGGTGCTGCCCCCCTATTCTCCCCCCGCCCCATGCATGCATGCACAATTCCCCATACACATGTCTCCTGTATGTATCCTGCCCCCTATGCATGCGCAACAGAGACCCAAAAATCAGCTGGCCAGCAGGAGGTGCACACGCATGCATGGTGGTGCTGAGCTAGGGCGAAAACCCATCCTTCTTGTTTTAACTAAATACAATCAAATCAACAATGCAATCCAAGTAAGAGATTGTTTTAGCCTCTTCCATTTCAAAAACTTTCCAGTCTGTTAGAACGATAGTTAAGTATATAATATATGATACATAGTGCAGTGGGAGTCAAACACAAGTGTACATCGCTTAAGGTCCTGTTTTCCAGGAGAGAAAGAGAAAAGAGAGAGAGAACCTAAAAATACAGCCTTTGGCCTCCTGCCAAGTAAATCACCTAATGGATAAATGTGAGATTCAAGGTAGGACTTCCAGAATAACAAGGCAGGACTTTTAGTAACAACTTTGAAAACAGAAATCAAATCTATAGGGAAGATTTGTAGATCTATAGATTCTTGATTCCTGTTCCTTAGATCTATATCTAAGAATTAAAAGAAGAACACCCATGTCTCAGATAATTCAAGGTAGTGACAATGAAGCTCAATGAAGCTGTCAACCCAGTGTGCCGCAGCAGTGAAAAAAGCAAACTCATTGCTAGGGATCATTAGGAAGGGTATAGAAAATAAGTCAGCAAGTGTTATTTTGCCTCTTTATAAATCTATGGTGAGGCCCCATCTGGAGTATTGTGTACAGTTCTGGTTACCATACCTTCAGAAGGACATTATGAAGGTCGACGCCCAGGGGAAGGGCCTTCTCTGTGGCGGGCCCAACCCTCTGGAATGACCTTCCCCCCGACATCAGAACAACTACGGACCTCCGCTCCTTCCGCCAAAAGCTCAAAACATACTTTTTCTGCTTGGCCGGCCTAGGTTAGTCTCTACCTTTAGGGTGTAGGAATTTTAGTGTGGTAATTTGGGGATTTTAGCGCAGGGACAATGTTAATTTAATTCGTTTTTATTCATCATATTTATTTATCTTATGTATGTATGTTTATAGTATTTTAAATTCTTGCCCTGTGCACCGCTCCGAGTCCCCTTGGGGAGAGGATGCGGTATGCAAAATAAATTTATTATTATTATTATTATTATTATTATTATTATTATTATTATTATTATTATTATTATTATTATGGAAATGGAAAAGGTGCAGAGGAGGGCAACCAGAATGATGAGGGGGCTGGAACACCTTCCTTACCATCTGAGGCTGCAACGGCTGGGCCTCTTCACTCTAGAACAACGGCACCTGATTGAAGTCTACAAAATCATGCACGGTGTGGACAAAGTAGAAAAGGAAAAACTGTTTTCCTTATCGCACAACACTAAAACTAGGGGGCACTCCATGAAACCTTTGATAGCTAGACCTCAAACAAATAAAAGGAAGTACATTTTCACCCAGAAGATCACTGGTCTATGGAACTCCCTGCCAGAAGAAGTGGTGACAGCTGTCAGCCTCGACACCTTTAAGAAAGAATTAGAGGAGTTCATGGAGAACAAGGGTATCAATGGCTATCATTATGGATGCCCTCCGGGTTGGAGAGATAGGCAAGATATTTCTCAATGCCATTTGCAGGGAATCATAAGCAGGTGAAGACATCTGCTTGGGAAGACCCTGAAGCAAATGGTGAGCCACTGTGTGAGACAGAATGCTGGACTGGATGGGCTGTGGCCTGTTCCAGCAAGGCTGTTCTTAAGTTCTTAAGGTATTTTATGGGGAATGTGAACTTGTGAATAAGATGGTGCTTTCCATCCTTTCCTGTAATCCTGTAAAAAAACAACAACCCTGTAATCCATTTTTTTGCCACATCTTTCTCCATCTTTTTATGATCTCAAAAATGAAGGTATAAATATGAGCTGGGTGAGTTGGCCCTACTTGGGAATGTGGTTTTCTCCTCCTTCATTAATTTTCTTTGCTATTGAAACTCACACGAACGGCCAGAGAGAAATAGAGATCATTTAGTTCCCTTATAAATGGCTGTTTGTGAAATTGTATGGAGTCAAATAATTGGTCCATTTGACAGGTGCCGACAATATGTTAAGTGAGAAAAGTCAGCTGCATTTTGAAGCCCTATAATGTGGTGTAATGAACTGGCCTGGGAGGAGAGATTCATAGGAGCAGGAAAAAGGGATCTGACTCCGAGGTCAGGATTTCTCGGTTTATAAAAGTGGCTAGAAGACGAAAGTCCACATTTTTATGAGTAAAATAACAAAGTAAATAAATTCACATGAACAGTAATATTACATTCAGAAGTATATTTTCCTTATTTTTCTGGTGATTAGGCTTGGTGATAGGTTCAGGACTACGGAACCTCAGGTTCAGATTTTTCAGATTTACCCCAGTGAATTGAAAGAGACAAAACCAAACTTTGAAAGGGGTGTGTGTTTGGGTTGGTGGGGGGACAATACCCATAGCCCTGGCAAATTTTAAGGCCTTGATCACATACCTTTTCTAGCCTGGGCCAAGAACCCTACAAAACTTGTTATCCTCACAACAAAGCCTCCATCTCTGTTTCTGAGGCAGGCTGAAGCTGGATCAAAGTATATTTTCCACTGAAAAATAAAATATAACCTCCTACGCAAGTATTCCTATTGATCTGGAAGGGAGGCATGAGAAAGGTTATCTGCATGGCTCCAATTGGCCCATTGAAAGACCCCCTCTCTCCTCTGCACATGAATCTATGAGCATTCTTGTTTATTTCTTCTTAGGTTGCTGGAAAAAGACAAAATCACACAGCAAGCAATGGTTTATTTCTGTCTTTTTAGGTTGGAATAGTGCCCCAACCTATCTAGCTACTGTATTTCTCCCTCTCTCCCTCTACCTACCTACCTACCTACAGTATTTCTTCCTCTCCTTCTCTATCCCTCTACCTACCTACCTACCTCTGTATTTCTCCCTCTCTCTACCCCTCTACCTACCTACCTACCTACCTACCTACCTACCTACCTACCTACCTACCTACCTACCTACTGTATTTCTCCCTCTCTCTACCCCTCTACCTACCTACCTACCTACCTACCTACCTACCTACCTACTGTATTTCTCCCTCTCTCTACCCCTCTACCTACCTACCTACCTACCTATCTACCTACTGTATTTCTCCCTCTGTCCTTCTACCTACCTACCTACCTACCTACCTACCTACCTACCTACAGTATTTCTCCCTCTCCTTCTCTATCCCTCTACCTACCTACCTACTGTATTTCTCCCTCTCTCTACCCCTCTACCTACCTACCTACCTAGTACCTATCTACCTACTGTATTTCTCCCTCTCTCCTTCTACCTACCTACCTACCTACCTACAGTATTTCTCCCTCTCCTTCTCTATCCCTATACCTACCTACCTACTGTATTTCTCCCTCTCTCTACCCCTCTACCTACTTACCTACCTACCTAACTACCTACCTACCTACCTACCTACTGTATTTCTCCCTCCCTCTCTCTATCCCTATAGCTGCCTACCTACATACCTACTGTATTTCTCCTTGCATCTTATGTACAGAGTATTTATGTCATAAAGAATGATATACTACCTGTGGCCCACTGCTCTCTCTGTATCCAACTACCTAACTTTTTTACAATTTTTTACATTTCCGTTGCATGTAACTGGCACAGGTGTGACATCTACACAATCTATATATATCATTGGTGCCGTACTTGAATGGAACGTTGTGTGAAAATTTGGAAGCGATCGGTGCAGTACTTTCGGAGATTAGCGGTTTTGAACAAACTCTTGTTACATTTTTATTTATATAGATAAATAGCAACCTCTGCTGATTTGTTTGTTTGTTTCAATTTAGTAGACCTAATGTTATCCTATCTCCTCGGGTTCTTGTCTTCAAGAATCTTCCTTCCTTCCTACTTCTCTCCCTTTCCCAACATCCGTCCTTGTTTTTACATTTCTTCCCATTATATCCTTTGACAACCACAGTCCCACCATCATGCAAGAGGAGCAGGTTTCCTTGCCTGGTTTGGGATTGTGGCAAGAATTGTGTTGTTCAAAGTGATATCTATTTGTTCAAGAGCCAGAGGCAAGTGCATTACAAGTATATGGGGAAAAGCACAAAGATTAGCTGCTTCCAACATGGAGAAGCTCTCTTTGGAAAGGCTGGAAGAGCCCAGGAGAAGAAAAATTTAACTGTGGCTAGCAGGGATGCCAGATTTATTGGATTAATTCCAACTAAATTGAAATCATGGGTGAATTTTCCACTTCAAAGCATTCGCTGTAGGATCATAACACCAGTTTTATCTATCAATCTGCAGCCCTAAAGTACAAATAGTGATTTTCTTAAGATGTGGCATATAACACTTTCAAGTGTTCAACCCCCCCTACAAAGTCCTTCCAAAATTGCTGCAATATGCTTGATTCCACATCAAGAGAAGCTCCTGAGTCATCATCAAAAGTAGGCTGATGCATAATGTATTGCATTAAATCAGCCTGGAAGTTTTCAGAATATAGATCATGGTGAATAGTTTATGACTGTTCAAAAATAGTTGCAGCTGGTGAACCAGCCAAGTTGGCAAAAAAAGATGACACGGGGCCTCTATAGATCTTGGTGAAGCCCATAATATTTCCTTGCTCTTTTGTTTTTGGCTCTGTCCCTTTTCCTTTGTTTCTGTGTGACTTGGTGAGAATCCTGGACAAGTAAAAATCTGTAACCATTCGTGTTTTTTTTAAATAGATTCCTTGATTTAAGCCAGTATCATATTTGAACAGAAGCTGATGACAGACCTAGTGTCTCTGTGTTTGTTTGTTTTTTTAATAGCACACAACACAACAACATTCAGCAAAAAGGATAAATATAATAAAAATAAATAACAGGCAAGTCCCAACTCCTTTCTGGAGATTTATGCATATATCACTCACATTGGAGATTGCATATTTGTTTCTGAATGAATTCTCAGTGATGGACTTCTCCCCAGTTGGCTGATCTTTCTAAATCAAATGCAAAGAAGCATTTTAAATCAAATACGGTTGTTTCTTCTCTTCTGCTGTGATTGAATGGGCAAGATAAACTCTCCCCTGTGGGGAAAAAAAAGAGGCATCAAAGTGACAGTTGCACCTCCAGCAGTTGCAAAGGAGACTCCCTGCACTCTGACATGCGGGCAGTCCTTGATGAGAAACAAAGAGGAGTGGGGGAAAAGATTAATGCCCTTCTTGACTTCAGCACTCTAAATCCTTCAGGTATTTTAGGAATGAGGCTTGTAACAACTTACTCTGGCTGCATTTGCAGTGACCTGTATGGGTATCTGCTGAGAGTCTGATAGAACAGGCATGAATGATGTCAGGTTTCTCAACAGCCGCCAGCAATGCAGCAGAATTTCAATTAGTCAGGTGACAATCAGCTGCAACCCCTGAGGAATGAGGAACTAGTTCTGATATTGACAGCCCTTCCTGCTGGCTCAAGGAACGGTAACACTACTCATGCCAGATTCAAAAATTCAAATTCAAATTTATTCGATTTATAAACCGCCCCCTCTCCCCAAAGGGACTCGGGGCGGTGTACAAGAAAAATTAAAAAACCATATAAAACATACAATATATACAAAGTTAAAAATGAATTAAATTAAACCTGTACTAAAATTTAAAAACATTTAAAATACAACCCACCTAAGCTAAAATTCCCTAAAGTCTAATATCCATATACGTATTTGGCAGATGTTATATTAAGAGAGTCAAAACTGTTACGCAAGACCAGCTTGCTGAAAGAGATAGGTTTTAAGTGAACGGCGAAAGAGGGGAAGGTCCATGATAGTGCGAAGTTCGGGGGGTAGGTCGTTCCAGAGGGCCGGCCCTGCCACAGAGAAGGCCCTACCCCTGGGCACCGCAAGCCGGCACTGACCAGTGGTTGGTACCCTCAGTAGGCCCTCTCTGTGGGAGCGTATTGGACGCAGGGAGGTGTGTGGCAGGAGACGGTCCCGCAAGTAGCTAGGCCCCAAGCCATGGAGCGATTTGAAGATGGTAACAAGCACCTTGAAGTGCACCCGGAAGGCCACCGGCAGCCAGTGCAGCTCGCGCAGGAGAGGTGTTATGTGGGAGTAATGAGAAGCTCCCATAATCCCCCGCGCGGCCGCATTCTGAACCAACTGGAGCCTCCGGGTGCACCCCAAGGGGAGCCCCATGTAGAGAGCGTTACAATAGTCTAAGCGAGACGTCACGAGTGCCTGAGTGCAGTGCGGAGGGCATCTCGGTCCAGAAAGGGACGTAACTGGCGTACCAGGCGAACCTGGTAGAATGTCCCCAACAATGAACAATGCATGTCCCTGAATGGATGGTTCTTCGGATTTCTTCTCTTCTTCTCTTTGACTTCCAAGGAAGGAATGTCCCCAATGGACTGAAAACATATTTTGCATGGTTTAGTTACTCTGCGAAAGCAAAAGGGGGCTAGCGGAATGTGCCCACTCAACAAAAGAAAGGAACAAGAAGCTAAAAGGTTCATCTCATGTTATCTGTTTCTCTTAAAAAGAAAAATAAATAAATAGGTATAATTTTGCACGGTAGCATTTATATGAACTGGAAGCAATTCTGAGATTTTGCTCTTTTTCCTTCCCCCCCCCCCCATCTATAAGCATTTGCTCCTCTACCTTCCCACTGGTGTTGGGCCTTTAAGAGTGACAGGGAAAAAAATCAGTTAAATAAAGTATTTTCCTCATCGGGGAAAAAATTGGGAGCTGTGGTATCAATGGTTAGAAAAAGTGGGAAAGAAGTGAAGTGAAGAAAAAGATCTTAACTAGAAGGTGGAAAAGGGGTGAATTTATTCAATCTCGCACTGTACTACTGACAGAAAGGAAAGAAACCGCAATGAAACGAGAATGGGGGTACGATGATGGTAATATGTACAAATATATTTGATTTAAAATACCGGAATTTGTATGAATTACGGGTGACAGTGAAAGAAATGCATGAAAAAAAAATATTTTGTAACCAATTGATACACAGTACGTAAAGAAAGAGGTTTTTTTGTGTTGTGTCTGTTTTGAAAACTAAAAATAAAAACTTAATTTAAAAAAAAAGTATTTTCCTCATCTATGTAGAAGGGAAAGCTGTATTTCTTGAAATCTTCTACATTCTCCATATTTTGTGTCAGTAAAGCATGACAACAATCAAACTGGCAGTCATTGGTAAGTGTGTAATTGGGTAGTAATGCATACAGTGGAGATGCATGCATTCACAGTGTATTTTAATATAGTCGTATGAAGCTATGCTCCTTTTTTCAGAGAATGTGTTCCAATTGACTTTCTACAACTTCTTCTCGAGTAGGGATGTCTGGGGGTAGAGAACAAGACTTTTTAAAAAGGTCAGTTGATTGAATGTACAATCAACCCATTTTATGTCTGACTACTCTTGACTGTTTTTGATGTTCTCACCTCATTTTTATTTATTTATTATTTATTTTATTAAATTTATACCCCGCCCTTCTCCTTGTTAGGACCCAGGGCGGCCATAAACCCATTTGAGCCATAAAGATATCCCAGGAGCTCCAGAGGTAAATGATTGGAGTGTTGGTAAATGCAAAAATTGAATCCCTTGTTTTTTAAAATTTCCCTGGATTGGATCTCAAACCAGATCCACCAAGACATCATAGAAACAGCTATGGCAGGGACATCAAACTTGATTTAATTGAGGACTGCATCAGGGTTGTGTCTGAGGGCTGGGGGGTCATGAGGTGTGGCTGGGGGGCTTGGTGGTGTGGCCGTAGTGGGTGTGGTTATGTTGGGCATGACATGGGCTTGTGCTGGGGGGCACCTTTGGTGGCCAAGTGCTAAGGTAGGACTTCCCTCAGACCCTCCCTTACTCTCATTATAATCTTCCTTCCTTCCTTCCTTCCTTCCTTCCTTCCTTCCTTCCTTCCTTCCTTTTCTTATTTTCCTTCCCTCTTCCTTCTCCTTCCTTCTTCCTTTCCCTCTTTCCTTATTTTTCCTTCCTTGCTCTCTTCCTATCTTCCATTATTTTTCTTTGTCTTTCCTTTTTTTCCTTTCTCCTTTCCTGTCCCTTCTCATGGAGAATGAGGGTATCAATGGCTATCATTATGGATGCCCAAGGACACCCTCCGGGATGGAGAGATAGGCAGGATATCTCTCAATGCCATTTGCAGGGAATCATAAGCAGGTGAAGACATCTGCTTGGGAAGACCCTGAAGCAAATGGGGAGCCACTGTGTGAGACAGAATGCTGGACTGGCTGGGCTGTGGCCTGTTCCAGCAAGGCTATTCTTATGTTCCTATGTTCTCACATGCTCAAACGCAAAAAGGAAACATTTGTCCTTTCGTTTTGTTTTTAGTTTGTTTTGATAGGCCTCTGACAGTGAAAATATGTGCAGGCCCCTTGAGCTCCATTTTCAGCCTGGATGGACTCACAGAGATCTTTGCCAGAACCCTAATCCTAACCCCCAAGCTCTGTTTTTGCTAGCAGAAGCACTACAGGCCAGTCCCTTGTTTTGTTCCAGGCTGATCTAAGTGCCCCATGGGCCGGATCTGGCCCGTGGGCCTTGAGTTTGACACTCCTGATCTGTGGTATTCCTCCCTTTTTATAGTCTATAATTGTGGTTTCATGTTTTTGCTTTTCAAACCAAACTGTTGATGAATTGCATGCAGAAGTCAAGTTGAATAGAGATCAGTTGCAATTTTAAACATTCAAATGTTTACATACTGTACTTGAATTTGAACATACATTAAGAACATCATGTCCTTATGCTGCTGCTTGGAGAAACTGGTGCTTTACCTCATATTCGTTTGCATTAGGCAATTCCCATAGTCAAGGATTGGCTCTATTCTTACAAGTTAGGCAACATTAAACCGGTGAGAATGTATCCTTAGTCATCAGGCGATGTATTCATATTTCATGTAGGTTCAATGGAGAATCACTATGTCAACTGGTGCACAATCCTATCTAGATGTTTTAGATCAGGGGTCTCCAAGCTTTGCAACTTTAAGTCTGAAGGACTTCAGCTCCCATTTATTTGTTTTTTGCTTATTTAAACTTTTATTTCTAGGCTGTCTTTTACAGTTATGTTTTTGGTAGGTTGGGCTATAGTTTCTTTTTGCATGAAGACTGATGCAAATAATGAGTTATGCAGCTCTGCTTTCTCTCTGTTGCCTGTTACTTCCTTGCTGTCTTCTCTCTTTAGTGCAGGGGTCTCCAACCTTTGCAACTTTAAGTCTGAAGGAAAGCTGGCTGGAGAAGTCTGGGAGCTGAAGTCCTTCAGACTTAAAGTTGCAAAGGTTGGAGACCCCTGTTTTAGATGGTAACAAAGGGCATGGACAGAACGTCAGAAAAATAAAATAAGAACAATATCTTCCATTTTCTCCTCTGAGGAGAAAACCATGATCTGAGACCTTATTTATAATTCCAGTATGTAAACAATAGCAAACATCAATTCCTCTCCAACAGGAAACCATTAATAAAACACACATGGAGGTATTCTAAAAAAATAAATAAATCAGTCTTAAGGGCCTGCATTCTTTGTCCTGCTGCCTTTTTGCCAACATTGTCATGAGCAATTATCTCTGAAACTTAAAATAATCTTACCACATGGCTGCACCTTGTCACAGGAGCCTGTCATTGTTGCTTCTGAGCGTCATTTATTGTTAGTGATGTTGTAACCATGTGCTGTTCCTTTTAAAGGACCTCTCAATTTTGGTATGCAACATTGAGCTAATAGTCCTGCTTTGCAATTACTCGTTTTTCAAAGCTAAGCCTTGGGGACATTTATGATACAATATAATGCTGAGAAAGATTGAGTTATTTAAAGAAGTGAATGGATGCATTGTGTTGTAAATTTTAATTTTATGCACTGGGGCTTAGGAAGCATTTCAAAGGCCGATGTGATTCTTTTCTTAGATTGAAGTGAATGGCACCACTATATCACTGCAAAAGAAAATTGTGAGGGCCACAATTTTATCCCATCCATCATCATGTTCTTTTGATGTAGCAAAGCAAAAGAACTGTAGTGGAATCGCTTTTTAGACCAGGATATTACAACACAAGCATCAGAATAATATTCCTACTCCCCTGTACCCCCACTGTACCAACACAATACAATTTAAAATGTAACTACTCTGTCTTTGAGTTGTCACCAGTATCTCTGAAGAACAAACTTCAAAGTGATAATGGAGATTTTTACTCAGGAGGAACACCTTTACTCGGGAATATTGAAGTCAGAAGACTATCTTTGCAATAAGCTTCTCTGCTTTAAATTATTTACTTTAAGGATATGTAAGAGATTTGGAAGAAACCCAGTTCATGAAGCAAAAGAGATTTTTTACTACCTGGGAAAACTGTATAGTTTGTCTGCTATATAGTCTAACCTATATAGTTTAAGGGGGCATGATGTCTCAGCAGTTAAAGATGCTGAACTTGTTAGCTAGAAAGCTGACAGCTCAGGTTTGAGACCCGAGCACAATGTGATGGAGTGAACTCCCAGCTCCTGCCCTCCTAGTAGTTTGAAAGCATGCAAATGCAAGTAGATGAATAGGTGTTCTGTTTGCCTTGGCATATAATCATGGTGGCCACATGATCATGAAAATAATAACAATAACAATAACAATAACAATAACAATAACAATAACAATAACAATAACAATAACAATAACAATAACAATAACAATAACAATAACAATAACAATAACAATAACAATAACAATATTATTATTATTATTATTATTATTATTATTATTATTTTTATTTATTTATTTATTTATTTATTTATTTATTTATTTATTTTATTTTTTCACATTTATAACCCGCACCCATCTCACCACAAAGGGACTCGGGGCGGCGAACAGAGATTTAAAACCAATTATACATAAATACAAAATATTATTAAATAATAACTACATTAACTCAATACCCTGCTTAAAATAAGTTTAAATTTAAAACCCAAATTACAATTTTGATTTGTTATAAAATAATGGGTGTGGAGTAGATCATGCTAGGCCGGCCAGATGAAAATAATAAGTTTTTAGGTGCCGGCGAAACAAGCGGAGGTCTGTGATGTTGTTGTTGTTGTTGTTGTTGTTGTTATTTTTATTAATAATAATAACAACAACAACAACAATAATAATAATAATAATAATAATAATAATAATAATAATAATAATAATAATAATAATAATAATAATAATAATAATAATAATAATAATAATAATAATAATAATAATAATAATAATAATAATTGGTTGATACCTAGGGTGCTGGCAGCAAACTGTATCAACAATTAGCACCAGTCAATAGTATTTGTAATATGCATTTTTAAATGTTCAGTTGGCTGAGTTTCATGTTTTATGAATAAAGTAAATAATAATAATAATAATCCTTATGGTCATTGTACTAAAATTACAATGAAATTAGTTTAACTTCAATGGTGCAAAATTATAACAGAAACAAAAAAGAGAGAGGAAAGAAAAAAGAAAAAACTAGCATGTGCATGGAGTGATTGTGGTTGAATTTAAAAGTCTCACAGCCCAAGGATAGAAGCTATCTTTAAACCTGTTCGTTTGGCTGGCTATACTTTGATATCTTCTGGCTGATGGTCGAAGTGCAGAGAGATACCAACCAGGGTGTGAATCATCTATGAGAAACTTCCTTGCTCTGCTAAAGCAGCGAGATCTGGCGATGTTATCCAGTGATGTCAGAGGGCAACCAATGGTTTCTTGTGCCAAATTGATCACTCTTGGTAGTGCCTTCCTCTCCGCAACTGTTAAACCAGCATACCACACTGTGATACAATATGTGAGGACACTTTCTATGGTGGCCCGATAGAAAGAGGTCATCAGCCGTTGTTCCACCTGATTTTTCCACAGGACTCTAAGGAAATGAAGTCTCTGTTGGGCTTTTCCAATCACCAGAGACGTGTTGTTTTTCCAGGCGAGATCTTGGCTAATAAGCACTCCTAAGAATTTAGAATCTTCTGACAACATTGGCACTCTTGGCTAAGAAACGGAGATGAGCATCACCTGCTGGAATCAGACATAACTGACAGGTGAAACCTTTATCTTTATATAGTTTAAGTCAACGCCATACTGATTCTGTGCCTCCATAAATTCATTCCTTGTCTATTTCTTTGAATTCCTGTGATGTTATGAAGAGAGATATCACAAAAGAAAGAAGAAGAAAAATTGTCTTGGGTATAACACTATGGTATGGAGCGAGTTCCAGGCTTTAGTAATTCACGGATGTCCTCAATTCAGAATTATTTCTGTTTTCTCAACCATACCCTTTGAAGAATATAAAACCTTGAGATTTCACAAAGATCTGTGGTTTACCATTCCCTTTACTTTATTTGAAGTGTCTCAGCAAAGAGCTTTTGTGATGATTAGATTAGCTGACCCAATCTGATTTATATTATGAGATCTGCGGGATCGGATCCTGCCTCATACATCCTCACGGCCGATTCACTCCCACAGAGAGGGACTTCTCCGGGTGCCGTCCACTAGACTTTGTCAGGGGGCGACACCCAGGGGAAGGGCTCTCTCTGTGGCGGGCCCAGCCCTCTGGAACGACCTTCCCCCCGACATTAGGACGACCACGGACCTCCGCTCCTTCCGTCTTAAATTAAAAACACATCTTTTCTGTCTGGCCGGCCTAGGATAGTCTCTCTGTCTCTGGGGTTTTATTGGGAATGCTTTTTTAGTTTAGCTTAGTTTTAATGGGGAATTTTAGCACAGGTATAGGTTTAATTTGTTTTTAAAGAAATGTCTGTATATATTTATTGTTTTTTATTCTTCCTGTGCACCGCCCCGAGTCCCTATGGGGAGAGGGAGCGGTTTACAAATATTAAATATTATTATTATTATTATTATTATTATTATTATTATTATTATTATTATTATTATTATTATTATTATTATTATTATTATTATTATTATTATTATTATTATTATCTTAAATTTCATTAATTAACAAATAACGCACAGTTAGATCATTTCCCAGCAATCGTGAATGGGTAGCATCATTTCTTGGGAATGTCCATTCTCTTTGCATAAAATCCATCTATCTGTACTTCAGTGGTTCCCAACCTTTTTTTTTTTTGCCATGGACCATCAAAAATCCCCCTGTGACAGATAATTTTTACTAGTGAACTCCTACTCGTGCGAAGGAAGCCTAAAAGGCCATTATCTTGGTTTAAACAAGGTTCCAAAGAATATGGCATCCATGAAAGAGAAAAATATCCTGGTTCTGAATCCTCACTGATGGGCTTCCCCCAAGCAGCCATCCCGTCTGTCTCCCCATAGAGCAGCTCTCCCTGCAACCACCCAACAGCAAAGACCATAGGGGAGAGAGGGGGAGAGGGAGAGAGGGCGAGGGAGAGAGGGAGAGGGAGAGAGGGAGAGAGAGACTCTGCCAGTCCTTAGTGGGAACATATCTGAATGGCTGGCAGTTGCTCCCTCCTCCTCCCAGCTCTGGATATCTTTTTCAGACCAGGCCCTAGGAAATGCACTTTGACAAAGACAACAATAAATGAAAATGCAGCTGTTTCATCACAAATATATAAGAACTATTAGCAGGCTTTTCAAAAATTCAGTAAATTATAGCTCATTTTCGAATTGCCCCCACTAAAAATCAAATTGCCCCCCTGTGAGGCCTGGGCCCCATGTTGGGAACCACTTCTGTACTTGGACATTTTTAGAACACATTTTGTCTCAAATAACCCCACCACAATGCAATATATAGAATAGAATAGAATAGAACAGAATAGAATAGAATAGAATAGAATAGAATAGAATAGAATAGTTGGAAGGGACCTTGGAGGTCTTCTAGTCCAACCCTCTGCTTAGGCAGGAAACCCTACCTTACTTCAGACAAATGGCTATCCAACATCTTCTTAAAAACTTCCAGTGTTGGAGCATTCACAACTTCTGGAGGCAAATGTTCCACTGATGAATTGTTCTGATTGTCAGGAACTTTTTCCTCAGTTCTAAGTTGCTTCTATTCTTGAGTAGTTTCTACCCATTGATTCTTGTCCAAAACTCAAACAAGTAAACAAATAGGCTGTTCAAGAATGTTGCTTAAATTTTATGCACAGAACATTGTGAAATGAGGCACATTATAGACTAGATTTCCTGGAAAATGCAACTAAAGATAAGAGAATGAAGCCTGAGGGAGGGGAATCCAGGCTTGCCCCACAAACTTTCCCAATGCCAATTATGACGGATAACAGAAGGGCATCCCTGCTCTTTGTGAGTTCAGAGCTACAGATTGGGAAGAGGAGAAGGTCTTCCAAGAGGGAGAGTCAACTCTAATGTTTTTCCTGACAATCGAAAGTTACATTCCACCTGCACCAACCTCAAAGGATCTTGTAAGTGTGAATCCCTAAGAAAGAATTCCATTCTTCCAAGGAAAGGTTCAGCAACAGCTAAAAGCCATCTAAAAGCATTTTGTTTCTTGTTTTGTCTGACTAAGCCAATCTATGTTTTTTTTATATGAAGTGGCTGTTTTTCCACTTCAGTGAAGCATTTTGCACCACAGAAGTGATATTTCACCTTGTCAAAGCAGAAAGGGTGAAACCATTTTCAGGAAGGAGGTCTCCTTTGACAAAGTTTATATGAAGCCTCCTTTTGAAGCTGCGTCACGAAACAACCGATCCTCTTGCCTGACGGCTGCGCTTCTGTTGCTCTGAGGTCTCATCCAGTCAAATGAAAGGTGCCTTCAGACAATCAGTTGCACAGAAGTCTTTTTAAAGAATTGTTAGATGAGGTCTTGGAGCAACACAAACCTTTGCTTTGCCTATAGAACTGCGTGGGTGGAGAGAATTGGGTATTCACAAAGCCATTTTACACCAACATTTATCACTGGGAAGCATAATCTTGAAGCTTTGAACAGCCTTATAAATTAATACTTTAAATGTGTTCGCTTTATTTATTTCTTCCTTTATGTGTTCTATGCTTGCAGAGCATTGTTCCTTTCCATAGAGTATACATCCTGCTGCTTTGACAATGTTCAAACAAAAGTAGAAAACATTTTAACATTCTGGGAGCATTTATCAATCCTTTAGCTAAGATTCATTTCTGCAAATATCCATCATTTTGTTCAAAGACACGTACTTTGAAAACCTCAGCAGTTAACAGAGTACCTTTTTATATTCTGGAAATTGTCTAAAATCTCATCCATATGCTTTTATCTGTAGGTGATGAGCATACATCAATGTTAGGACAATGTATGCATACCTAGAACAAGACCGGATACAGCATTAGGTAACATATAGCTCAACTTCTCTATATTCTTGAAACCTATAATTTCTTCAGATAGCTTTCCTAGAAAAATAGATGTTGCAAGGTGGGAAAGGAACATTTCAGGTAGTATCAAATAATATAAAATTATAAAACCATAAATATTCAGTACAATCAAGCCAGGCACCCTATCATTCATCATACACCCTGTAAAGAACTCAATCTTCAAAGGTATTTGGAACTGCACTTAGAAACATCCAAAAAGTGCTTTTTTTTTCAATTCCCCATCATCCAGTCAAAGTTGAAGAAGCTTCTTGAATGAGAACTGAAACATACAATACAATACAATACAATACAATACAATACAATACAATACAATACAATACAATACAATACAATACAATACAATACAATACAATACAATACAATACAATAGCAGAGTTGGAAGGGACCTTGTAGGTCTTCTAGTCCAATCCCCTGCATGGGCAGGAACCTTATACCATTTCAGACAAATGGCTATCTAACATCTTCTTAAAGACTTCCAGGGTTGGGGCATTCACAACTTCTGGAGGCAAGCTGTTCCAGAGGTTAATTGTTCTAACTGTCAGGAAATTTCTCCTTAGTTCTAAGTTGCTTCTCTCCTTGATTAGTTTCCACCCATTGCTTCTTGTCCTGCCCCCAGGTGCCTTGGAGAATAGCTTGACTCCCTCTACTTTGTGGCACCCTCTGAGATATCGGAACACTGCTATCATGTCTCCCCTGGTCCTTCTCTTCATCAAACTAGACATACCCAGCTCCTGCAACCGTTCTTCACATGTTTATATATCTTCATATGTTCTTCACATCTTTGAAGAAAAACCAGAAAGTCCAATTGCCTCTTGAAAAAAAGCACCTTTGGGACAACCATGACCTGGGTGACTAAGAATCTCCGTAGATATTTAACTTCCAAGAAGGTTGTGCAGGTATAATATGCTCATGGTACTAGATATGAGCTAATATTATGTTGCTGAATCATGGACTAATTGAAATGTGAGTGCTATTCAGAGGCAACCACAGGAGAACATATTGCAATGATCTAAGTGGGGATGACTGCTTATGATTGATGCATTCCCCTTCCACAACCATATCTCAGACACTATAGGCATTTCACTATTGACACAGGAAGCAATAAACGTCTATCAACATTAGTCACCATAGATAACCTGACCTTCCCAGGAATGAGAGCCTCGGTGGCGCAGGGGTTAGAGTGCAGTAAACAGGCTACTTCTGCTGACTGCTGGCTGCCAGCTGACTGCAATTTGGCAGTTCAAATCCCACCAGGCTCAAGGTTGGCTTGGCCTTCCATCCTTCTGAGGTGGGTAAAATGAGGACCCAGATTGCTGGGGGCAACATCCTGACTCTGTAAAGCACTCAGAGAGGGCTGTAAAACACTGTAAAGTGGTATATAAATCTAAGTGCTATTGCTGTTGCTAATGTGATTAGTCCTCTTTCAAACCAATCTGCAGTAACTGGCTGCCATTACAAGAGGTACTGGCGGAAAAATTCACAGTTTCTTGGACTTCTGCCTAAAATCAAGTGCAGCAACTTAGAGTTTCAGAAGTTCTGTTCTGTTTGTTTTGAAGCAACACTGATCATATCCATCAAACATCCATATTTATGAAGACAGATAAAATTGATGGAATTATGCCCAGAAACTAATAGAAGTTTAGATCAGCTTCTTAAGACTAAGTAGTATACATTTCTCTCCAGCCAGCTGCCATTAGCACTTTAGCAGCCATGTTTAGGACAAGTTGATCTTTTTTATAGAAGCCTAATGTTGGTGTGATCCTCACAACTTGATAAATCATTGATTTCACAGAGATAGTAAAATAGGGACGCAAACACAGCGTGTAGAGGATGTTAGGCAACCGATTCTAGCCAATATAATCTAGAGCAGTGGTTCTCAACTTTCCCAATGCTGCGACCCTTTAATACAGTTCCTCGTGTTGTGGTGACCCCCAACCATAAAATTGGTGTCTCAGTTCCTAAGACCATCAAATATATGTGTTTTCCAATGGTCTTAGGCCAGGGGTCCCCAACCTTTGCAACTTTAAGTCTGAAGGACTTCAGCTCCCAGACTTCTCCAGCCAGCAAAGCTGGCTGGAGAATTCTGGGAGCTGAAGTCCTTCAGATTTAAAGTTGAAAGGTTGGGGACACCTGTCTTAGGCGACCCCTGTGAAAGTCTTTTTGACCCCCAAAGGGGTCCTGGCCCACAGATTGAGAACCGCTGATTTAGATCCTTTTCCTCACTATTCCAGTAAAGGAATTATAAAAAGCATATTTTGCCTTCTTTTTCTTTCCCATATAATACATACTGTACTCGTACAAAGTTAATCATTGAATAGGAATATTTGGGGAATGGCAGAAGTATAATCTTGAAAAAAAGATAAGCAGGATTAGATGTGTTAGAAATTTAATGGGAATCCCCTGAGAAAATCCAGGGTGATAAGTTTAAGTTTGGAAATTGAAAGGCATCTCAGAAGAAGGGAAGAATAAACCACTTTCATATTGCGGCCAAGAAAAACTGATGTGTCTTCAGGAAGAGTCAGGCTGCATTGAAAGACTTAAATGGTACCACCTATACTGTACCTGTGCATTTTGTTTTTCTTGCCAAAAAGTAAGGTTCTACATTTAGGCAAGAAAAACAAAATGCACAGGTACAGTATAGGTGATACCTTGCTCAATAGTAGCAACTGTGAGAGGGATCTTGGAGTCCTAGTAGACAACCATTTAACTATGAGCCAGCAGTGTGCAGCAGCTGCCAAAAAAGCCAACACAGTTCTAGGCTGCATAAACAGAGGGAGAGAATCTAGATCACGTGAAGTGTTCATACCACTTTATAAGGCCTTGGGAAGGCCACACTTGGAATACTGCATTCAGTTTGGTCACCACGATGTAGAAAAGACGTGGAGACGCTAGAAAGAGTGCAGAGAAGAGCAACCAAGATGATTAGGGGACTGAAGGCTAAAACATATGAAGAACGGTTGCAGGAGCTGGGTAGGTCTAGTTTAATGAAAAGAAGAACCAGGGGAGACATGATAGCAGTGTTCCGATATCTCAGGGGCTGCCACAAAGAAGAGGGAGTCAAACTATTCTCCAAAGCACCTGGAGGCAGGACAAGAAGCAATGGGTGGAAACTAATCAAGGAGAGAAGCAACTTAGAACTAAGGAGAAATTTCCTGACAGTTAGAACAATTAACCTCTGGAACAGCTTGCCTCCAGAAGTTGTGAATGCCCCAACCCTGGAAGTCTTTAAGAAGATGTTAGATAGCCATTTGTCTGAAATGGTATAAAGTTCCTGCCCACGCAGGGGGTTGGACTAGAAGACCTACAAGGTCCCTTCCAACTCTGCTATTGTATTGTATTGTATGGCTAGTGGAAGTAACATATGTTTTTGAGTATAAGATGCACTCCCCCCAGGGTTGGGTCCCGGCTTCTTTTACTGGCAGTTTGCTCAGGGATGCCCTATGGGCATGTGCATGCATGCACAGAAGTTAAAAAAAATTGCCTCTGCGCATGTGCAGAAGCAAAAAACAAGATGATTGGTGGATGGGTCGTCCTTCTGAAATACCCCCCCATCAGCTGTTCCCTAAGGTGAACTTTAGCAACAGCTTCATTGGTTGTGAGTGCATGGGAGTCTCAAATGAAGCATTCAGAAGCTGCTAAGTGAGACATTTGTTAAGTGAGTTTTGCCCCATTTTATGACTTTTCTTGCCACATTTGTTAAATGAATCACCACAGTTGTTAAATTAGTAACATGGTTGTTAAGTGAATGCCCGCCTTCTTCACATCTACTGAGTCAGGTAGAACAGAAGAGAGAGAAAAAAATTGGAAATAATATTTTCTTAGAACTCTAAAGTGAAATTTTGATTTTGCTAGGGAATTTGTGATTTCTGATGGGCAATAATTTTGGGCGATTTTTCTCACTTCTTCAAACTGAACTTTATTGGATTATATAATTATAATTCCACTTACTATTGGGCTGAAAGTTTTATAAATATACAGAAACCTCTGTACAACAAAAACATTGGTAGCTTGCTAAGAAGATCAACGAGGGATGAGATACTGAGAGCGCAAAGAGGGGGGCCTTTGATATATCAGCAAAATGAGGTGGCCATATTGAAGCAGATCCCTTAAAAATACGAGATATAAGAAGGAAATATTCCTTCCTATCGAAAAAAATTACATTAAAAGGGGGTGTGGTTCAAGTGGTTGATGCCTGAATGGATGCTGGTATTCTGGGAGGGAGGAAGAGTTAGAATGAAAAAAGTAGAAGAGGTGGAGAATTTTCTTATAAAACACTCCTCAATCCTGGATGACGACGATACGGGAACAGGAGGGGCCACGGCTCCGCCTACTGGTGGGGTGGAGGAGAAAGAAACAATAGCAAAGAGGCTCAGATTACAAAAATAACTTTTTTTATGTATGGTAATTCCTGTGTGGATGTTAATAGAAACAAAGTAATTGAATGTATGAAATTTTACTTCTGATTATGAAATTTATGATTTAAAATGTATGTACCCCTTCCTATTTTTATTATTTCCTAATGGAACCTATTCAAGAAGACTCGGAGGCGGTCACCAACCCCGATGTGGAAGCTCTAAAATATTGTTAAAACACCTTACCTACCCCTTTCCTTTTATAAAATGTTAAAACTAATAAAAATTATTTCAAAAAAAAACATTGGTAGCTTGCCATGTTAACAACATGCAGGGTAGTTTTATGGAAGCATCAGTTCCATAAATTGAATGTTGTTATAACTGGTACTTAATTATGCTTAGGAGAACTACAGCACTAAAAGCTTCATTTGTTGACAAAGAAAAAAAAACACCTTTGAATCATTCCAATAATTTGTATGATGTAAGGAAAGTAGGGGTGCGGTGGCTCAGTGGCTAAGACCCTGAGCTTGTCAATCAGAAAGGTCGGCAGTTTGGTGGTTTGAATCCCCAGGACCACGTAACAGAGTGAGCTCCGTTGTGCCAACCTAGCAGTTCGAAAGCAGGTAAAAATGCAAGTATAAAAAATAGGAACCACCTTTGGTGGGAAGGTAACAGCATTCTGTGCACCTTCAGCATTTCGTCATGCCGGCCACATGACCATGGAGACGTCTTCGGACATCGCTGGCCCATCAGTTTTGAAACGGAGATGAGCACCGCCCCTTAGAGTCGGGAATAACTAGCACATATGTGGGAGGGAAACCTTTACCTTATCCATTAACCTCAAAGCAGTCTTTGGTCCAATTTAATCAAAACAATAAAATAACCAAGATCATGGTGTATTGAAAACAAGAACACTCCCAATAAGCTGATGCAGCTGTTTTTTTATATCAATAATCGTTTCCCACATGCATACAGTTTGCCTGGTGGCTATAGGCTTCATCTGGTGCTTTATGTATCTTGCACCATCAAATATAATTACATCTTGAATACTCAAGATGGGACTTTTTCTCTAGCAGCAGCCAATATAGGAACACAGAGTAGGCAAGGGAAGGGCTCAATTTGGGCCCATTGCCCAAGTTTCCCCAACAGTTTTCTGAATTCTCAAATAAACTGGCCAAGAACCAAGCAATAACAACCAAGAGACGTCAGCTATGCTTCTGGAATTAGTTCAGTAATTCAGTATGATGTTCAGGTTGAAGGAGGAGCTGATTAAAATAGAGACACCAATCAAAGAAGACCAGTGACTTCCCAAAAAAAAATGAAGCTACTTATTCTAAATTGAAAACAAGGCCATTAATTTTTTTTGCCATGTTTTGGTGAATATAGTTAAAGTAGTAACATATCTTCCCACTTTCATTTCAGACCTTTCATCATTTTCTCCCAATATTTGATGTCATCTGCAATATCCATTAAACATCATCTACCTAAATTGATAATTTTCCAACATCAAAATACAACACAGAGTAAATGTAACCATCCCCATCACTAGCCTGAAAGCGAACAGAGCTGTATCCTTGCCCCCTTACTGTTTAATTGCTGTGTAAATGACATAATTGTAGCTCTTTCTAAACCATAATTCCACCCTAACACTTTTTGGATGTGTTATCCATCTTACCCATAGCTCAAACAGATCTTTGTAGAAGACTAGCTGAATAGTTTCCTTATTGTTTTAGGGAGCTTTTTGAAATCAACTATTCCAAAGCTAAGTTTTTAGTTTTCTCTAGAAAGAAAATATGCACCCTAAGTCCCATGTTAGATGGAAAATTAACTCAAGACCAATTGATAAGGTCAAAGACTTCCAGTACCTATGCTTCCGTATTCAAACTTCTGTCTTCTGGAACAGTAATTAATATGACGACCATCTTCAAAGCGCTCCATGGCTCGGGACCTAGTTATATGCGAGACCATCTCCTGCCCCATACATCCCTAAGACCGATCCGCTCCCACAGAGAGGGCCTTCTCAGGGTGCCGTCGGCCGGACAATGCCGACTGGCGACACCTAAGGGAAGGGCCTTCTCTGTGGCGGGCCCTATCCTCTGGAATGACCTGCCCCCTGAACTTCGCACCATCTCAGACCTCCGCCTCTTCCGCCAGTGTCTAAAGACACATTTCTTTCACCAAGCCGGCCTAGCGTAACCTCCGCTGTGACTATTTTAGACAGTTTTTAATTTTGGGGATTTTAATTGGTTTTTAGCGCAGGATGGGTAATTTAATAAGTTTTTAAATTTTATATTGTGACTTTTGTATGTGTTTTTTAAATTCCTGTGCACCGCCCTGGGTCCTCTTTGGAGAAGGGCGGGGTATAAATCCAATTAAATAAATAAATAAATAAATGATCTTAAAACTATACCAGCCATCATGGCAATAATTGTCCCTACAGTTATAAAACTTTGCAAAGCAAAGGTCCTGGGCTTGCTCTTGTTATGGCACACAATTCTGTGTTTATAAGGTTGCTCCTATTTAGAAAACATTCAGTTAATGTTTCTGAAAGTGATTCGATGCATCCCATACTCAACGTCAAATGCCCTTCAGATAAAGCTTGACTGCATTTCTTCTGTGACCCACCTAAGAATTTTCCATGTCAGATTTTGGCTGAAACAAATCAGCCAAATTTGGGAGGAGTCTCTGGCTCATCTAACTCAATTGATAGATATCTGTAATGGATAGAAACTAATAGGAGGGGACAGAATTATTGGAAAAATGCACAATTGAACTTACATTACAAACATTAATATCCGTTTGAGAATGCTGGGAGAGATGATAATTTAGGACACTGTTAGCAAATTCCTTTTTGCCAAGTATAAGATATTTGTAAGGGGCTACCCCAGTCTAAACTTTCTCATTCCTCTAGTAGATTTGGAAACTCTTAACACTTCTTTTAAGGATATGTTCTTTTAGCCTGGTGCTAGGAAAATAGAAAGGAAGGCCTTTAGATATTTCTGTCCATAACCCTGAAATACAGCAATTTGAACACCTAGGAAGAAGCTGTAATCATGTAGTATGGCACACAGAGAAGGTTTTAATGAGAAATTCCCTTATTAAGACAATGAAGAATCTCTAGTTCAGGGGTCTCAAACTTGCGGCCCACGGGCCAATTGCGGCCCGCAGGACAGTATTTTGTGGCCCCCACCGTGATATGAAAGTATAATATTAGTGCAGCCTGCAGGGGGAGTGAATCTCTTATGCGGCCCAGCCTCATCCAGACTCTGCCTCCAGCGGCCCCCAGGTAAATTGAGTTTGAGACCCCTGCTCTAGATTTAAAAAAAATTTATTGAGAAAATGGAAATATAGAAAATACCAATTAGTCTCAAAGAATTTTGGATAAAATCAGTATAGACAGTCTAACTCAGTTTGTTATTTACAACTTGCTTCTCTGAGCTCTCAGTTTCAGCATATTGCAGACATGGTTAGAGTAAGTTAATTTGGGTGTCCTGTTTAGACATTTCCTTCAAACTCAGACTCAACCCGTCCAAGACTGAGTGGCTGTGGTTTCCAACATCCCGGTATAGCCAGTTTATACCAACACTGACCATTGGGGGTGAGTCTTTGGCCCCCATGGAAAGGGCTCGCAACTTAGGCATCCTCCTGGACTCTCGGCTGTCCATGGACGACCATGTGATGGCCGTGGCCAGGGGGGCTTTTTTTCCAGGTTCGCCTGGTCCACCAGTTGCGCCCCTTACTAGACTGGGACACCCTTCGCACAGTCATTCATGCACTCATGACATCCCATCTAGACTAAAGAAACACTCTCTACATGGGGCTCCCCTTGAGGTGCAACCGAAGACTACAGCTAGTGCAGAATGCGGCCGCGCGGGGGATCTTGGGAGCCTCTTGGCACTCCCATGTAACACTTCTCCTGTGCGAGCTGCACTGGCTGCCTGTGGTCTTTCGGGTGCGCTTCAAGGTGTTAATTACCATCTTTAAAGCGCTCCATGGCACGGGTCCTAGTTACTTGCGAGACCACCTCCTTCCTCATACATCCCTCAGACCAATTCGTTCCCACAGACAGGGTTTTCTCCGGGTGCCATCGGCCGGGCAATGCCGACTGGCAGCTCCCAGGGGAAGGGCCTTCTCTTTGGCAGGCCCTGCCATCTGGAATGACCTACCCCCTGATCTCAGGACTATCACGGCCTCTTCCGCCAATGTCTATCTACTGCAGCTGGCCTGGCCTCTGCCTCTTCCGCCAATGTCTATCTACTGCAGCTGGCCTGGCCTAATTTGTGAGACTATTTTACCGACTGATTTTAAATTAATTTATAGTTTTAATAAGAGGGTTTTAAATTAATTTTAGCCCAGGGTGTTGTTTATTTAATAGGATTTTATATTGACTATTTACGACGTATTTATTCTTGTGTATATGTTTGTATCCATATTTTATTCGCCTGTGCAACACCCCGAGTCCCTTATGGGAGAGGGCTGCGGTATATATGTTTAATAAAATCTAAAATCTAAATCCTCCTTCCTTCCTTCCTTCCTTCCTTCCTTCCTTCCTTCCTTCCTTCCTTCCTCCCTCCCTCCCTCCCTCCCTCCCTCCCTCCCTCCCTCCCTCCTTCCTTTCCTTCCATAGAACATAGAATACCAGCCTTTTGAAAAGGTTGCAGAAATGCTCCATCTCTGTTATCTTGGGAATAATCTAGCAAATCAGAAAGTTAAATTCACCTTCCTCATGACTATGAATGAGAGACACGCAGCCTACTTTTCACCACTGTACACAAGAACAGCTTTTTTGAGAAACAAAATATGAATTCCACCTCCTAAAAACTTTCAGCATGGGATCAGTTTATTAGATAGTTTAGGGCACCCCTGTACTATACCAGAAACTAAAGGTTTATCACATGGTTAATACAAAATGCTGTTGCTAAATGTTACATTTTTTCACTGATTCTTTTAAAAATGACATTCAGAAATAAAGACAAAACAATTAATGGGGTAGTGGCATTTCCCAGTGACCTTTCTGGTTTATATCAGGATAATATATGTAGATAATATCTCAGGCAGATTGCTTTCTACGAAAGTGCCATATTTTAGCCTTGAAGGGATTGAAATAGTGTAACTTTTTGCATACTTTATAAATTCTTCCTATAAAATTATACATATTGGAACAGAAAGAAAGAAAAAGAAACATGAAAAAAGCACCTTGGAATAATATTAACAAAACCCAAGATTTTCAAACTAATATGGAACTTACATATTTAAATAACTTAATCCTCTATAGATACTCCAGCAATTGGCCAAGGAGTATTGGAGGAGGATACCATTATATTGTGTAGTTAAGTATTTTTCCCCCTGCAAAGAAAAGGAACAATTAATTTTGCTACTCACTATTAATAACATATTCTAAATTCTGTTCCAGCTGAGCCACTTTGAAATAGCTCATTTTCATGAGGTGTTAAGTGCTCATCCTTCTTGAATTGTCAGTCAACATATGGGAAGTCGTGAATCACAGAAATACCTGAATGCTTGGCTGAAAGGAATCTTTTATCAAGTTTTCACACTATATTTCCTTCATGGAAAATGTAAGAAAGTCAACTTCTTGGCCTGTATTTTATGGCTCATACATTTTACTAGCATTTTAATGTGGAATGCCTTTGTCCAAAGTTGGCTGAGGAAGACAGATACCAGATTTTCACCATTTTTATTACGTTAACTTTTGAAATTAATGCAAACTTAGTTTCTTGGAAGAAGGGGGAACAAATTGTCAATGAACATTGTTTCACGAAAAAAGAAAGAAAGAAAGAAAGTTCCTAAAGTCAGTCAACAATCACTGCAAGTTCATTTGCCAATGTTTCATAGGCTATATTTCATTTTATAGTAAATTTTCATCATGTCTGGGATCGAAGGTACATTTCTAATAGTAATAACAATAAAATAATAGATTTGTAAGATATCATTTAGGTCACTGAGTTTCATCCTATACTTGGCGTAGGAATTCAAATTAAAGCTTGCTTGACAGATGACTGTCTAGTCTTCCCTTGAACTTCAGCTAAGAGAAGTCCATCAGTTCTCTAAATACTGGTTCCACTGTTGAACTGTTGTTACGTGAGGATATTATTTTCTAACATTCAATCTCGTTCTTCCTTTCCTGTAACTGAAATCCATTACTTTGTGGAATGATGTAGAATAGATCTCATTCTTCTTTTGTGTGACATCCTTTGAAGGGTTTGAATAGTTCAATCACATCCTGTATCAGTCAGCTTTGCTGAGAGCTAAACATTCCCAGTTCTTTTAATAATTCTTTATAGGATTTAAGTCCTAATCCCCTCAAGACCTTTGTTATCCTTATCTTAATCTGTTCCAGTTTGTCCAAATCCTTCTTAAAATATAGTATCGTGAGTCTGATTAATTGTGTTATTCTGCTTCAAATTCAGCAAGATGGCATCAGTTTCTTTGGGGCCTGGAAGCAGTGACCACACCAGGAGTATTTAAGGGTTTATTCTAAGGCAGTATAAGGAAATAAATCAGGGAAGGAATTCAAGAACACACATATACCAACTATTAAATAGGGATATAATGTTCTATGCATCATTGACTCAAGGGAAAGAGAGCCACACCATTATCCAATTCTCCCTTGCCAATTGTTGACATTACACTAATTCAAAATAAGGTGAAATTACTTTTCTGTGATGCTGACATTCTACTCTTGTTATGCAATCACAAATTGCATCTGCTTCCCCCACCACCACCACCACCACTCCCTCCTGAAGTGAGGGTGCAATTTTGTTTTCCAGACAAATGTAAATAAGCTTCTATGAAACCTTCTCAGATACATCCTCTGTAGGGCTGCTCTTGAAGAATTTGACCCCTGCAACTGGTTCAGCATTCAACTGCCCAGATTGTTATGGGTTCACCAAGGTTTGCCTTAACTCCAGGAACTGCACTGACACTTTCTTATTTTCTATAAAAGGTGCTGGTTGTCACCTTTAAAGTCTTACCTACTCAGGATCTCAATACCTTTGTATTGAGTACCTTTTCTTAACTGAATCTGCCTTTCCAGTAGGATTGGGTAGAGAAGGTCACTGGAGGTCTCATCGTTCAGAGAAAGTGTCTACGGTGGACATAGAGTTGAGCCTTCTTAATTGTGTCACTCCCCCCATATACACACCCCTCTATGAAATAGCTTGTTCCTAGTCTGTAGAGATTCTCAGTCATCCAGGTCACGGTTGTCCCAAAGATGCTTTTTCAGGAGGCAACTGGACTTTCTTGTTTTTCTTTTTCTTTTGAAGATGTTTTACTTCTCATCCAAGACACTTCTTCAACTCTGACAGGCTAGTGGGGAATGGAAGGATTTTGCCGCCCTGGGTCCTTTTGGAGAAGGGCGGGATATAAATTGAATAAAATAAAAAATAAATAAATAGTATTCCTTGCAGACAGCTGGTAATTTGCAAGACCATGTGACGGCCGTGGCCAGGGAAGCGTTCCACCAGGTACGCAGTTGCGTCCCCTATTGGACCTGGATGCCCTTCGCACAGTCACTCATGCGCTTGTGACATCCCGGCTAGACTACTGCAATGCTCTCTACATGGGGCTTCCCTTGGGGTGCACCCGAAGACTACAGCTAGTCCAGAATACGGCCGCGCGGGCGATCTTGGGAACCTCCAGGTATTCCCATGTAACACCGCTCCTGCGCGAGCTGCACTGGCTGCCTGTGGTCTTTCAGGTACGCTTCAAGGTGTTGATCACCATCTTTAAAGCGCTCCATGGCATGGGACCTAGTTATCTGCGAGACCACATCCTGCCCCATACATCCCTTCGGCCGATTCGCTCCCACAGAGAGGGACTTCTCCGGGTGCCGTCCACCAGGCAATGCCAGCGGGCGACGCCCAGGGGAAGGGCCTTCTCTGTGGTGGGCCCAACCCTCTGGAACGACCTACCCCCCAAACTTAGAACAACTACGGACCTCCGCGCCTTCCGCCAGAAATTAAAGACTCTCTTGTTTCATCGGGCCGGTTTGGCCTAAGCTATTTACCTAGCCTACAGTCTGTACCTTAAATTGTTTTAATTGGGTTTTAGATGGGGTTAATGTTTTAAGTACTTTTAAATTTTTAGCACAGGGATAATTTATTTAATTCGGTTTTAATTATTTATATTTGTGATATTATGTGGTTTTTAATTTCCTGTGCACCGCCCCGGATCCCTTTGGGGAGAGGGTGTGGTTATATAAATCAAACTAATAATAACAACAATAACAATAACAATAACAACAACAACAACAACAACAACAACAATAATAATAATAATAATAATAATAATAATCCTTGTTCCCAATCATGTTGGAGCACCATTTCCTCACATGCCTTTCTCATGGCTATAAATGCATGGCTTGTTCAAGAAACATTTGGGAAGTGCGTTCCAGCTTGTTTCCCAACTGGAAGTGTGTTTATTGTTCTGAGGTTTCTGCCTGTGAATTTCTGTCTACTTTTTAAAATCTTATTTAGGATTGTAAGCCACTCAGAACATGCAGGGGGGTGTATATGGGGGGCATAGAATTTCAGCAAACGAAATAAATGTTTGTAGAGGAGATGCAGGCCACCATCAGGGTGGAGCATCGCAATATAAATGCATGACAGTGAACCTTTCAAGACAGGAGTTGGGTGCACTGAAGAAGATTGAGGCTGAGAATCTTCAGAAACTCCTGTAAGTCTATGATCGCTACCTCCTACTTTTGTATCTCTGTTAGTAGTAACATTTTCTAAGTGCCCACCGGTTCTACAATAATGGTGATTTATAAAGTAGGGAAGTCCATTAAATTTTTTAAAAAAGAAAAGTGCTTCAGTATTGGACAATATGGTTATATGCAACTAGCTTATGGATACAGCTGCATTCTGTACGAATCAGGTTTGCAGTTTTATATGCTTCCAAGTTCAGGTTTGCTTATGTGTCTATGATGCCATGCAAGATCTTTTGCCTATTTTAGTTGATATGTCTATTTATTTGAAATAAACATTGTCAGCTTATTAATGTTTGAATTGATAAATATCCTATCCTATTTTATTATCTTGTTTAAGCCATAATCTATAGCAGGGGTAGTCAACCTTTTTATACTTACCGCCCACTTTTGTATCTCTGTTAGTAGTAAATTTTTCTAAGCGCCCACCAGTTCCACAGGAATGGTGATTTATAAAGTAGGGAAGTCAATTCAATTAAAAAAAGGAAAGTGCTTCAGTATTGGACAAAACCCCTACCGCCCACCATGAAAGCTGGAACACCCACTAGTAGGCGGTAGGGACCAGGTTGACTACCACTGGTCTATGATTTGGAGGATTGTCCTTAAAAGACAAGAGGAAATATGTTTTTAAAAAAATTATAGCAGTGCATTCAAGGCCCCAAGTAACTGTATTTTGTAATCTACAGTAGTAAAAAAACAACAGCTAAATTCTTTCATTCAGAGTTTAATATATGCAGACCTTCAGATTCAGGGCTAAAATCTGTGACTGATAAGTAATACACATTTTATGTTGCTTGATTACAAAAACCAGATTATCTTCCTGATTGCTTTGTTCATCTTTATTGTATAAAGCTGTGACAAATCAAAAGATGATTATAACACATTGAATGGAGTAATTACTTTATCTGGATTTTAATGTGACATGTTTTGAATATTTACAGAAGCTAGATAATAATGTAATGAGGCCAGACTTTTTAATATATTATTATCATCATAAGTGAATCAGAGAAATGATAATGACCAGATGTAAAAAAGAAGAAGAAGCAGTTTTTACATTTGATATCTTCCCTTCCAGTGAAATGAGTTTTGATCATCCATAAACATTAATGTGATCACTAGATACACTCAGGTGTGATTGCATACCTAAATAGAATAAAAACAAATTGAATAATTGCAGGCAGGCCCAACAATTTCTCAGTTATAACATTATACAAGCAATAGGTTGGCAATTCACTGAATTAAGATTTTAGCACCTAGGATAAAGGGAAAGAAGATAGCATCTCCTCCTTCTTCCATGGGACAGAAGTAAACAAAACAGTAATCACCAAAACAGATTTGAAAGAGAAGACCAGCATAGATAGCAGAGGTGGTTCCTACTAGTTCGGCCAAGTAGGTAGTAACTCCGGTCACCCACGCCCCCAAACTGCTTCTATCAGCAGCGCTGTAGGCACAGCCATCTTGTTTTTCACTACTGTGCATGCGTGAGCCCGAAGCGCATCCCTGAGCGAAGCGGCAGTAAAAGAATCCGGAACCCATCCCTGTTAGGTAGCCTATAATTGTGAAACACTTTTAAAACTTCTGTAGCTGGACTCAGGCAGTTATTTCTTTCTTCTTCTTTGACGTTCCTGGAGGAGTTTCATAAGCTTCGTATCTTCCATATGCTGCTCATTTAAAGTGATTGCTCCACTCAGATTAACCTTTACCCAGGAGTTTGGATAAATGGCATTCTATGGTATGTTTGAAATATCTTCTCTTTCTATCACCATATTTTAATTCATTTTGTTATCTCCCCTTTCCATATGTATTGTCATTTTAATACCTTCCCCTGAGATGCAGGGCACTTATAATCAACAGATGGTGGGCACCAAGCAACTCCAAGAAGTTTTAATTTTCCATTGCAGACAAACTAAGCAGAATATTACTTGGTTTAGAGGTCCTGATTCCTTTTTCTGCTTGGCGTCTTGTGTAAACAGGTCAGGGAGAAAAAAAAGATAATAATTGCAACCTATATTCATTTGGGAAAAGGAAAAGGAATTGCATACGATGAAGAATCTTAATATTCGTATTTTCTTTACTGGCTACCTGAGCATTTTTTAAAGTTGGAAATGCAAAAGACTGGACCTTAAGGTTTGCGTTGTTGAATCTTTACTTAAAATTTCAGTGGGGTTATATTCAATACTTCTTTCTGTATGGATGACATTCAATAGAAGAAATGCCACGGCTGCGGCAAATGAGATTTTAATCTGTTAATTAGTAACACCACTTTATTCCACATTGTCTCAGATGAAGTGTACATAACAGCCTTGGGAGGGTGGGGGAACCCACCATTGTCTCGTGTTTCAGGTATTATAGTTCTGAATTGCTGTGATCAAAATAAGAACACAGTCTTGGTTAAAACTATTAGGTTTTGTTCCGCCTAATTTTTTTCTCTTCAGTTATGAACTAGTTAATATGATATCTCGGTTCATATACTTCTTATTGCCCATTTTGGTGAGAGTTCTCATTAATTAAAGAATAAACATTGAATTTGGTTAATGAAATATGCAAAGCAGTTAGGAATTCATTAAATACACATGACTGATCAGATAACCTGCCCAATAACTATTCTTTCTGAATTTGCCTGGAGTTTCTAATGAGCTATCTGCCTTCTACAGGTTTTTTCCTTGTGATGTTATCACTCAGCCATTTAAAATACAGCATTGTGATCATTATTTTCCAAAGCCACCCATCAATTAAAAGCATTGCATTTGAATGCAATAACTCGGAAGTCAACATTGCAATTGCATAGAGTTGGGAAGGGTTTCGAATTCCATCTGGAAAAGGACAGTCCTGGATGCAGGCCATTGCTTGCAACAAGATAAAACAGCTGTGCCTGCTCCTGAGATCAGCCGTGCACTCCCATTGCCATGGCTGCATTAAGCTTTTGCAGATAGTGAGTGGCGTTGCACTCTACAAAGCACATTTGGAGATTGAATTGGAAACCGCGTGCAACCTTAACCTTTAGAACTTACTATACTTAACTGGACCTGTTTTTAGTCAGGGATGCCAAACTCTTTGGTTGAACCAGTGCTCTTGAACCAGAATTGACATTTGTGTTTATGGGTATGAGAGCAAGTGAGATTTCAGAGAAGAGACAATATGTTGGTATTACAAATGCATACAGAACATTTTGTTTATGCCTTCAAAAATGATTTCTAAATTCCAGGGAGTATGAGCTTTACTTATGCGAGACCGCCTCCTGCCCCATACATCCCTCAGACCGATATGCTCCCACAGAGAGGGCCTCCTCAGGGTGCCGTCGGCTGGACAATGCCGACTGGCGACACCCAGGGGAAGAGCCTTCTCTGTGGCGGGTCCAGCCCTTTGGAACGACTTACCCCCTGAACTCCGCACCATCTCCGACCTCCGCCTCTTCCGCAAGTGTCTTAAGACACATCTGTTCCATCTAGCCGGCCTAGCGTAACCTCCATTACTGACTTTTAGATAGTTTTAAATTTGGGGATTTTAATTTGGTTTTTAGCGCAGGATTTTATTGGAATAAGTTTTTTAAAATTTTATATGTTTTTGTATGTATTTTAGTATTCCTTTGCGCCACCCTGGGTCCGTTTGGAGAAGGGTGGGGTATAAATTTAATAAAATAAAATAAATAAATAAAAATAAATAAATACTACCGTGTTTTCCCCAAAAATAAGACAGGGTCTTATTTTCTTTTGACCCCTGAAATAAGTGCTTGGCCTTATTTTTGGGGAGGTCTTATTATTTTTGAGGTGTAGGAGGTGGCAAACGTGGTCGCCTCATGGCTGTTGTTGTGTTGCAATATTTTTTCAGGGAGGGCTTATTTTCAGGGGAGGGCTTATTTTAGCGCATGCACTCAAAAGCCTGATTGGGCTTATTATCCAGGGAAGTCCTGTTTTCAGGGAAACAGGGTAGGAAGAAAGCATGGGCTGGGAAACCTTCCCCCAGCAAGGGCAAAGTACTAGGAATCAGAAGAACAGAAATGAATATACTTCTTCCATATAGAACTAGAGGTGGTATTCAGCAGGTTCTGACCAGTTCTGGAGGACCAGTAGTGGACATTTTGAGTAGTTCGGAGAACCAGTAAATACCACCTTTGATTGACCCCCACCCCCATCTATTCTCTGCCACCTGAGTCCCACCTGATCGGGTGGAAATGGGGATTTTGCAAGAAGCTTCCCCTGGAGTGTGGAGGGAATGGAGATTTTACAGTATCCTTCCCCTGCCATGCCCGCCATGCCATGCCACGCCCACCAAGCCACACCCACAGAACCAGTAGTAAAAAAATTTGAATCCTCCCACTGTATAGAACCATGGATTTTCACATGCTTCCTTTTGAAATTAGCTCATTTTTAAAAAGAGTATAAATAAGACATGCCATAGTATCGTTAGTTCTCCATAAACCTACCCATAGGTGTCAAAACTTTGTGGTAGAAAAGTGCCACAATGCCTTAGTAGTTGTTTGTTGTTCTGAATAAAGGGTAAATAAACAAAAAAAGTGGACTTTTAATCCCAGAGCTTTTACATTGAATAAATTGTCAGCTCAGATTCCTGTTTGCATGCTATAAATAAAGAAAATTATTATGGTTCTCTCCAATTCAAAGATTTTTTCTGCTTATGCTCGCAGGCAAACACATACACACACACACCAAAATCTGTAAAATATGATCCCGACATTTAAAAAGTACAATAGGTTCAGAGTGTTATTTTCTGTGTGCATCTGCTAAAAAGTTTCCAGAAAACAAGCCATCTATCCCTACAGGCAATCAATCCCTATGGAAGACTCAATCTTCTTACTCACTGTTAAAATAGCCTGGAGCCGATTCTGAAATTACTATGTATTTTTAAGATTGGCATAGAAAGATGGATTTTACCCAATCTGAGTTCTTCTGTTAACATAAGCTCTAGCTAACTAATTGCAGTCTGCTGCAATGAAATCTTGCACATAAAGGAATACTGTCTATGTATATATTTTCCTCCTTTTTAAAAGCCTTTTTACAGCTACTGTGTGTGGCTGCCAATTCTTAAATCTATGGGCCCATCTGTGATTATCTTTTTCTTTTCCTTTTTTTCAGTTACGATGGCCCCCAACCATGATCTTATTTCAAGGAATTGCGTGTGAGAGAGATGTTTTATATAAATAAAAGATTAAGATCCACTACAGGTAGTCCTTGACTTATGACCACAATGGGGACTGGAATTTCCATTGTAAATCATTGCAGTCATAAGTCAAGTCAGACACAATTTGATGATGGTGATTTAGCAAATTATATGGTCTTTAAACCCAACTTCTCCAAAGTTTTTTTTTTGTTTGCCAGGATTAGATTAGATTTGATTTATTGAATTTATATACCGCCCTTCTCCCTTTCGGGACTCAGGGCGGTGTACAGCCAACAGTAAAAATGGGTAATACAAAAGCTAAAATCATATGTTAAGATATATTAAATGGATTGGCCTGCCATTAAAAACCCCTGCTAAAATCAATTTAAAAACTACGACAGGCTGGCAGCATGAAATAAATGGGTCTTCAGGGCCTGATGGAAGAGGCGTAGGTCGGTGATCATCCCTAGTCCAGGGGGTAGGTCATTCCAGAGGGCAGGAGCTGCCACAGAGAAGGCTCTCCCCCTAGGGGTCGCCAGCCGGCATTGTCTGGCCGACGACACCCTGAGGAGGCCCTCTCTGTGGGAGCGAACTGGTCGGTGGGAGGTATTTGGCAGCAGGAGGCGGTCTTGCAAGTAGCCAGGTCCCTTGCCATGGAGCGCTTTAAAGATGGCCACTAGTACCTTGAAGCGCACCTGGAAAGCCACAGGCAGACAGTGCAGCTCACGCAGGAGAGGTGTCACATGGGAGCATCTAGATGCTCCCAAAATCTCCCGCGTGGCCGCATTCTGAACTAACTGGAGCCTCCGGGTGCACCTCAAAGGAAGCCCCATGTAGAGAGCATTACAATAGTCCAGGTGGGAGGTGACGAGGGCTTGAGTGACCGTGAGTAAAGCGTCATGATCCAGAAAGGGGCGCAACTGGCGTATCAGGAATTGACAAGGTTGCTGAAAAATGCTGAAACTGGCTGTCAATATGACTCAGTTGCCCAGCAAGCACCCAAATTGCAATCCCATGATTAACGATCAGAAATGCAAATATAGAAGGCAAGTTACTTTTTCCAAGACTGTCATACATTTGAAGTATCATTAAATGAATGTTTGTAAATTGAGGATTATCTGTATTAGATTGGAGCGCCAAAAATCCAAACAAGTAAAAAGGGCAAGTATAAAAAGTGGAAAGAGGGACACACAACTAAGGCAGAATATCAGCAGATAGCCAGAATCTGCAAAGACGAAGCCAGAAAAGCAAAGGCTCAGAATGGAACATACAATTAGAGATAAGCAATCTTCAGATAACCAATACCCTGAAGAACCAACACCTTGAATTGTACATAATGTGAAACAAGAACAGGGAGAGTCCTGGGATTCCCCATAAGTTAGATGAACCACAATAAAACAAACTAACCAAGAATAATACAAAAAAATAATAGTTTACCATCACACTCATTGATGAGTTTGCTATAAAACACAACATGAAGTACTCCATATTTTCATTAATGATTTCTGAAGAAGAAAGAAAGTGGTAAGAAGTATCTACAGCTATTAAAACTTCAGTCATCATCAAGGAAGTGTTTTTAAAAAATCTAAAGTGGTATGTGAGTCCCGGAAGGGAGAAGGGCGGTATAGAAATGTATATATTAAATTAAATATTAAATTAAATGTGCAATTGAACCAACAAACATTAAAAAAAAGAGATCACACTGTGAATGTATTATTTCACTGGCCATATTGACTACTTTTTTACTCCTCCTGTGGGCACTCCTGAAGTTACATTTGCTAAAGGAATATCCTAAGCGATTTTGAATGAAACAGCACGGATTGTTTTCAGATTTTAGAATAGCAGGTATAGAGAATCGGGGAGATGATCTCGAGAGAAATGGTCAAGAGCAAAGCCATCTAAAACATTTCTTAAATCCTGTGAATCACAATAGTGTCTACAAAAGATTTAGGCAGATACCTCATTTATTAGGATATAATAGCAACAGCCAACCAGTGGTGGCTTTCAGATTCCATTCCAAATGGTACGGTTGGAACGGGCTGGGCGGTGTCCACGTGGACGCGTGCAAGCACGGATATGCATTTTGGCACTTCCGCGAGCCTCCGTGACGCTCCAGCTGCTCAGTGGAGTGTCGCTCAGGAGCTGTACGTGCTGCATGCATGCATGGAAGCACTGAAGACTTAAAAGCATGGTAAGAAGTGAGGGCAGGTGGGTGAGCCCTCCGGAGCATGGTACCGGAATGGAGTGTATTGCCTGCAACCCGCCACTGCCTTAGACTTATATACTGCTTCATAGTGCTTCTAAAGCCCTCTCTAAGCAGTTTACAAAGTCAGCATATTGGCCCCAACAATCTGGGTCTTCATTTTGCCCACCTGAGAAGGATGAGTCAACCTCGAGCCTGGCGGGATTTGAACTGCTGAACTGAAGTTAGCAGTCAGGTGAAGTAGCCTGTAGGATTGCACTTTAACCATTGCACCACCTCGGCTCATATATGGGCTGGGAGGGGAGAAGGAAGCCCAATCTATCGTGCTATCACCTACCTCAATTAAAAAAAAATTAGCTCTACTCTTTCGTTGGAGTCATTTTTAAGCTGGTTTATCCTGTAGGGCGGACAATAGAGAGGCCAGGCCAGGAAGCAGATTCACCACAAATAGTAGAATTCTGCTTGAACTCTCAATCTGGCTCAGCATCCTATAGAGTTTTTTGAGAGAGGAGGTGTGCTTCAACATTCTATCCTCAGCAGTGTTGGATGGGAAATTCCATACAATCCCATTTAATGAGAGAAATTGTGCCTGTAGCCCGAATGACCTTGGACCTGAGTGCATGAGTTTCTTTGCTGCCCCTTCTATGAAAACCTACACACTAGTATAATCATACAATTTGGGCTAGTAGAGATCAGGCTTTCAAGGAATGAGACGTGATTAATTTTATCTAGTCTAAGACCAAAAACCGGTAGCCACGTTCTTACCAACAGCTATTGCTATAAGATGACAATTAATCAATTCTTTAAGCTTATTTTTGTTTATTTTCTTTTGCTTTGTTTTATTTCCTTTCCTTTTGTTTACTTCCTATATATATATATATATATATATATATATATATATATATATATATATATATATATATATATATATATATATATATATATATATATATATATATATATATATATATATATATATATATATATATATATATATATATATATATATATATATATATATATATATATATATATATATATATATATATTTATAATTTAACTGGCAAGTCTATAATGTGTGCTGGTTTTACTACTCTTGTGTTGTTTTAGTGTTGTAGTTATATGCGAGACCGCCTCCTGCCCCATACATCCCTTAGACCGATACGCTCCCACAGAGAGGGCCTTCTCAGGGTGCCGTCGGCCGGACAATGCCGACTGGCGACACCCAGGGGAAGAGCCTTCTCTGTGGCGGGTCCAGCCCTCTGGAATGACCTAACCCCTGAATTACGTACCATCACCGACCTCCGCCTCTTCCGCCAATGTCTAAAGACATATTTGTTCCAACAAGCCGGCCTAGCCTAACCTCCCATGGGGACTTTTTAGGAAGTTTTAAATTTGGGTCTTTTAAAATTTGGTTTTCGCATAGGATAGGATTATTTAATAGTTATTTTAAATTATATTTATTGTATTTTGTATGTTTTTTAAATTTCCTGTGCGCCGCCCTGGGTCCTCTGTGGAGAAGGGGGGGATATAAATTTAATAAAATAAAAAATAAAAATAAATAAATAAGTAGCTACTTTGCAGGTCATTGAGCAAATATATAAACCCAATTAAAATTACTTCGTTGATGTAAGCTATGGTACCAGAAACTTCAAAGCCTGACAGTGTTTTCCCTCCCCTTTAAGCTAGAGTTAATTTAATTTCTTTTCCCAAATTCCTTTTTTCCCCCCCTTGGACTTAAATCATGTTTTTCTAATGGTTGGATTTCTTATCCAAGGTCACTCCTGTCATCTTTCTTTACAGTAGAAAATCTGGGCTCTGTGATAGGGGTATAAAAAAATCCATTTTAGATTTCTTTAAAACTGATCTGCCAAACGCAGGACATTGACTGCAGCAGTGAAAAGAATCCATTTGTTTGGATGGAGGAAATGCAAACCAAATAGTGTATGCTAAAATTGCATTTAAAGCCAGCTCATTTGGTGGATGGTTACCCATTTATGCATTTATTAGAGCTGCTTATACATTAAATCAGGGACGCAGTGGCTCAGTGACTAAGGCGCTGAGCTTGTCAATCAGAAAGGTCAGCAGTTTTGCGGTTCGAATCCCTAGCGCCATATAACAGAGTGAGCTCCCGTTACTCGTCCCAGCTTCTGCCAACCTAGCAGTTTGAAAGCATGTAAAAATGCAAGTAGAAAAATAGGGATCACTTTAGTGGGATGATAACAGAGTTCCATGCATCTTTGGCATTTAGTCATACTGGCCACATGACCACGCTCTCTGCCCTTGGCTTCGCCATGTTCCCTGTCGGTCGTTTTCTCGCCCGCGCTTTGGTGTTGGGGTCCCCGTCCCCGTCCCAGTCCCTTTGGAGAGAGGGGGCGGTTAATAAGTCGAATAAATGAATGAAATGAATTATGGTGAAGCGGCGGCGGCAGCTGCTACGGGGCCTGCACAGCTGGCCTTCACCGTCTCAGATTTTTTACAACGCTGCCGTTGTGAAACAGGTGGATGTTCCCACTTTAAGTGGATCCTTTGGCATCTTGGCCGCTCACGTTCCCACTTTGCAAGTCCTGAGACCTGGCATTGTAACCGTCTTTGATGAGGATGGCTCCTCCAAAAAATACTTTGCGAGCAGCGGTTCTCTCACGGTGAATGCAGATTCCTCTGTCCAGGTATTAGCCGAAGAAGTGGCTTTATTGGATCAGCTCAATGCTGCAACAGCCAAGTCAAACTTGGACAAAGCCTTGTTGGAACTCGCATCGGCCACCGACGAGGTAGCAAAAGCAGAAGCGCAGATCAACGTGGTAGCCAACGAAGCAATTATGAAAGCTTTGGAGTGAGCAGGAAATTCCACCACTGTTGCTTCAGAAAGTGGCCTCCTTAAACTCTAGTGGACCTCTCCTCATCCTTCCTTCTCTTCTTTCGGTCTGTACAGAATTTGTGAATAAAGCTTGACAACTAACTGTCACCGATTAAAAGCCACATGATGACAGAGATGTCTTCGGAGAGCTCTGGCTCTTTGGCTTTGAAACAGACATGAGCACCTCCCTCTAGAGTCAGGAATAACTAGCACATATGTGTAAGGGGAACCTTTACCTTTACTGTAATTTAAATCAGGAATGGATAGCCTTGGAACTCCTTTGGGGTTTCCTAAGCCTCAATAAATTTTACTTCTTAAATTTGGTAGCTAGTAAGTGGAAAGAATAGTTTCTTCCTGATTTTCTTTTTTTTTTTTTTTATTGAAAAAGTTTTATTGGTTTTACATTTTTTAACAGGATAGGGTAATGGTTACAAAGAAATTTTGAGAGCATTCACGTCAGAGTCGTCGGACCTTCCGAGACCTCAAAATACACATTAAAAAAGTTAACATAGAAAACATTTTCCATACCACTACAAGATGGAAGCAAGTACATTTACCTAAATTCTCCCTTCCATGCTGTCAGACATTTACAAAAAGTCCGGATAGAAATATTATACAAAATTGTTCAAGAAAAATCAAGGCAAAGTTATTTTTTTGATCTAAGTCTTTTGGCTATTGTATCTTCTTTCTCTCCTCCCTGGCCCCCCGCGGGCGGGGCCGTGACCCCCTCCGTCCCCCCTGGATCTTCCCCCAGGGCAGAGGAATGTTTTTTAAGAAAGGCTTCCGCCTCAGCAACTGTTTTAATCCTCACTCTTCCTCCTTCCCAGAACACCAGCATCCCTTCAGGTGTCATCCACTTGAACCAAATCCCGTGATCAAACAAGGTTTTAGACAAGAAGGAAAATTTCCTTCTTGAATCTCTAATTTTTCTAGGGATCTGCTTCAAGATAGTGACCATTTCTCGTTGATAAATTAAAGGTTTCTCTCTCTGCGCTTTCAGGATTTCCTCTCTGGTTGACCTTCTAACAAATTTCACATGTATCTCTCTAGGCACTTCATTCATCTTGGCATATGCAGAATTAATTCTATAGGCTAGGTCAATGTCCCCCCTGATCTCATCTTTGGGTTTTTGTAAATAGTCTGCTAAAATTGTACTCATAAGATCAGGTAGGCATTCACCAGATTCCTCAAGAACATTCTGAAATCTCAAAAAATATGTCATTCTTTCCATATCTATCCTAGACACATGCCCATTTATTTCCCCCACCTCATTAGAAACATTTTTAATCTCTCCCTTAGCCCCCTCCAGCCCCCCCTCCAATTCCTCGGTCTTCTGTGTATTCTCCAACACTTGCTTCCGGGTATCCAATAGTTCCTTTTTAAAAGTACTATTTTCAGCCCTCTGGGCCTTTATTTCTGATATCAAAGTTTGCATAGAGGTTTCAAGAGAAGCCATCCTTTGTTCCAAATTTACAAGTGCTGCTTCTTGTGCCATGGTTAAAAGTTAGAGTCACTGCCACCAAGATGGCGTTTTCCGGGTGGGGCTGGTGGGGCAGATCAGGAGCTCAGTTCAATTCAGGGCTGTGAAGTTGCAAACAATTCAGAAACCAAAAGAGACACAATTTCCCAAATCAGCAAATAGTAATAACGAAGGTATTCCAGAGAAGAAGTCACAAATCCATCAAAAGAAAAAAAATTTCAAAAATCCAGAGAGAGTCCTGCTTTCAAAGAGACGCTGGAAATTTTCCTTAATTGAAATAGTCAGGCAGGGACAAAGAGAAGCCACTTCCATCGCCCATCTAGCCAGAGGGAGAGAGTAGCAAAAAAAAGAATTTTTTAAGCTCAGCCAGACCTAGAAACAATGTTGCAGAAAGTCACAATCCACTTTCCCTTGTTAAAGACCGTCCGGAGTGAAAGTTTCCGCTTTCTCTTTGCAGAGAAGCCATCTTAGCGTGCCGCTTAAATCCGAGGGGTTTTTTTTTAAAATTAAACACCCCCCTCCCAGTCCGTTCAGCCTGGCTGGCAGCAAGGAAAAAAAGGTGTTCTTTTAAACTCACTCCCTCTCGCAGCTGAAGCCTCGGCGATCCGCCCGACCTCTCCGTTCAGCCCTCTCCATTAAAGCGAATGGCACCGACAGCCGTTGGAGAAGGAAAAAACCCCCGCTAGCATGTTCCTCTCCTCCTAGGTCGCAGAGAGGAGCGCCCTCCCCACCGCCGTGACGAGGGCCGCTCCCTCTGAGCCGACCCTACGGGAAACCTCCGGTAACCGGAGAGTTTCGCCCCCCGGGGGGGCAGAAAAGGCAACAAAGCGGCGAGCGAGCCCTAGGCTCGCCCGTCTCCGCTGGAGCCGGATACCGGAAGTCCTGATTTTCAACATAGAACAAATGAAACCCCATTAGCCACAATCAATATCTAAAACTTCAAACCTGCTCGAAGGGCACCCAAAATCCTGGATATTCTAAATCTACCCCCATGTAATGCATGTTTGGCTTACTGCTTTCCTATTGTGAAATGCTCACAACTTGAAAATGTAGGTAAATTGTTAGAAGAGAAGCCAAAATAAAAGATGGGAGGGATATAAAGGCAAGTTTTTATGGATGAAGGACATGAGTATAAAATGCCTGCTTTTGTTGTTAGTTACAAAGTCATGTCTGACCCATCGTAGCCCCATGGACAACGTTCTTCCAGGTCTTTTAGGGGGGAAAGAGTGTGTCTTATACTCCAAAAAATACGGTAGTTATATAGTTGTTATTTAGTTATATAGTTATGTGTGTGTGTGTGTGTGTTGTGTTTGTGCTGATAAATAAACAAACAAGGGAGACTAGGATAGATCTATTTCAAGCTATTTAGCTCTCATCAGCTAGCCATACCCTTACTGGGATTCGAACCAGGGCTGTATTACATAATACTAATAATACTAATAATACTAATAATACTAATAATACTAATAATACTAATAATACTAATAATAATAATAATAATAATCTTTATTGTCATTGTAATAAGATTGTAATAAAATTACAATGAGATTGGTTCGAGCGCTGTGCCAACATTTGCATCAGGTGGAATACAGACATCAGTTACAGCCATAACAGGAATCTCTCCATGTAAGGCAGATGTAATTGCCACTAGACCACTGGTTCTCCTCCTGATCAGCTCCATGACACAAGTATATGTGTGTAGATAGATAGATAGATAGATAGATAGATAGATAGATAGATAGATAGATAGATAGATAGATAGATAGATAGATAGATATATTTTGTTGTTAGTC
Source organism: Rhabdophis nuchalis (assembly GCA_039707465.1). Classification (NCBI taxonomy): domain Eukaryota; kingdom Metazoa; phylum Chordata; class Lepidosauria; order Squamata; family Natricidae; genus Rhabdophis; species Rhabdophis nuchalis. The sequence goes on from CM077656.1 coordinate 12,572,511, forward strand.
ACAAAGTGATGAAGACCCATTGTGACCCCATGGACAACATTCCTTCAGGCCTTCCTGTCCTCTACCATCCTCTGGAGTCCACTTAAGCTCACGGCTACTGCTTTGGTGACTCCATCCAGCCACCTCATTCTCTGTCATCTCCTTCTTCTTTTGCCCTCAATCTTTCCCAGCATTCGGCTCTTCTCTAGTGAGTCCTTCCTTCTCATTAGGTTGGTTGCCTAGAATTAGGTGATAGCTAGAATTCATAAATGTGATCATGCAGTGAGTTAATTAACCAAACAAATACTGAAAAATAAATATATACATATAATGATTCAGAAATGCAGCTGGTAGATGTCTGAGCTGAACAGACAGAATCATTTCCTGAAACACTGGCTTCATATCCATTATAGGTTTAAGCTATCAATTAATAAGCTACCCACAGACACATCAGCCCTTGGACATTCTTTCCCCTTTCTGTCTTATTTCTTCTATGCAAGCAATTAGCAAATGTGTGGAAAGAGGCTTTGTAAATAACGAGAAGCTCTTAGTCGAACTGCTCTGAGGAAGAAGGGTGGAATGGAGATCGTATTAATGAGGTTGCATTCAGTCTCCAAATAAGGTTTCTAGGTTTTGAGGTATTTTGTGCATCAGTTGAAAAATAAGACAACAACAATCTTTGAAAAGGAAAAGGATATCCTTATTATTCAGATGCCTGGGAGATTAGCCAAACTTGCTAACAATCAAACGTATGAAAGCATCGCATACTGCAGGATCCCATCTGGTTTGGTTAGCAGGATCAGAGGTTTAGTCTTCCATATTCTGGTGACAGAGACGTTTTCTGAGGATAGGCTTCAGCACAAATCCAAAAGTTCAGAAGACTAAATCTCTGGTTCCAGTGACCGATCCAAATGGGATCCTGCAACATTGGGTCCTGGGACATGTATATTATTTAATAATAATAATAATAATAATAATAATAATAATAATAATAATAATAATAATAATAATAATAATAATAATAATAATAATAATAATAATAATAATAATAATAATATTTAATTTCTAGACCGCTCCCTCTCCCCAAGGGGACTCGGAGCGGTGCACAGGGAAAATTAAAACAATAAATCTACAAAACAGTTAAAAAACACATTAAACAATAAGACCCTGCGCTAAAATTCCCCAAAACCAATCACTAAAACCCTAAACCCTATAATACTGTGGTAAGAGGCTACCCTAGGCCGGCCAGGCAGAAAAAGTGCGTTTTCAATTTCAGACGGAAGGAACGGAGGTCCGTGGTAGTTCTAATATCGGGGGGGAGGTCGTTCCAGAGGGCAGGGCCCGCCACAGAGAGAGCCCTTCCCCTGGGCGTCGCCCGCTGACAAAGTCTGGTGGACGGCACCCGGAGAAGTCCCTCTCTGTGGGAGCGAATCGGCCGTGAGGAAGTATGAGGCAGAATCTGATCCCGCAGATAGCTAGGTCCCGAGCCATGGAGCGCTTTAAAGATGATGACTAGCACCTTCATTTGGCCTTCATTTGCATCACATACTTTTAATGGTTTAATTAAACCATTAAAGGTTTTGCCAAAATTTGAAGACGTACTTCTTCCATCTTGCCGGCCTGGCCTAATCCACACCATCAAGCTTGTAGACTGAAGCCTAAATTGTTTTAATTTGGATTTTAAGGGGTAAGAGTTTTAGGATTTTTAGCACAGGGTTATTAGTATTTAATCTGTTTTTAGTATTTATCTATTGCTATGTTTTATATTTCCATTTTAATTTCCTGTGCACCGCCCCGAGTCCCTTCGGGGAGAGTGGTGCTGTTTATAAATTTAATAAAATAAATAAATAAATAATAAATTAAGATCCCATTGATGCAAATAACATATTCTCGATCAATGCTTTATGTACATTTTACTCAAATTCATCTGTCTGCAATTTACTAAGGTGTTTTTTAAAATATTTATTTCAAATACCCACATTTTACATTTCTTCCAAAATGCAAAATAATAAAATAGAGGACGATACTTTCCTTCTCAACTAATTAGAACAATCTTTGTAATAGATTAAGTTGAGCTATAGGATTGGCCCAAGGCAAATCAGTGACATTATAGCAGAGCTTAGAAATGGGATCTTCCCATTCTTTGCCCATCCTGCAACATTGCTAGCTACTTAAAAACAGATTATTGGTTAAAACAAGTTACTGGTTAAGACAGAGTGACAGAAAACCACTCTTGCTATTGCTGTAATTGCAGGCTATAATTTGGGCTGCAAAATACTGGGCCTTAAATTTATTTATTTATTATTTATTATTCATATTTGTAACCCGCACCCATCTCACCACAAAGGGACTCGGGGCGGCAAACAGAAATTTAAAATAAATATACATATATACAAAGTATTAACAAACAACAACTAAATTAAACCAAAACCCTGCGTAAAATAAATTTAAAACCCATAAATTAAAAACTTTGGTTTGCTACAAGTCAGTACGGTGCGGAGTGGTTCAAGCCAGGCTGGCCAGATGAAATTAGTATGTTTTTAACTGCTGGTGGAACAGGGGCAGGTACGAGATGATACGGAGTTCGGGAGGTAGGTTGTTCCAGAGGGTTGGGTCCACCACAGAGAAGGCCCTTCCCCTGGGAGCCGCCAACCGGCATTGCCCGGTCGACGGCACCCAGAGAAGACCCTCTCCGTGGGAGCGAGTCAGTCATAGGGATGTATGGGGCAGCAGGCGGTCTTGGAGGTAGCTGGGCCCCGTGCCATGGAGCACCTTGAAGATGGTCATCAGAACCTTGTAATGCAACCGGTAGGTCACAGGTAGCCAGTGTAGCTCGCGCAGGAGTGGTGTTATGTGGGAATGTCTTGAGATTCCCATGATCACCCGCGCGGCCGCATTCTGAACCAACTGCAACCTCCGAGTGCATCTCATTGGGAGCCCCATGTAGAGAGCGTTACAGTAGTCCAGACGAGAAGTCCCGAGTGCTTGAGTGACTGTGCGAAGGGCAATGATAGATGCTTCAACGACCCTTAAAAGCTGAAGAATACTTTATTGAACTGTTCCTAGTAAAAGAAGTTTAAATAGAATTTGTAAATTTAGCTAGCAGTACAGAATATGGAAGCCCTAATTCTTGTTCCTCAGAGGAACAAGAAAATTTGAATGAGAAAATTTTGACTTATAAAAACGTAACTATATAGACCTTTTACGGCATTATGCATTGCTAATCACTTAGAACATTTTAGCTTTCTCTCCAAAAGCCATAGGGGGTTTTATCTGAATAATATTTTTCCCTCTTATTCTAGTTCTTTTTTACCTTGGAGACTTCAACCTGCTTTCATCCTGCGATAGGAAATGTCTGAATTCACAGTTCCATGATTTCACAAGAACTGACCTATAACTATATGCAGCATTAAAGCACTCCACAATGGGATAATTTTATCAGGTATCATAACACCATAAAGGTAAAGGTAAAAATTCCCCTTGCACATATGTGCTAGTCGTTCCTGACTCTAGGGGTCGGTGCTCATCTCCATTTCAAAGCCAAAGAGTTAGCGTTGTCTGAAGACGTCTCCGTGGTCGTGTGGCCGGCATGACTAAATGCCAAAGGCACACAGAACGCTGTTATCTTCCCACCAAAGATGGTCCTTATTTTTCTACTTGCATTTTTACATGCTTTCAAACTGCTAAGTTGGCAGAAGCTGGGACAAGTAACAGGAGCTCACTCAGTTATGCGGCGCTAGGGATTCGAACTGCCGAACTGCCAACTTTTCTGATCGACAAGCTCAGGGTCTTAGCCACTGAGCCACCATGTCCCTCACCATAGTAAGCATAAGTATATAAAACACTTCTGATCCATAAATAATACCACTACCAAGTTAAAATCTTGCTGAAATATCTGGGAGAAAGGTGGCCTGTAAAATACAGCAATATCTACACTGTTAAAATCCCACGTGACCAACGTGTGGTTAGTGTTATAAATGAAACAAGTGACACCTTATAGATTCCACTCAACAATACTGAGGTTCCATCAATATTGGACCCAGAGGTTGGAACCAGAAGAATAGAGGAATAGGGCTGAAGGAAAGATGAATCCCTCACCTTTTGCTCTTTTCCTAAGGATTATGAACATAAAAGCTATGCAATAACTAAATAATTGACAAACAGTGATTAAAGGACGGTTGGATGTAGCATTCTCCCAGCCACTTCTGTTTCTCTGCCCGCAACAACAAGCCCCAGTGCCTTGGTTGGAGAATGTTCCCTCAGAAAAAGATATTAGATGAATGAGATTACAAATATGTGCATGTTTGTGAGCCAAAACTGAATAAAAATTGCAATTTGGGTTATATTGTTATTGTCAGGTCCCCCCCCCCCCATGCCCTAATTGATTCATGAGCCTCGGACCAAACTTCAAAAGAAAGTTAATCATTTATTAGGAGCATTTAGATCTTTTCCCAGTCAGACCTTAGCCTTATTTAATTATAGCCCTGTTCCTTCCCTCCCAACAGTCTGTGTCATAAATCACGTTCCCCAATGAGGTGCACACCTCCCAAGCCTGCTGCAGTAACCTGAGATCCTACTATAGCTGAAAGCACTCCCCAACTTTAGGAGTTGACAGCTATATTATTTTCACTTTTTAAATAATATTCAGGTAGAATAAATTAACTTAAAAGTGGCACACAAGAAAGCTAGGTTGGCCGCTCACATCTGTTCCAATGGGTCACTTAGTCCTTAGTGAAGTATTGGAGCGTATGAATGGTCTTTGCTGATATCTTGCAAAGTGGCTATCAATAGTGACGAGAACTCAGACCAAGATATCTGGGCAAGGTTTTAGAATCTGAATAATAATAATAATAATAATAATAATAATAATAATAATAATAATAATAATAATAATAATAATAATAATAATAATAATAATAATAATAATAATAATAAATTTAATTTATAGACCGCTTCCTCTCCCCTAGGGGACTTGGAGCGGTGCACAGGGAAGTTAAAAATACAATAAATATACATAAATAATTAAATAAAAGGCAAATTAAACAATTATCCCTGCGCTAAAATCCCCCAATTAAATTACTAAAATCCCCTAAACCATAAAAAGAGACTACCCTAAGGCCGGCCAAACAGAAAAGATGTGTTTTTAATTTTAGACGGAAGGAGCGGAGGTCCGTGGTTGTTCTAATGTCGGGGGGAAGGTCGTTCCAGAGGGCTGGGACCGCCACAGAGAAGGCCCTTTCCCCTGGGCGTCGCCCGCTGACAAAGTCTAGTGGACGGCACCCGGAGAAGTCCCTCTCTGTGGGAGCGAATCGGCCGTGAGGATGTATGCGGCAGGATCCGATCCCGCAGATAGCTAGGTCCCAAGTCATGGAGCGCTTTGAAGATGACAACTAGCACCTTGAAGCGCACCCGAAAGACGACAGGCAGCCAGTGCAGCTCGCGCAAGAGCGGTGTTACAAGGGTAAACCTTGAGGTTCCTATTATTGCTCACGCGGCTGCATTCTGGACCAGCTGAAGTCTCCGAGTGGACCTCAAGGGGAGCCCCATGTAGAGAGAGTTACAATAGTCCAGTCGGGATGTCACGAGAGCATGAGTGACTGTGCGAAGGGCATCCCGATCCAATAGGGGGCGCAACTGGCATACCAGGCGAACCTGGTAAAACGCCCTCCTGGCCACGGCTGTCACTTGATCTTCCATGGACAGCCGAGTATCCAGGAGGACACCCAAGTTGCGCGCCCCATCCACAGGGGCAAGATGTTCGCCCCCTACCTACCAGGTCCCAAATTCTTTATCCTTAGAGGGTTTTCCTTAGAGAAAGTGTAGATGAAATTGTTCCACGGTGCAAGGTAGAGATATCTGGCTTCTTACCCATAATACCGCATTCTGAAAAATTTCTTGGGACAAGATATGGAGAGGATAGCTCCAGCACAAACACTAGAAGTTACTGCCTTTTACCTTAGGCAGTAAGTTATTTTGTATTATTGCTTAGCCATTGTTGTTGTGTTTTATTTAACATTTATCTTAATTTTATCTTAAACTCATTTCCGCAACATAGAATTTAAAAGGCTATTTTTAATGGACCACTTTGATCAATGGCAATGTGCTATATAAAAGCTAGGTAGCATTTGTCTTAATAACGCATTTCCGCTCTTTCAAAAAGTTTGAAAACCGGATGAATATGACTTACAATACAATACAATACAATAGCAGAGTTGGAAGGGACCTTGTAGGTCTTCTAGTCCAACCCCCTGCGTGGGCAGGAACCTTATACCATTTCAGACAAATGGCTATCCAACATCTTCTTAAAGACTTCCAGGGTTGGGGCATTCACAACTTCTGGAGGCAACTTCTGTTCCAGAGGTTAATTGTTCTTACTGTCAGGAAATTTCTCCTTAGTTCTAAGTTGCTTCTCTCCTTGATTAGTTTCCACCCATTGCTTCTTGTCCTGCCCCCAGGTGCCTTGGAGAATAGTTTGACTCCCTCTTCTTTGTGGCACCCTCTGAGATATCGAAACACTGCTATCATGTCTCCCCTGGTCCTTCTCTTCATCAAACTAGACATACCCAGCTCCTGCAGCCGTTCTTCATATGTCTTAGTCTCCAGTCCTCTAATCATCTTGGTTGCTCTTCTCTGCACTCTTTCCAGAGTCTCCACGTCTTTTCTACATCGTGGCGACCAAAACTGTATGCAGTATTCCAAGTGTGGCCTTACCAAGGCACTCCACAGTGGCATTAACACTTCACGTGATCTAGATTCTATCCCTCTGTTTATGCAGCCTAGAACTGTGTTGGCTTTTTTGGCAGCTGCTGCACACTGCTGGCTCATATTCAAATGGTTGTCAACTAGGATTCCTAGATCCCTCTCACAGTTGCTACTATTGAGCAAGGTACCACCTATACTGTACTTGTGCATTTTGTTTTTCTTGCCTATATGTAGGATCTTACTTTTTTCACAATTGAATTTCACTTTATTACATAGTGCCCAATGTTCAAGTTTGTCTAGATCCTTCTGTATCTTAAGTCTATCTTCTGGAGTGTTGGCTATTCCTGCCAGCTTGGTGTCGTCTGTCGTCAATATGTGTGTAGCTAATTTGTGGTGAAGACTACACATATGCATTCCAGTTTGTTTGTTTTTTAGCAGAAGGATATTGGATTGTTTCTAGCAAACTACTAAGACACTTGAGATAAGCTATAATAAGTAAGATAAAGTTGTCTTAAAGTTCTACAAAAATTAGGATGCAATTTTGGTGTTGAGAGTAAAGCTAAGAAAGCATGTATGTGTGGAATCCCACAGTAACTTCTATGTATGCCTTCATCTTCTTTGCCAACATTCTTCTGTCTTTCTTTAAACTCCTTTGCTTAAATTCCAACTCAGAATCCCAACCTACCAGGAAAGAGTCAACTTGATTGCCACAGCTTTCATTTATCACCTGTAATAAAATGACAGTTTATGGCATAAATATAAACCCTTTTCACAATTGTGAATAATAAGAGGATTTCCACTCTAGAAATGTATAGCATCATCATCTATTGCTTTGGTGATACTCTACTAATATGGATGAGCTTGGGATTGTTATTTAAAGGTCTGGATAAAAGAATATATAGTGCCACTGCATACTTTTGATTTAGATTTTATAAGTTTGTTCCCAAAATTGATAGATTACAACTCTTAGACATCAGTGTGACTGTGGATGCACTCCTTAGCACCTGTCAGATTCCTATTCTCTATCAACTGCCTGTCACAATTAAATAGAAAATTGTGTAGTGGGCAAGTATTAAATTATTGTTAGGATAATGATGTTGGGTTGACGTTATATATAAGCCTGGATTATTAAAAGGTATATGTAACTTTAAACACCATGTGGAATCTGATTGGCTGTGCTTCCCAGCTCAATCATAAAAGGCAGCTGGAAAGACAGTTCATCCCTTTTGCTTTCCTTTGCTTACTGATTTCCACTGAGGAAGAAGCTGAACATGAAGATGGAAGAGAATCATTGTTTTGACTTACTATAAGATAACTGTGGTTTTGGTGAAGGACTGTTTATTGTTAGAGGAGTTAGTATCACTGTTTGGAAGAAGTATTTTAGTTACATCAAGAGTAAAGACTCTTTATTTTTTCTACTATCAGTGTTGTAGAGTTTTGTGTGGTTTAAGCAATGTATCTCTTGCTGTCCGGTGTATTGCACTATTCCGCCTGTTTATTTTCCAACGGGGGTGTTTTTTACCCCTAACAATTATAAAAATAACTTTACTCCCCAGAATGACCATCACCCCCACAAGTTTCCCATTGCTTAATTAATGGGACCCAAGGCAAATTGACTCAGGGTAGGCAGAACTCATGGGAGACTTTAAATATCTAGGGTCAGTTTTCATTCCCACAGGGTTTTTTTTTTCCTGGAAGAATGTGACCATGTGACGGACTTTTCTCCATTTCTTTTAAACAATACTAAATTTCTTTTTTTCTTTTTGCCATTTATGTACTGTTTCTTTACTACATGTCATGTTATATAAATAGTCTTAGAACAACAGCAATAGCAAGATGATTTATTGAAGTAATAAGCAAGTGTGAAACACACGCAAGTGTCCTCTAGAGTAAGATGGGGTGTAGTGTAGAAGGAGACACTCGTACCCTGAGAACAACTTGGCATGAGATTATTAGTACAAATTACAACACAAAATGTTTTGAGAGAGCCCCAAAAGGTTTCAACTGATATGGAGTATGCATGACTCATTGAATTATTTCTTCCTTGGAAATAGCTTCTGACGATAGAACAAAATGTGTGTAATCATCTGGAATCAATGAAATGTACCTAAAGTTTCGAAGTCAATGGCTTGATGCCCTCTAGATGTGTTGACGCAATAGTTTGCTGAAGTGAGGAGGAATTGTAGGGACAGGCAGCAGGCACCACTCACCCATTTCAATCTGATTGCCAAAAAGGGAAGAGGTCTCACAATGAGTTGAATGGTTCCCAACCATCACAATAATTGATCGCAAAGATGGGCAGACAACCTAGAAGCAGAATTCAGTTACATACAAACACCACATTTTTTGCAAGCCTTCAAAATTCTCCAAGAATTTGAGCTCTGAATAACCCAAAGTACCATTTTTATTTTGAAAAAGAAAAGGTGTTAGCCCAATGAAGGAATACAACAAAACTTAAAAGTAATAATAATAATAATAATTTAATTTATAACCCGCTCTCTCTCCCAGAAGGGACTCGTAGTAGTTATGAGTAAAATAAGAGGGTTGAGAATGGTGAAATCCCAATGAAATATAATAGAAGGGGAAATAATATAAGGTGAGTGGCATTAGAAAGAACAGGAAGCTCCTGTTCGTATTGTATTGTAGAAACGTGGCGTATGTTTAAGTTTTGTATGCGTGTATTTTACATCTGTAAAAAAAAATTTAAGAAAAGGTGTTAGCATATTTTCTTAACAAAAAGCAAAAATCTCTCAAAATTGATAGAACAAGATCTGCCCATTCTTGTAAAATCACCATGTCACTTCTTTATCCTTTGTACCTTCAGATGTTGAAGAAAGTATAAAAGAAAATGTGACATCCAGCCCCAAAGGGTTGTTTTCCTGTGCTTTGAACAGAACTAACTAAGTGGCATTGTTTTTGTAGTAGCCAAATTTTTTGTCCTATCATGAAACTCAGAATTATCGTATTTTTTAGAGTATAAGATGCGCTTTTTCCTCCCTAAAAGAGGGTGAGCATTAGGGTGTGACTTATAGACCGAATGTAGCCATAAACACAAGGCACCGAAGAGACGATAGTTTGTGGCAATCCCTGCAGCCTGGAACAGCTGATTGGGGGTATTCTGGGAGGCCGATCCACCCGCCAATCAACTGCTCATGCTAAATCAGGCTGCAATAATGTGCTGAAGCTGACCAGGCTGTTTGCTATTTGCTGCAAGGATGTGTCAGAGTTTGCAGCAGCAATCACATTCAGAAAAGGCAAGCCCACATAACACCTCTCCTGCACAAGCTGCACTGGGTGCCTGTGGCCTTTCGAATGCGCTTCAAGGTGTTGACAACCATCTTCAAATCGCTCCATGGCTCGGGGCCTAGCTATATACGAGACCGCCTTCTGCCCCATACATCCCTTCGTCCGCTCCGCTCCCACAGAGTTGGCCTTCTCAGGGTACCGTCGGCCGGGCAATGCCGGTTGGCAACGCCCAGGGGAAGGGCCTTCTCTGTGGCGGGCCCAGCCCTCTGGAACGACCTACCCCCCCGACCTACGCACCACCTCGGACCTCCGCCTCTTCCGCCAACGTCTTAAGATATATCTATTCCAACAAGCCGGCCTAGCATAGCCTCCCATTTCTGACTTTTATCTATAAATTTTAATTTTCAGGGTTTTTAATGGGTTTTTTAGCACGGGATTTAATTTAATATGTTTTTAATAATATATATGTCTTTTGTTATGGTTTTTAATAATGCCTGTGCGCCACCCTGGGTCCTAACAAGGAGAAGGGGGGGTTATATAAATTGGAAAAAATAAATAAAAAAAATAATAAGAAAAAAAAATAAGAAAAGCACACACAAGTAACTGATTCAGCAGGATTCGATAACTTCTCTTTATCTATAATATAACACATTAAGTAAATATACAATACCAAAAGCAGGTTTTCCAACGTGGTAGTTCAGCAGAGGAGAGGAGTTTCACTTTCAGTTTTAGTTTCTGATATCAGCACAGCATGCAGCTTTAGGTCAGAACAAATCACGGCCAGGTTCCTTGCTGTCTCCTTCCTTGTTGCTCACACAGCAAATAATATTTGTTTCCAAACAGCCCTCGACTCTCTCACACATTGACAGCATGCTAGCCAGATGAATATCATAGATGCTGGCAGGCAGAAGCAGAATCATTTTTTCTTATTTTCCTCCACAAAAACTTATGCTCTGGAGCATCTTATACTCCAAAAAATATGGCATCTGATTTTGCATTAGTTGTATGGTAACATGCAGTGCCAACTCAATGGTATATAGCACTGCTTGGTCACATTGATTGATGGTGATATTTCCTGCCAATGCAAAAACAAAATCCATTTTTAGAATAGTCTTTGTTTTCAGAAGGAATAGTGATATCTAAAGCTACTGCCTACCCAGCCTTAACTAGCCTTTCTAACAAAGCAAACAGCAAATAATAGTCAGTATTTTTCCATTTTATCTGAGTTATCTGAATGATGCGGATTTTGAATACTAAGAAAATGTCTTCTTACCTTCTCTGCTCTACAATAGCTAACATCTCCAATAGCTGTAAGATTTTCTGCCACGTCTGCCTTTAGCAAGATAACTTGACTTTATCTACAAAACCAGAAACTTACTTGTCCTCTTCCTGGACTATGTTGAAAGGACTACCAAGATGCAAATTGGTTCTAAGATGTTTGCTGGCATTTAACAACCTTTGAAAAATGAAGGTTAATGCAGAGTTCAATTGTTTCCTAAAGAAAAAAATAACTGCCGATAACTGAGAAGGTATGCCTATTTCTCTCTGTAAAATATTAATACATATTTAGCCAATCATTTCAGACCTCGTGGCCTCAAGTCGTGTCCGTACACATACAGAGGAAGTCAAGCAAAGGAAAAGTTAGTTATATGTTTGGAGACTTTAGTTTTAGAAACCAATGAAATAAACATTAATACCATTCCTGGGCTCCAAGATCACCGCAGATAATAATAATAATAATAATAATTTAATTTTATATCCCGCTCTCTCTCCCCAAAGGGACTCGAGGCGGGGCACAGGCACATAAAAATACAATTAAAACCACAGACAGAATACAAAATTAAAAATGAATTAAATTAATCCTGCGCTAAAAACCCATAAACTAAAACTACCCCTAAAACCCCTAACCTTAAAAGAGACTACCCAAGGCCGGCCAGGCGAAAAAGATGTGTCTTTAATTTTAAACGGAAGGAGCGGAGGTCTGTAGTTGTCCTAATGTCGGGGGGAAGGTCGTTCCAGAGGGCTGGGCCCGCCATAGAGAAGGCCCTTCCCCTGGGCGTCGCCCGCTGACAGAGTCTAGTGGACGGCACCCGGAGAAGTCCCTCTCTGTGGATGCTGTGTCTGCAGCCAAATTAAATTAAAAGACTCTTGTTCCTGGGGAGGAAAGCTATGGTAAATCTAGACAGCATACTAAAAAGCAGAGACATCACCCTGCCAACAAAAATGCGTATAGTCAAGGCTTTTCCAATCTCAATGGATGGCTGTGAAAGTTGGACCATAACAAAGGCTGAATGCCAAATAACTGAGGCCTTTGAACTGTGGTGCTGGAGAAGACTCCTGCAAGTCCCTTGGACTGCAAGACAATCAAACCGGTCAGTCTTAGAGGAGATCAAGCAGTCATGTAATGGGGAATGGAGAGAGAATGAATATGGCTAGATTGGTACAAATCAAAGTTCATCAACCTTGGTATGCAATATTTGAACTAGCCCATTATCTCCAGATAGAAGAATATGATATACAAGATCTTATATTTTGATTGGAAAATAGCACACAGCTACATGAACAGCAAAAGAATTCAGCAGAAAAATAGACACTATCTTTTTGATATTAGTTGACCCTTGTGGAGTACACCAATTTCTACATAAGTGAAACTCATGTTAGTGAAACTCATGTTAGTTTCTCTTACATACTTATTTTTGGGGAGCTTAAATTGCATTTTGTCCAAATTTGTTGTTATATATACATATCCATCATATCCATATATGTGTGTATATATAATATCATTTGCATTCAATATACAGTATTAATGAAATAAATTCATTGTTGCACAATCCTTAGATAATGTTGACATGCAGATTTCAACAGGTAGCTTAATTTTTCTTTAATCTTGCAAAAGTTTTATTTCATATAATACTGTTAAGTGGGCTATCTATCTGTCTATCTATCTGTACGTGATACGTTTTTGTGCTGATAAATAATATACATACATACATACATACATACATACATACATACATACATACATACATACATATTTGTATTTATTTCCAGTGCTTATAAATTACCCAAGATATCATGCAACTGTTGGAGTAATTCTTGTTACTATTCTTGTTCTTATTATAGCATTTCCTTACAATTTCTACCTGCATTGCTAATGGATAAGATTAGTAGAATGAGTTGAAATCTTTAAAATTAGATTGTATAATTAAACATCATAGTAAACTGTAGAGTGTTTTGTGTATATTCCTTTAAATCAGTTATTCTAATAACAGCAATTTGGATTGCACATCCATTCTCGATTTCTTAATTTCAAATAAAGGATAAATGGGGGGAAAATTGAGGTTATGAAAAATTCAGAAGGCTTTATTTTCAGAATAAAATAGAGGCTGTTGCTTGCCTTTGGAATGAACACTATCTATCAAGTGAAAAGGATTTCACGTCAGTAGGAACAGAAGACTAAAAACAGAAATATTGTTGAGAATGATAGCAGCCGACTTTGTAGTTAAATGAAATGAACTAAAATTGTAAAAAAAAAAGGAGGTTATTTCTTCATATAGTTCAGAAATCACATTAAAATGTTATTTTAATTAATCTCTGATTATATGATGAATTCAGCATTGTTGAAAATTAGTGCTTCACTTGACCAAAGTCCTTGTAATGCCATTTGAAAGAGGAAATTCATACTTCACTGTTACTGATAAACAAGTTGGATAGTCAGTGGGTATATAGGAATGTGATTAACTATGCTGATATAATAACGGAATTGCTGTATTTTACCAATTAGTGAAAACCAAAGAAGTCATTGTCTTAAAATGAGACTTGGTGGTGCAGTGCTTAGAATGCAATATTGCAGGCAAAACTCTGCTCACAGCCTGGAATTCGATCCTGACAGGTTGACTCAGGCTTCCATCCTTCTGAGGTCAGTAAAATGAGGATCCAGAATATTGGGAACAATATGCTTACAGTGTAAATCACACAGAGAGTGCTGCAAAGCACTATGGGGGTGGTATAGACCAGGGGTCTCCAACCTTTGCAACTTTAAGTCTGAAGGACTCCAGCTTTGCTGGCTGGAGAAGTCTGGGAGCTGAAGTCCTTCAGACTTAAAGTTGCAAAGATTGGAGACCCCTGGTACAGACGTCTAAGTGCTATTAAGTGTTTTTTTGTCAGGGCAACCTGGTCTATCCAAATATGGGACACAGCATACTGCTTCCGCTTTTGCCTTTCAGCCCCAATCCAGGAGGTTCACAGACAATGGCTTTAATGACAAACTATTTTTGTCTTAAATGTTTATTTACCGACAATTATATTTACCCTCTATTTCTTTGTCGGTAAATATAAATTTAACACTAGTGCTAAAAGGACTTTTTGCTTGCCTGAAACTGTGACGTAGACATGTGTAAACATATTGTTCATGCTAAAAAAAAAAGGGAATGGAATTGTCCCTCAAGGCTGGTTTCACCCATGCTATCTTTGTGTATGTTTGCTAAATGAAGAAAATTTTGAACCTTCAGATGCTGTCTAGAATTTATTGACTAGTGCAATGAAGGAGCCATTAGATAAATTCTCTAACATCATAAATGAATACTTAAGAAAAACTTACTTTTCTCTTAAGAGTATAATAGTCTACCATATACACAAGTATAGAAACACACTGCTATAGATTAATCTTCAGAACAGTTAGAATGGGAAAAATAGGAGAAAAGTATTAAATATTTGCCACCTTGAGTGGCTGGTAAAAATAATAAAGGCTGGATGCAAACAAAATACATAAAAATAATAGTAAAAATAGTCTAATACTTTTTTATAAAAAAATTGATTGTATAATGTACAGCAATAATTCAGATGTTCCATAGTTTGTTCTTTATAAATTTGTCTTTAAATTTGTCTTTATAAATTTTGTCAATTTCAGGATATAGGCAGGTAAAGTTCAAATACCATAGGTTGACTTCGCAGTAATTACTTATCCATGCGTGAATATATTCAAATATATTACAAATCTTTTTGACTATATTGAAATGCCAGATCCATCTCACAGAAGACAAAATATCTTTGATGATAAAATTACAGGATTCCTATTAAGAATTCTCCTGCCCTCCACAAGAAAGATTCATGTTGATGTTATCAGGATTGTTCTGATTTAGCCTGTTGATTGTTTAGAAATATTGATCTGCTACATTTCAGTGAAAAAGGTCTTGGCACTGGCTTATCTTTTACTGGGGGGAAAAACATGTTCACTGGAGTAATCTACGTTTTTCCACATGAAATGTATTATAGATATATAATACATTTCATGTGGAAAAATGCAGACCTTTCCTCTCACTTTCTCCAAAATAAATGATCCAGATCATATAACACATAAGCAGCTCTACAGAAACATATAGTTGAAAAAAAATGAGCAATTCATTCAAATTCATCTTTAATAAATGACAAAACCCTACTCCTTGTCAAATAACTTTTCAGAGGAGTCTATGGGCTATGAAATGAAATGCAGATTGCTAGTTTGATACAATTCTGGATTCTACATTATCATATTTAGGAAGAGAGAGAGAGAGAGAGAGAGAGAGAGAGAGAGAGAGAGAGAGAGAGAGAGAGGGAGGGAGGGAGGGAGGGAGGGAGGGAGGGAGGTGTATATACCACCTCTGACTTGCCCCTCCTCCATCTATTCTCTGCCTCCTGAGTCCCAGCTAATTGGGAGGAAATGGGGATTTTGCACTAACCTTCCCCTGGAGTGGGGAGGGAATGGAGATTTTACAGTATCCTTCCCCTGCCACACCCACCAAGCCACACCCACAGAACCGGTAGTAAACAATTGTCAATCCTACCACATATATATATTCCTGAATATATGTATATGTATGTGTATATGTGTGTGTGTGTGTGTGTGTATGTATATGTATATTTGTGTTGCGTTTTGCTGATAAATAAATAAATAAAGGGAGACTAGTCTAGATCTATTTCAAGCTATTTAGCTCTCATCAGCTAGCCATACCCTTACTGGGATTTGAATCGGGGCTGTATTACATGTTAGGCAGATGTTTTAGCCACTAAGTCACCAGGTTCTCCTTCTGATCCCCCTAGCCTCCCTTGTTTATTTATTTATCAGCCTAAATGCAACACAAATGTAAACAAAAGGCAACGAAACAAATAGCTTTCTGTCTGCATGGCCGAAAGACAAAAAAGGAAAGCAGCTTTGCTTCCTCCCTTAATTGGGGGCTTACCAGGGTGTTGTGACACAAATATATGTATGTGTGTATGTATATGTATGTATATGTGTATGTATATACATACATACACATGCATGCATGCATACACACATACACACAATTTGAAGGCTAGCACTGTAAAACAAACCTAACTTCAAGGTGTTTCATATAAATTTCTTAATTTGATAAGGCCTGAGTTTTCAAAATTTTTCAAAGATCAATGAGGTTTGTTGTTGTTTTAAATCTTCGTGGATAGAACTTAAAACTAGCCTAAGAACATAAAAAGCAATTATCGAAATTCTCTAAATGAAACTTAAGGCTACGAAAGTTTGCTACCAAACCTTGCAGCTTGCCAATTCTCACTGTGAATAAATCTGAAATGTTTTACAAGTTTTTTTTTTTTACAACTAAAATGAGATTATGTGTTAATACGCTTTGGAAAATCACTTACCTTTAGGAAAAATTAAAATGAATTTTCTGCCTTGGAAAAATCTTACAGCCACAAACATTTCTTTATGTCTATGATAAAAGTTTTTCTTGATCCATTTATTGTCTCCTATGTCTGAATGATATGGACCAGCAGGTGGCAACAGGAATTTTATTACAATAGCGGGAAGCAATAGGTGTTGGCTCCTATCCAAAATATCAGAGAAGGAAAAAATTTAAGTGGGAAGTTAGTTCATGGCCAAGAGACCATGAGGAAATTTAGACTGGAAAATCAAAATTAAAAAAAAGCAACAAAACCTTTGCTTCCTCCCACCCAGTCTAGATCCAGTTCCTTATTTAGATAAAAATATTTGTAAAACCAGGTACATGCACCAAATTGATGCAAAGGTCGACTTCTTAGAAGTGTTTGTGAATATAAATACTTAATAATACTTAATAAACCAATTTCATTGTAATTTTTACAATGACAATAAAGATTATTATTATTATTATTATTATTATTATTATTATTATTATTATTATTATTATTATTATTATTATTATTATTATTATTATTATTATTATTATTATTATTATTATTATTATTATTATTATTATTATTATTATTATTATTATTATTATTATTAATTATTTTTGGCGCATTTTTATAAACTATTGAAACAAAATGAACTGGATTTAAATTGGAAAAACAAGATTTGAAAGAAGAAAAAGCAAAATAAGTTTGTCCGTTTGCAACCCTCCCCCCCCCCACACACATACATTTCTGCTATTAATAGGAAGGTAATTTCACTTGGACAAAGGCCAACTTGGCATCCAGAAGATGGGTATCTATCTGGAATGAGGATGGCTGCTTGATTTCCTCGGCTTGATGTGTCTGTGCTATCATGCATTCATATTATTTTCTGGCTGAATCTTGAATTGTCTTTTCCCTAAACCAAGATGAAAATGACAATCTGGTTAAAGCTTCAGCTATTAATATTCTTATTACCACATACATAACAGGGGTAGGGGTTTTTGGGTGGGGGAGCAGAGGGGAAGTCACATCAATAAGGCCATTTCTCAGTTGCCTTTGACATATCCTTCACATCATTTAGATTTTGCATGCAAATGTCACCTTGATAGTGAAAAATGTGGCATATTTTCTCTGCACCGGTCAAACAAATTCTATTCATAGTTTACTTGAATACTAAAGGAAATTGAAAAGGCTTTCTGTAAAATAAAATAAAAAGCACACAGCAAGGAAGGAAGATGAATTTTACCAAAATATATGCCACAAGAAGTTAGTTAGGCATTTCCCTCGCATCCTGGACATAAATTGTTTCAACTCCTACCCTCGAAACCACGCTACAGAGCACTGCAAACCAAGACAATACAATACAATACAATACAATAGCAGAGTTGGAAGGGACCTTGTAGATCTTCTAGTCCAACCCCCTGCGTGGGCAGGAACCTTATACCATTTCAGACAAATGGCTGTCTAACATCTTCTTAAGGACTTCCAGGGTTGGGGCATTCACAACTTCTGGAGGCAAGCTGTTCCAGAGGTTAATTGTTCTAACTGTCAGGAAATTTCTCCTTAGTTCTAAGTTGCTTCTCTCCTTGATTAGTTTCCACCCATTGCTTCTTGTCCTGCCCCCAGGTGCCTTGGAGAATAGTTTGACTCCCTCTGCTTTGTGGCACCCTCTGAGATATCGGAACACTGCTATCATGTCTCCCCTGGTCCTTCTCTTCATCAAACTAGACATACCCAGCTCCTGCAACCGTTCTTCATATGTTTTAGTCTCCAGTCCCCTAATCATCTTGGTTGCTCTTCTCTGCACTCTTTCCAGAGTCTCCACGTCTTTTCTACATCGTGGCGACCAAAACTGTATGCAGTATTCCAAGTGTGGCCTTACCAAGGCACTCTACAGTGGCATTAACACTTCATGTGATCTAGATTCTATCCCAACTTCCTATCTTGTGTCTAGACAACTAGACCCAAGAACAGTTTCCCAAACGCCATAACTCTGCTAAACAAATAATTATCTCACCACTGTCAAACCATTCACTTAAGGCTGCATTACGATTATTAGTCTTCTCATCGTTCCTATCACCCATCTCCTCCCACTTATGACTGCATGATTGTAACTTTGCTGCTTGTATGATTTATATTGATACTGATTGTTTCCTGGTTGATTATTTGTACCCTATGGCTATCATTAAGTGTTATACCTTATGATTCTTAATGAATGTATCTTGTCTTTTTATGTACACTGAGAGCATATGTACCAAAGACAATTTCCTTGTGTGTCCAATCATACTTGGCCAAGAATTCTATTCTATTCTATTATGGAATCTTCCAGTGAAATGTTCTAAACACATTTAACAACCATGCATTGTTTCCAAGAAGGATCTTCAATCTTCCAGCTCCTTACATGAAACCAGGAACATTGGGAACTAATTCAGAAAAACTAAGGGGTAAAATTCCCTAATCGATTCTAGCATTTTTTTCCTAAGCTTTCTTGGAAATCAATTGTAAAGCATCTCATTGCACAAAAGGCTGTAAACATTGACAGAATATTTTTAATTGCCTGTGCCCCGCCTCGAGTCCCCTTGGGGAGAGAGAGCGGGATATAAATTAAAATTATTATTATTATTATTATTATTAGAATGCTTAATTGGTATCTGTCTCCTTGATCAGTAAAAGTACTTTGCATTGTTAGAGCAGGGAAATCTTGTTTTTTGTCACTTGATGATAATTTCTAAAACAATCTGTCAGGACTCCAGACCATTAGTAAATGATTCAAAATAGTCCTGTTCCAAAGCAGACGGGTTCCTTCCTCCCTCCCTCCTTCCCTCCCTCCCTCCTTTCCTCCCTTTCTTTTCTTTCCTTCCCTCCTTCCGCTCTCCTTCTTTTGGCTTTTCTGATGCCTCTTCTCTTCTCTTCTCAGCAGCCTCTGTCTACCCATTAAGCTCACAAAACAAGACCAATGAAATTAGGCTTGGAGGAAACAGCCATCTTGAGTTTGTGAAATTTTAAGAGCTAGTCAAATGCAGCCACAGAAAATTACTTCCTCTTCATAGTGTACACTACTCTTATTTAAATTATTCAACTGATACACAGTGTTTTTTCAAATACCAGATCTTTAAAATGATGGATAAGAATTATAAAAAATTCTTGAAACAGAAAAATCTCTTGATTTATAATATTTATGATATACAGTTGGGACTTGAACTTCCATCACTACATCCTGTCAAATATATCCCTTGTGACGGTCTATCCATACATCTATCCATACATCCATATATCCATCATCCATTTAAGATTAAGCCTCTTACATCAGGGTATAACGAAAATGATGGGAACTTTGTTTATTATTGTTTAGCCTTCTTCTGAGGCTGTTTTTCACCCTCTGGAGCAGTGGTGGGTTTCTGCAGGTTCGCACCTACTCGTGAGAGCCAGTTGGTGAAATTTAGAGAACCGGTGAGAGGGGGTTCCACCGGTGTACCTGGAAGTAAATCTGGACCACCACTGCCAGTGACCCAACAGGGAGGAAAGGAAAGGAAGAAAGAAAGAAAGAAAGAAAGAAAGAAAGAAAGAAAGAAAGAAAGAAAGAAAGAAAGAAAGAAAGAAAGAAAGAAAGAAAGAAAGAATTTATCATCACAATTGAGTCCAAAATTTTGGTTGCTAAGCAAGAGCGTTGTTAAATGAGTTTCACCACATTTTAAAAGGTGGCCATTCCCACCCTGTCACATGACTGCCAAGCCACGCCCACAAAATAGGCCACACCTACAGAGTAGGTTCTAAAAAATTTGAAACCCACCACTGGTGTGAACAACAGTCAGAGATGAGAAGAAGGGAGAAAGAGAAAGAAGAAGAAAATCATATATGGAAAGAAGAGGATTTTTCTTGCATTTACAACAGTGATAAATGAATGGCAAGCGATAGAGCAGAGGTTCCCAAACTTGGCAACTTTAAGACTTGTGGACTTCAACTCCCAGCTATGCTGGCTGGAGAATTCTGGGAGTTGAAGTCCACAAGTCTTAAAGTTGCCAAGTTTGGGAACCTCTGCAATAGAGGAAATAGGTGAACAGCAGAAAAGGACATGACCAGCTTCATTATTGCCTCAGACGGCAGTATGGGGAATCTCTTGAACATCAGGTGTCATTGTAGAAATGTGAATGAAATCTGACCTCTGAATATCGAGTAGAGTAGGGTACATTATAAGTAACACCTACATTGGCCATTGCATGTTATGAAATCGAATATTAATGCTGGACTCCATTCTTCAATATGACGAAAGAAAACTTCCTTTGAAGTTCTTTAAGGGCAAAGAACATCTGAAATAATATCTCAGGGCTGAAATGTGCCATTCTTCCATTTGTTCAGTTACAAGGCGAATGTAGAAAGAATATGTCTGAATATGCTTTTCACTGTACCTTTTACGTTAGACATGTTTAGATATAGTGCTGCTATACATTGTAAAGTGGGGAGGCCCTCCTTAAAAAAATATTTGGGGCTGGCTTTTGCTTTCTCCTTGCCTCACGGACTGCCTCTCCAACAGACGCCATATTAGTGACAAGGACTTAAAACTTTCATTATGGCTTCAAAAAAGCAGCCACACCAACCTAAGATTACTTCAATGTTACCCAAAGAAACAGAGGTGGAAGCTACACAGTTATCAGCAATAGAGGAAACTCTACAAAACATTATGAAAGAAATTAAAGAAATCCGGAAAGACAATGTCAGTTCAAAATTAGAACTTTTGGAGACACAGAAAGCACTAATGGAAAATAAACAAAGAATTGATGGACTGGAAGGGGGGGGGGATGGCTGGGACAAGGGAAGAGCTAAAAAATTCTCACAATGAAATAGTTACAATTGCCAAAAGACTTAGCTCTCACAAGTGACTTTATTTCTGGATAGTACAACTTTTATTTGGATGTTTACAAATGATTGATTGCATAGATTTTAAAATGAAATATTTGTATCTCTTTCCACTTTGTAGATAGAATGAAAAATTTATTGTATTATCTATTTTTTTTTATGAATAGAATAGAATAGAATGATTTAATTTATAGACCGCTCCTCTCCCCGTAGGGACTCGGAGCGGTGCACAGGGAAAACTAAAACCACAATACAATAAATATACAAATACAATTAAAAACAAATTAAATCTGGTCCTGTGCTAAAATCCCCTTAACCTGCTAAAATACCCAATTAAAACAGCTAGACCCTGTAGAGAGAGGCTACCCAAGGCCGGCCAAACGGAAAAGATGAGTTTTTAGTTTCAGACGGAAGGAGCGGAAGTCCGTGGTTGTTCTGATGTCGGGGGGAAGGTCGTTCCAGAGGGCTGGGCCCGCCACAGAGAGAGCCCTTCCCCTGGGCGTCGCCCGCTGACAGAGTCTAGTGGACGGCACCCGGAGAAGTCCCTCTCTGTGGGAGCGAATCGGCCATGAGGATGTATGAGGCAGGATCTGATCCCGCAGATAGCTAGGTCCCCGAGCCATGGAGCGCTTTAAAAATGATGACTAATACCTTGAAGCGCACCCGGAAGACGACAGGCAGCCAGTGCAACTCGCGCAGAAGTGGAGTTATGTGGGCAGATCTGGAGGTACCCAAGATTGCCCGCGCGGCTGCATTCTGAACCATCTGAAGTCTCCGGGTGCACCTCAAGGGAAGCCCCATGTAGAGAGAGTTACAATAGTCCATGAAGCCTCGGAGGGGGCCGACACCTCCGACATAGAGGTTTTCAAAATGTCTTTGTAATTCCTTATATTCCCTTATCCTATTTTTATAAAATCTGTAAAACCCAATAAAACTTTTTCAAAAAAATATATATATTTGGGGGGGAAATCGTTTCCTGGGCGGGAGAAAGAAAGGAGCAAATGAGAGAACATTTCCACCATTTTTTTTTCTGATATAAAGTTGGTGAGAATCTCAACGTGTACTCAGCTTTATATATTACTATGTCACGGATCCCTGACTGCACTAGAGAAGTTGGTGATAGCTAATATCCCTTTTGTATACTACAATATGTTTTCTCTGGGCTCCCCAGTACAATGTGTTCAACACAGCAACAATAGGTTTTAAGTGCAAAGCACAATAATACAGCATGATGACAAGATTATGATCTTCCAGAAGCTTCCTTGCGTGTGAATGTTGATGTCTGTAGCCAGCAGGGACAGCATGTCCCAGTGCAAATTCCAGATGGTGTTCATTTTCATTCATTCATTCATTTATTCGACTTATTAACCGCCCCCTCTCCCCAAAGGGACTCGGGGCGGTGCACAGGCAAATATAAAAATACAATACATCACAATAAATACATAAATACATTAAAACTATATTAAATTACACCCTGTGCTAAAAACTACCCCATTAAAATCCCTAAAGCCCAATTTAAAATTTCTCTACTAAACAACTAAGGCTAAAAACGGTAGGTTAGGCCAGGCCGACCTGTTGGAAAAAGTAGGTTTTTAGTTGCTGATGGAAGGAGCGGAGGTCCGGGATAGATCTAAGTTCGGGGGGTAGGTCGTTCCAGAGGGTCGGACCCACCACAGAGAAGGCCCTTCCCCTGGGCGTCACCCACTGGCATTGCCTAGTGGATGGCACCCGGAGAAGCCCCTCTCTGTGGGAGCGAATCGGCCGAAGGGATGTATGGGGTAGGTGTGGACTTTTACAGCCTCACTTAATAGTAAGTTTGTTTTCATGGGGGAATGCTGTCACAAAAACATGTGCACATTGGGATGCTGTGCTTTTGCTTTGAGGAAAGAGTGTTTGTGATTCTCCAATTACCAACAATTAACTAATGTCACCTAGCAGGAACGACACAGTAGTATTTCTTCCTGATAAGATAAGAAAACTGGCCACCTATCTACTGCGTGCTGTGACAAAAAGTGATATTTGCAATGCAAAATGTAGTTCTCAGTGAATGAAGACTGTAAAATTTGAATTTGAATTTGAATTTTATTCGATTTGTAAAACCGCACCAATCTCCGTCGAGACGGACTCTGGGCGGTGCACAGGACATTAAAACCACAATAAATAGATAACAACGAATACAAAAGTTAAAAAGAAATTAAATTGCAAATCTGTGCTGAAATAAACAAGTAAACATCAGGACAGGTTGAACTGTATCAATAGACAATCAAAAAGAAAATAACGATAAAGCAAAAAGAGATTAAAGTACCATTTTAATACTGTAGACAATAGTATGTGAATGGAAAGAACTGTGGATTTTTCCCCCCACCAACAATAGTAATTAGAGAAGGAAATGGTCTGTCACTAATTGCCAGCATGGGTTAACTAAAGCTAAAAAGACCATAACGTTTTCATTTCATTTTGCTGGGAGGACTAAAACTCTTCAGTATTTGAATATATCTGAGGACATAATTTCATAGCGTAAGCCCTTAATTGCTTACAGCAGAGTCTGCAATACTTCACTAGGTATATATGGAACTAGATTTGCTAACTGGTTTTAAAATCCGTTTTAGGAGACGAAAGCACCTGCATTCAGATTGGGACTATTTCTGCCATTAGGCATAACAACTCAGAGCACAGTATCTGGATCCACCTACTCCAAAAACAGACAAATTATTTGTTTGTTAGTTTCTACATTTCTTCCATCGACAAATTTCAGACAGCTGATAGACTGATTGCAACTATACCAATTAGACTCTGTAAGGAAAGTGACTATGCTTAGTTTACCTGGCTAGCCAAAGAGATGTTCCCCACCTAAATGTATTTTTTGGTCACCTGGATTTTTGCAATCCAGGTATGCCAGGCCTAGAAAATGCTTCGATGAACAATCCAAGCTTCAGTTCATGTCAACTTTTATACAACTCTGGGAGGTTCCTATTCTGGGATAGACTAAATTATTTTGATCTCCTTTCATGTCTAGGATTGTGGGATTTTTTAAAAACCAACTACCATAGTAGTGAAATCCAGATTTTTCTCAGTATGAGAGCTGAGGACAAAGCCACAGAGTCCCTTCGTGGAGAGGGGGCGGTCGAGAAATCCAATAAATAAATAAAGAAAAAATAAAGAAAAAAAGGAGAAAGATCTATCTTAAATCTAAAGATACCTACCCATAGAGTAGCTTGCATTGTTCTTATTATTCCCATTTTCTCTTCTCATTTCTCAACATTTTTCATATGATCTTTCCTACTACCTTCTCCTATTGGTATTTTAAGTTTATCATTTGTGGTTTATATCTTATCATTAATGATTGTAACTATGATATCTATGACCTATCAATTTTGTTGTTTGTATGCCCATTGAGAGTTTATGCACCGTAAATAAATTCCTTGTGTGTCCAATCATATTTGTCCAATAAACTCTCCTCTCCTCTCCTCTCCTCTCTCCTCCTCTGTCTTCTCTCCTCTCCTCTTCTTTCCTCCACTATTCCATTCTATTCTTACAACTAGGTAATCAGAAGTACTGTAGTTTCTACTTGATGCACCTTGACCATTAGGTGGCAGTAAGTAAATTCCCATGTTTTCTATTTAAGAGTCCTGCTCTATTTAAAAGGAACAAGACCTTATCTAAGTATTCCCGAATGAAGTGTTTTCCAAGATTAGTGATATGGTGACTTCACATTTCTGCTTGAAGATAATAAAAAGAATATATTGGCATATGTAAATATGTAAATGAAGAAATAGCCAATGGAGATACATGCCTCTGACATTTGTTTAAGGCAGTAAATGCTGCGAATGCATCCAGTGCCTCTTCTAGAAAGTCATACAAAGTAACGCAAAAAGACACTGGAAGATGACACCCTATATTACAACTTAATCACCCAAGGAGTTAAACTACTGAGGAGAGTGTTTAAAATTAAAACAGTCTTACAAAATTGGCTGGAGCAAAGTCTTGTGGGAATTATTAAGAAAAGGAAGAGAACGAATATAAAGGTAATATCATATTTTTTTAATAATAAATGCTTTTGCAACAGATACAATAGATGCAAGAGGAATAACAATACCGAGTTAATTAAAAGATCACCAGTAACTGAGGTGAGAAATTGGGAATTTAAACAGAAAAGTAAACAATTGTTTTGTAGAGGATATTTTTCTAAAAGAATTAACAGTATCAAAATCTAGCTCACTTAAGTAGAAATATATCCCACTGCAGCAGGTTGATAGGTCCAAATGCACAAAACAATGTTGCTGAAGGGATCTATCCATAACTAGAGTAGGAGGTGATAAAGTTATCAACAAAAGTGGAAATGACTAACAATCTATTAACTATCCAAAGATGTCTCCATCAGTGGTGGGTTTCTGCAGGCTCGCACTTACTCGCGAGAGCCGGTTGGTGAAATTTAGAGAACCGGTGAGAGGGGGTTCCACTGGCATACCTGGAAATAAATCTGGCCCGCCGCTGCCAGTGAAACAACAGGAAGGAAAGGAAAGGAAGGAAGAAAGGACGGAAAGAAAGAAAGAAAGAAAGAAAGAAAGAAAGAAAGAAAGAAAGAAAGAAAGAAAGAAAGAAAGAAAGAAAGAAAGAAATTATCATCACAATTGAGTCCAAAATTTTGGTTGCTAAGCAAGAGCGTTGTTAAATGAGTTTCACCACATTTTAAAAGGTGGCCACTCCCACCCTGTCACATGACTGCCAAGCCACGCCCACAAAATAGGCCACACCTACAGAGTAGGTTCTAAAAAATTTGAAACCCACCACTGGTCTCCATATTCTGGTATAAAGTAATACCATCAGCTCTTCAATATATATATGGCATTCTATGTATTATATACTGGCATGAATAACTAGAACCTTGATAAAGAACAAAGAAGCAAATGGAGAAACATTAATGTAAAATATTACTGTACTAGCTGGATACCTGGGCTTCACAACGTGATTGGACTATGAGGTAACGGAATGTGAGGCAACTAGCAGTTAGAACAGAGTTCTTTTCAGGTGGGTAGGGGGCAGTGGTGGGTTTCAAATTTTTTTAGAACCTACTCTCTGGGTGTGGCCTCTTTTGTGGGCGTAGCTTGGCAGTCATGTGATAGTGTGGGAGTGGCCAACTTGTAAAATGTGGTGAAACTCATTTAACAACGCTCTTGCTTAGCAACAAAAATTTTGGGCTCAATTGTGATGATAAATTCTCTTTCTTTCTTTCTTTCTTTCTTTCTTTCTTTCTTTCTTTCTTTCTTTCTTTCTTCCTTCCTTCCTTCCTTCCTTCCTTTCCTTTCCTTTCCTTTCTTACTTTCTTACTTTCCTTCCCATTGGGTTACCGGCAGCGGCAGGCCAGACTTACTTCTGGGTCCGCCGGTGGAACCCACTCTCACCGGCTCTCTAAATGTCACCATCCGGCTCTTGCGAGTAGGTGCGAGCTTGCAGAAACCCACCACTGGTAGGGGGAGTAGAACTCCTTAGCATCAGAGCATGTTTATTTTATTTATTTATTTATTTATTTATTTATTTATTTATTTATTTATTTATTTATTTATTTATTTATTTATTTAAATTTGTAAACCGCACCCTCTCCCCGAAGGGACTCGGGGTGGTGCACAGGAAATTAAAAAGCATATAAACATAAACAATTATAAATATTTAAAATCCAATTAAATAAACTATAACCCTGTGCCAAAATCTTAAAATCCTTAAAACTATTCCCCTAAAATCCCGATTAAAACAATTTAAACATTCAGACTGAAGGCTGGCGAGGTAGATTAGGCCAAGCCGGCCTGATGGAATAAGTAGGTCTTTAACTTTTGGCAGAAGGAGCGGAGGTCCGTAATTGTTCTGAGTTACTGTTACTGTTAGTTACTCTATAAGAAATACTAATGATCTGATGGTCATTTAAAAAAAATCCTTTCTTAACAATCACTTAGAAGCCAAGAGGAACATACATGCCAAATTTGAAGTTTGTACGCTTTACAGTTCTGGAGATTTTGTAATGAGTGAGTGGAAATTTGACTTTTATATATATAGATTACTTCCAGGGGAAGAGTCAAAAAAAGTTGGTATGGCAGCTCTACCCATGTGAAAAATGAATGTAGCTGTCATCCTGACATGTATGAAATCACATCCTCTCTGAAGACTCCTCCTTGAATCCCAGGTTTAAATGCCCTGGGTCCTTTTAGGAGAAGGTACGGGGTATAAATCTAAATAAAATAAAAAATAAAAAAACTGCCTTACTCCTCTTACCCCAGTATTCTGAATGATCAAACAGGCTAAACAGGCTTGTGGAAATAAATTTTGATCTAAGTAAAATGTACCCTTCGATCTAATTTTAACAAAATTTATTAAAACATGTTGACTGGCGAATTCTGGGAGTTGAAATCCATATATTTTAAAGTTGCTAAGGCTGAGAAATAGTGCTCTAGTGGTTGTCGTTAAGAAGAAAAACGAAAGTAGAATCAATGCAGATAAGAAAAATTAATCCTTTATTAAACATATTATAAGATAGTTTGTGGTTTCATCAAACAGATTGCATGAAACAAGGCTGCAAGGAAACAGAAAGTGGAAATGAGTGAAAGAGAAACTGGAAGTAAATGAGTGAAAATATTTACATCATAGAATGCCAAAGGACTGTGTGAGGTTATGCTAATTGGGCTGAGAAACAGAATTCTTGGTGGGAAATACCATGAATGAGAAAAAAATGCTTGAAAGGTGCAAAAATGAGGATGCAAGAAAGGAATTGTGTAATGTATATGGAGAAAAAAAATCGTTAAAAAGAATATTGTCAAAGAGAGCAATGAAGACTTAATATTGAAAGAAAGAAAGAAAGAAAGAAAGAAAGAAAGAAAGAAAGAAAGAAAGAAAGAAAGAAAGAAAGAAAGAAAGAAAGAAAGAAAGAAAGAAAGAAAGAGACTGCAAAATAGTTTTGATGGAAATGGAAATGTTTTAGAAGTGGATGAACAGAGAGGCTCCAGCAGAGAGAATGGAATTAAAAATAAATGAAATGAAATGATTTGGGACAAAATTGGTATGGGGGAATGGAGGAAGAAATAGTTTTAGAGGTATGGACCTGAAAATTGGATGGGGAATATGATAAGATGGTCTCTAAGGGGAGTGGATCCTTCTGTGACAATAAATGAAATGCTTAGTGAATCATTGATAAATATATATGGAAAGGTTACAGTGATGTTTGTGATTTCTTCGTTGTGAATGTATGTGGCATGCAGATTATGCTATCTTTTTGGCTGACAACCTGTATGATTTGTATGTTAGGTAGGTTATAGAAAGCAGATGCAGATCTGAAACTTAGTGTACCAAAGACTATATAAGTGAAAATATAAGTGAACGATTACAAGTTATGCATAAAAAGTATCGATTAAAATGTGCAAATGCCGGTAGAAAGCTGTGATAATATGGAGCAATGTGTTGTCTGCTGTAAGGCATGAATATTTATCAAAAGAAGCAAAAATGGCTCCGGCTTTATTATCTGACAGCAACAGATAGATACGTCAGGAGAAATGTAAGTTGAATGCAATGGGAATAGCATAACACTACGACATATCTGCGGGATCGGATTCTGCCTCATACATCTTCCCGGCCCATTCGCTCCCACAGAGAGGGACTTCTCCGGGTGCCGTCCACTAGACTTTGTCAGCGGGCGACGCCCAGAGGAAGGGCCTTCTCTGTGGCGGGCCCAGCCCTCTGGAACGACCTGCCCCCCGACATTAGAACAACTACGGACCTCCGCTCCTTCCGTCAGAAATTAAAAACTCACTTTTTCTGCTTGGCCGGCCTAGGTTAGTCTCTACCTCAGGGGTTAGGGAATGTTAATTTTAAAATGGGGATTTTAGTACAGGGACAGTTGATTTAATTTGTTTTTATTGTATTTATTTATGTATATATTTTATGCTGTTTTAATTTTCCCTGTGCACCGCTCCGAGTCCCCCTGGGGAGAGGACGCGGTATAGAAAAAATAAAATCTATCTATCTATCTATAAGTATGGTTAAACAAGAAGATTGAGTTGATTTCAGAATGAATGAGACGTGAATACAAAAGTGATAGACTATTAGTAATAAATAAGCACACCAAGCTGTTTCTCCTACAGAGATACTAGATGGAGATTGAATTGCAAATCTACTGATTTTTGGGGTTGTATTAATTTTTACTCCTTTTCTGAGCTTTGTGATAAAATTGTTTACCTTGAAAGTCCCTCATCAAAGTACATTTAAGCCAGACACTAGACCGCAATTATGCCAAAATATAAATTGATTTAATGACAGGTACTGTACTTTACAAAAGGCCAATGGTTAAATCTTGGAGAGGGTGGGCTTACAAGTTCTTATTGATGTCTGCAAATCAATCTTTTTCTTTGGTTACAAATATAATCAGCAACTATATAGTAGATCATTGTCATTAATACAGTGTCATATGATTTCCTTTATTACAATACAATACAATAGCAGAGTTGGAAGGGACCTTGTAGGTCTTCTAGTCCAACCCCCTGCGTGGGCAGGAACCTTATACCATTTCAGACAAATGGCTATCTAACATCTTTTTAAAGACTTCCAGGGTTGGGGCATTCACAGCTTCTGGAGGCAAGCTGTTCCGGAGGTTAATTGTTCTAACTGTCAGGAAATTTATCCTTAGTTCTAAGTTGCTTCTCTCCTTGATTAGTTTCCACCCATTGCTTCTTGTCCTGCCTCCAGGTGCCTTGGAGAATAGTTTGACTCCCTCTTCTTTGTGGCATCCTCTGAGATATCAGAACACTGCTATCATGTCTCCCCTGGTCCTTCTCTTCATCAAACTAGACATACCCAGCTCCTGCAACCGTTCTTCATATGTTTTAGTCTCCCGTCCCCTAATCATCTTGGTTGCTCTTCTCTGCACTCTTTCCAGAGTCTCCACGTCTTTTCTACATCGTGGCGATTAATTGATTAAGTTGAATTTCTTTATTGATTGATGGGTTGTTTGAATGAGATGCCTCCACACTAGGCCTTTCACTAAACAATGGAGTTTTGAAACTGCATTTCAGTTGTGTTTTTCCCTGTTATCTGAAAAAAACTGCCAGCGGATTCCAATGCTCTAAGACAGTAGGATCAAACTCAAAACCCAAGTGCAGGTGGATCTGGCCCACGGGTGTCTCTGCCAGCAAAAACAGAGCTTGGGGGGCTGTGTGCAGCCTTCCTGAGCTCCATTTCTGCTGGCAAAGGGTTGCAGGAGGCCATCTCAGCTGAAAATGGAGCTCAGGATCCCATTTTTGCTGGCAGAGTGCTTGAGCCACTAAATGGGCCCCCAACATGGGTGATGTTGAGCTGGCCACACTCACCCTGGCCATGACTTCCCAAAGTCAAACACAAACTTGAAGTGGCCCTCACTGAAATCTAGTTTGACACCCCTGCTCTAAGGCATTAGTTTGCCTTATTATGATCCCCCTTTCACTTATCAAGTTAATGCCTTATTACTCCAGGCTTGGCTTTCAAGCCCCACTGAGTTTACACTATAACAGGGATGGCAAACTTTTTCAGCACCGAGTGCCCAAACTGGAACATATGCGCACATGCTGGAGCACCAGAAACCCGAAGACAAGCTGGCTGGCACGCACATGCCTGTTTTTGGGGGGGCTGTTTTCAGGCCATTTTGGGGGCTAATTTTAGGCCATTTGTCAGGCTATTTATGACCCAGAAAAGGGCCTGGTTTTTGGCTGTTTTCAGGGTGTTTTGTGGGTTGTTTTTGGTCCAACAAAAGGCGTGAAAACAGCCTAAAAAACAGCCACATGAGTGCCAAAAGTCAGAAGAGCATCTGGCAAAGGCACCCATGTTCACAGAAAGGACTCCACATGCCACCTCTGTCACACATGCCATAGGTTTGCACTTTAGTACATGGATGCATTCAATTCTTCCACCAGGTTACAAATTTTTTGTAGAAACCATACAAAATGGGGTTTTTATAAAAATTTATCCTGCAGTTGATCCACTACCCCTTTTTTGATATAAGGTTTACCAAACTTAGAAAATAAGTTTAATTTTCAAAACAAATGTTAAGTCACAAAATTCTGTCCTCCATAGCTACATTCATCCGATTCAAGCTACCTCTGACATTTGTAGATTGATTGAAATCTTGAAGGACGAAGCTCTTTCTGGGTTATACCGTATGATTAAATTGGATTTTTATCAAGTTTGGAGCTGTAGCAATAATAGATTTCTGTCTAGCATTAGAAAACACCATTACTATTATTGTGTTGTAATAGCTTTACAGTGTCACATTTAACACAAGAATTTAGCAGGATGCCAGCTGATGTTATTCTGTATCTCAGTACTTTAATATTGTCAAGGATACTTCTCAAAGCAGTGCTAATTATTGATTTTATATTGTACCCCAATGACTAAAATAAAATCAGGAAATAATAACAGTCAACATTAGCAACCCATATAAGAGAATGTAACATTAGACCGATACGCTCCCATAGAGAGGACCTTCTCAGGGTGCCGTCGGCCGGACAGTGCCGACTGGCGACATTCAGGGGAAGAGCCTTCTCTGTGGCGGGCCCTGCCCTTTGGAACGACCTCCCCCCTGAACTCCGCACCATCTCCGACCTCCGCCTCTTCCGCCAGTGTTTAAAGACACATTTGTTTCATCTAGCCGGCCTAGCGTAACCTCCACAAATGACTATTTTAGACAGTTTTAAATTTTGGGATTTTAATTTGGTTTTAGCACAGGACGGTATCAAATCAGTTTTTTAAATTTCTTACTTGTTTTTGTTATGTATTTTAAATTTCCTGTGCGCCGCCCTGGGTCCTTTTGGAGAAGGGCGGGATATAAATTTAATAAAATAAAATAAATAAATTTGCAAGACATTTCTGTTGTTGTTTCATTAAGCAGTTATTATTTCACTGAAAGACATCACCTAATGCTAGTATAGGAAGGCAAAGAAATCAAGTGCTAAACATTCTTAATATGAATATGTATGAATTAGTTCATTTAATTGGCAAAATTGAAATTATTCTGCCCTCCTTATGGACTACATATGTGATATTTCATATACATAAATATTTAAAATGATGACATTTGTTTTTTATTATAGAGTCCATCAAGTTCATTCCTCTACTGAATTTTAATGAGCCATAAATATGCTCCTGTTCTAAAAGTGTAAGCTATATATTATAACTCTACGGCTTTCATGATCGTATGGTCCAGTTATAATTAAGATTAATTAATTTGGTACATGGATGCATTAAAACAAGTTTAATGATCAAATGCTAGTCATACAGGTATGTTACAAATGTTCTCAGCTGTGTTTCATTCATTTGTAATGTATTGGTATTATTGTTGCTACAGTTGAATATGGATTGCATTATAAATTGTGCACTCAAAAGCTACAGCTAGTCCAGAATGCGGCCGTGCGGGTGATTATGGGAGCCTCTAGGTACTCCCACATAACAACTCTCCTGCGCAAGCTGCACTGGCTGCCTGTGGCCTTTCGGGTGCGCTTCAAGGTTTTGACGACCATCTTCAAAGCGCTCCATGGCTCGGGGCCTAGCTATATGCGAGACCGTCTTCTGCCCCATACATCCCTTCGACCGATCCGCTCCCACAGAGAGGGCCTTCTCAGGGTGCCGTCGGCCGGGCAATGCCGGTTGGTGACACCCAGGGGAAGGGCCTTCTCTGTGGCGGGCCCTACCCTCTGTAACGACTTGCCCCCCGAACTACGCACCATCTCAGACCTCCATCTCTTCCGCCAGCGTCTTAAAACGCACCTTTTCCAACAAGCCGGCCTAGCATAACCTCCCGTTTTGACTGTTTTTAGATAGATTTTAATTTGGGGGATTTTATACTATTTTAGCACAGGGTATGGATTTAATAGCTTTTTAAAATTTTGTATTTTTGTTATATTTGTATTGTTTTAAATTTCCTGTGCACCGCCCTGGGTCCTTTTTGGAGAAGGTGCGGGGTATAAATTTGAATTTTAAAAAAATTTGCTTTCCTTCTCTTCTCCCTCCTCCACTTTCTTATAATATTTTCATCAGACATTTCAGAGACTTTCCACTTAGATAGTTTTGAAAGACCAATTACCTTATTATTTTTAAGCCGTTCCCTTTTATTAAGAGATGCTTTAAAATTGTGCTGGCAAGCTTGTGTCAGTCAGCTGCATGCTATCTGCATGACATAAAAGTGTATGATTGAAACTTGGAGAACTACAAATGAGGACTTCCATAGCTCCATAATATGATGAACATTAATTATAGAACCCAATTGAAAATTATTACTCCCTTGTGTTTTATATAACTAAAAACCATTCACTTGAAAACATTGGGACTCCCATTTCTTCAGAATTCGTTATCAATTTAAGGGAAGTCAATCATTCAGAAAAAAATGAGATTAAAACCTCCTCTGTAAAATCTTAATGTGATGTACTGAGATTCATGTCTTAAAGTAAAAGGTTATGCCCTTTATTAATTGACTAGGTAGGGGTGTCTGACTTCAGGATTATTCATGTGCATAGGAAGTACCTTTGCAATGGTAAGAATAGTGATTAGTATTCAGATGAATTTAATAAATGATGGTCTGCATCCAATTTTTTGTCCTACTACGTCCAGAGACAAACTTATTACCCAACACTTTGCAAGCAAAAAGAGGAAAACTCTGGAGAACATGCTTATTTTTTTCCCCCACCGGTTGACTTGCTCCAAAATTACTTGTTGCCAAAGGCTCTTCCTTGGCTGCTGCTTGTTGATTGTGTGTTTTATAATAACCTGTGTCATATTGTTCTTTTAAAGGAATAGATTTGATTCATTTAGTAGACACACTACAAAAACACGAATGCCCTTTCTGCTATTAAGTGTCAGCTATTTCGACAGTTCAATCTTATGCAGAGATAGGCACGTCTAGGCTCATTGATTTCTACCCTGGACAGGATTAGAATGTTATTTTCATTGGTTCAGACATACATTGGACTGGCTTCACTGTGAGAAGGAAAGGGCAGGCACTACATATCTATATAAACATCTTAATGCATTGAAAATTGTATTTACTGTTTGTATATATTTTTATATGTTTTAATTTCCCTGTGCACCGCTCCGAGTCCCCTTGGGGAGAGGACGCGGTATACAAAATTAAATAATAATAATAATAATAATAATAATAATAATAATAATAATAATAATAATAATAATAATAATAATAATAATAATAATAATAATAATAATAATAATAATGAAAGTCAGCGGGAAATTTAAATTCTGTTCGAGAGTTCAGGTTTTGTCCTTAGGAGTTCACAGATTCAGGGTTCTATATTTTCACACACACAAAAAGTGTGTGTGTGAGGGGGGGGTTGTTAAGGACTCTGAGCCTGTCAACTAGAAAACTGACAGCTCAGGTTTGATATCTTAGGGCTGCATAATGGGCTGAGCTCCTGTTTACTTGGCCCAGCTCCTGCCCATTTAAGGAGTTTGAAAGCATGCAAATGCAAATAGATAAATAGGTACCCTTCACTGGGAAGGTAACAGCATTCCTTAGGCCTTGGTATATAATCGTGCCACGTGACCAAGTTGGCTCTCTCGGCTAAAAAATGGAGATGAACACCCCTCCCTACAGTCATGTACTGCTTTCTGCTGCTGTTTGCTCTTATATATTGATCTAAATGGGAAATGGTGTAAAACGAATAGTATGTGTGTGTGTGTGTGTGTGTTTGTCTGTATGTGTGTGTGTGTGTACAAATATCTTATATAAATAAAAATGTAACAAGAGTTTGTTCAAAACCGCTAATCTCCGAAAGTATTGCACTGATCGCTTCCAAATTTTCACACAATGTTCCTTTCAAGTACGGCACCAATGATATACATGTGGAGATGTCATACATGTATCAGGTACACGCAAGAGAAATGTAAAAAAGGTAGGTAGTTGGATACAGAGAGAGCAGTGGGCCACAAGTATTATGTCATCCTTTATGACATAAAATACTTGGTCCATAAGATTCAAGGAAAAATACAGTAGGTAGGTAGAGTGAGGGAGGGAGAAATACAGTAGGTAGGTAGGTTGGGGAATATACAGTGGTTGTATGTAAGTGTTTGTGTGTGTAGATCTACACACAGATTGGTTGGCCATTTAACCAGACTGGGTCACAGCAACGCGTGGCCAGGAACGGTATATATATATATATATATAAACGGTATATAAATCATGGCTTTCTGTCTAGATGGTCTCTGGTGATGAGCCGAAAGGCAGAAAAGGAAAAGCAGTATGCTTCCTCCCTTAATTGGGGCCCTAAGAGGGTGTTGTGGAACAATTATATTGTTCTCGCTAGCCATACCCTTACTGGGATTCGAAGCGAGGCTGTATTACATGCTTTAACCACTTGAGCCACCAGGTTCTCTTCCTGCTCAGCTGAGACAGGACGATAAGTATATACTTGTTCCACAACCCCCTGTTAGGCCCCAATTAAGGGAGGAGACATACTGTTTTCGTTTCTGCCATTCGGCTCATCACCAGAGACCATCTAGACAGAAAGCCATGAGTTCTGTTGTGTAATTTTTTTATATGTGTGTTAGGTTTTTTGACTGATCAATAAATAAATCAGGGAGACTAGTATTTCAAGCTTTTTAACTCTCATCAGCTAGCCATACCCTTACTGGGATTCGAACTGGGGCTGTATTACAAGCTAGGCAGATGCCTTAACCACTTGAGCCACCAGGTTCTCTTCCTGCTCAGCTGAGACAGGAGGATAAGTATATACTTGTTCCACAAGTA
Organism: Rhabdophis nuchalis; assembly: GCA_039707465.1. Lineage (NCBI taxonomy): Eukaryota > Metazoa > Chordata > Lepidosauria > Squamata > Natricidae > Rhabdophis > Rhabdophis nuchalis. The sequence goes on from CM077656.1 coordinate 12,608,716, forward strand.
TATTTATTGATCAGTTCAAGGAAAAAACATTTAAAACAACCAAATAGAATACAAATGAAATAGCCACATTAATATGGATAGAGAAGAAAGAAGGTTAAAGAAATAGAAAATATTGTATAAAAGCAGAAAAAGCAAACAAACTAAGAAGGTGAAGAATTGCAATGTATAATAATAATAATAATAAATTTAATTTATAGACCGCTTCCTCTCCCCTAGGGACTCGGAGCGGTGCACAGGGAAATTAAAAATACAATAAATATACATAAATAATTAGATAAAGCAAGTATAGCAAAAGTTGAGCTTCTTTTCATTGCTTCTTCTCAATCATTTCAAAGATTAATAGAAGATTGATAATAAAAGACAAAAGGAACACATCCAACAGGTTTCTACCCAATCATTTGTCCACCTACAACATTTAAGCAGTGAACAAGAATAATTTTCATTCACATCTACAAACATCTTAACACCTGACCTCAGATTCATTGCATCCTGCACAGCACAAAGGGATTTCAAAGATTTGGGACATAAAAGGATGAACTTTTCATTAATGGAACAACTTCTAAATGTCATTAAGCAAACCTCTGTATGACTTGTATAAATTATTAAAAAACATTTGCTTCACTAACCTACAGTTAGATTTTTTTTAAAATGCTTGGAAATATCTAGATGGAAAAAATGGAAAACACTGATGGCAAATCCAGAACTTGATAGTAATCCAAATATGTAGTTCTAATATGGCAATCGTTTTGAATATAATATAATATGAGTATGAATTACCTAAGCAAAGGACAAAAGATGTTCTATGTGGACAATTTGAAACTATATGAATACCATAATGAGAAATTCAATCACTTTTAGATACAGTTCAGATGTTGAGTGATGACATAAAATGTAATTTGGACTGCATAAGTTTGTAAAACTGATGATAAAAAGCAAACAAAATGAATACTTAGATGAAACTGAATATTGCAACAGCACTTAAATCAAAGCATTTACAATGGAGAAAGTTGGCTTCCTTACTTACAAACTATCCCAGAACAAGATGTATATGGAAATTGTGGTGATTTTGAAATACACTCCTGGGATTGGTTACATATTGTTAATATACAGCATTATTAGTAATTTGGAACATTGAAGTTATGGCAGAATAATGAGCAATTTGTAAAATATTAAATAATAGTATTTAGTAAGGGATAACAAGTACAAAGCATACAGAAATGTTATTTATGTTTAAATGAATCAGTGGGAAAATGATAAAGGATTATATAAAAGAGCTGAAGCTGAAATATTGATGATTAGAATTACAAATACCTATTTCTATTATATACACAAAACAGTGGTGGGATTCAGCCAGTTCGCACCTATTCGGGAGAACCGGTTGTTAACTTTCTAAGCAGTTCAGAGAACCAGTTGTTGGAAGAAATCTCCTTTTGTTTCTTTCCACTTTACAGGGCTAATCCTGTAAGGAAGGCAGGAAGGAAATATTCTGGTATTGTTTCTAGCCTCATCTTTATTGCCCTGCTTACAGAAACTGCCTCTCTGGTTAACCCTTACTACGTTGCACCCATCGACCTGAATGATGTTGAGTTGACCATGCCCACATGGTCACATGTCCAGCAAGCCACGCCTACCCAGCTAGTCATTAGGGCAGAGAACCGGTTGTTCAATTATTTCAATCCCACCACTGACACAAAATATGTATGTTGAGAAAAGAAAACTGCAAATAATTTAAAAAATAAAAAAAAAGGAATACAATTTTAAGAGTCAGATTACTAGTAACAATTATCAATGTTGGATGCAATGTTTAAATATCCAAACTATGGCACCTGGTTGGGGTAACAAATGGAAGAAGGTATAATTTGCTTTTGCTTTTTTTTCGCTATTTGTAGTAGAGCTTTTTATATTTGTCTTTTTTACTTTCTTAATATTTTAATATTTTCTTTTTTTTCTATTTTCATAATTAATTGAAATAGAAAGAAAAACTCGATGGAAGAACTATGAAGAGCTGTGTGTTTTGGAAACAATATTTGCATGCCCAAGAAAACAAAAACAAAATCCAATGCCAAATATGTAAAATAAGTTACAAAACTTTTAAACTTGAAATTGAACGATCATAGTACAATCAAATCCATTCATAATGATCTGTCTCTGTATTATATCAATCCAGCAAGTATTATTTTATGGCCTCCCTCCCTCCCTCTCTCTCTCTCACACTCACTCTGTGTGTGTGTGTGTGTGTGTGTGTGTGTGTGTGTGTGTGTGTGTTTGTGTGTGTGTGTGTTCCTTTTTGGCTGTAGTGCAGGACAGTATTTTCCAAGGAAAATTGGTGGTTTTAAATTATCTCAAGGGAAACAGACAATGGAGGATGAAATCAGAAGTCTAAATGATTATGTAAAAGCAAGCAAGGGGAACATGTTAAGAAATATCGGCAAAGAAAACATCCTGAGCCTGACAGAATCACAAATGGCATGGACAGTTGCAATAGCAAATGAAAAAAAGGGGGGAAATTAAGCCTTTACATAGTCGATACTAGAAAGAAATTGAAGGACAAGGGAATAGTAATGAAACTTGGCAATAGATTCAGATTAGATTAGATCCATCAAGACAAAAAAAGAAGGCTTTATATTTGCAGCACAAGAACATGCATACAATAAAACTTCAAATAAAAAAAACACAACCCTGGAAAGAACAGCAAATGTAGATTATGCAAAGAGAAAGAGAAGACCATCAGGTGTAACAAAGTTGCCTAGAGAGATTATAAAACAAGACAAATCAAATATTTATTATGATCAAAGACCAGCCATAAGGAGCATAGGGTATAGTCTGTTAAAAAGCATAAAATGCAACAACATCTAATAATAATAATAAAATTAATTAGAAAGAAAACCTATAAAATATGACCAGAACATCCCATAATAAAAGAAAATACTTTAACCACCACAGTTAAATCTGTATATTATATGTACTTGTTATATAGCTTCTTTTTGTAGTTGGATTTATCTCTTTTTGAAATTCATGTTATTGTGCCAAATCATTAGTGGAAGGAAATATTTGAATTTAGGGTATAATTTAATCATCATGAATAAAAAATAAAGCTAAGGCCAAGAATATGTTGGAGGATATCTAGAAAATAGCCAGGTGCCCTTTCTCCAGCACATAGGCGATCTGGAAATTAAACAAAAACCATTGCCGAAAAGAATTACCAATACTTATGTAGAAAAAAAAATTGCTGGCATTCTTAAAAAGTTTCTCTCTTCTAATTTCCCATAATATTCTGTTTCTAAAGAAGAGTTTCATAGCACAGCATTAAGATTGTCCAATCAATGTACATACTAATTTAATGTAGCAAGCAATTGTTCTGGTTAAAAGATATCCAATGCCCATCAGGATTTTTACGATGAATTGGGAAGTTTAATTATGAGCTTAAACATCACCCAGTCTTTTTCTTTAACAAAATGTTTTTATGCTATAATCAAAGAATCATATCTTTGCATACAAAGTTTTTCAGTTTAGTTAAATGGAAGTTATGTTCATGAATGTTAATGATTATGCGCCATGAAGGTGTAGTGGTTAGAATGCAGTATTGCAGGCTACTTCTGCTGCCTGTTGACTGCCAGCAGTTTGGCAGTTCAATTCTGAACAACTCAAGTTTGACGCAACCTTCCATCCTTCCCCGGGTGGTTGAAATAAGTCCCCAAATTGTTGGGGGCAATTGTTGGGGACTCTGTAAACCACTTAGAGAAGATTATAAAGGACTGTGAAGCAGTATATAAGTCTTAAGTGCTATTGCTATTTTCCTTACAAAAACTTCACTGTCTGATTTAATAATATGAAATAATTAAATTTGGCCAAAATATTCTGGAAAAGGTTAATATACATTTTCTAGTTGTTGCTGAATTAAAGCTCAGAATTCCTAAGAAGCCTCTAAAGAGGAAAGGTGCCAAGAATTCTAGATTGTTTAATTGCAATATTTTTGAAGTATTTTGCTACCTAGTCTATGTTGTTTCCTATCAATATAACAGTGAAATTTAAATGAAGGAAAGAAACAGGAGTGCTCTCTAAACACAAAAGCCAGGACTGTGTGGATTGTTACAAACGAATAACAATAGTGTTTTTGGATTGATAGAAAAAGAATTAGAAAAACTTGTGAAACATGACCAACCAACCAAATCTATCTTGTGGCTTGAAATATAAACAATCAAAGAAGTAAACAAAGAGACAAACCTCAATAAAAACTAGTTGAATCTTAGATAGGAGAAATAGGTTATTGAAGGTTATTTAGCCTGGGAAGCAAAATTAATTTTGTGGGAATATGTTGTCCCAATAACATCTCAAGGCATCCTCAATGTTCCCAGAATTGTGTTTTGAAGCAATTTACCCATATTTCTTCTTTGTGTGCTTCTTGTCGGGGCTACCTTGATTGACAATAATCGTGCAAGACTCAAAATACATATCTTTCCCCCTTCCCCTTGCCTTTAGAGTCCAAGAAACTAGGAAGGATCTCTTTTGAGATGTTTTTCATACCAACATTTCTTTTGCAAACTCAGCTGCCATCTCTCTGACCATTGGTCTGGTCTGTTTTTTGTCCCTCTGTCTTCCAAACACATCTCCATATGTACCCGTGTTTCCCGAAAATAAGTCATGGTCTTATTTTCTTTTGACCCTCCGAAATAAGCTCTTGGCATAATTTTTGAGGTGCAGGAGGTGGCAAGCGTGATCACCTTATGACTGCTGCTGTGTTGCAATATTTTTGGGGAGGACTTATTTTGGCGCAAGTGCTCAAAAGCCTGATTGGGCTTATTATCTGGGGAGGTCTTATTTTTAGGGAAACAGGTAGTATTATCACATCACCTTTTTTTTTAACCATCAGGCAGCCCTGGAAGAACACAGCATTAATAATTAACCACCTAGCTTGATGTTTCTCTACTGCATTGACTATAAAAAAAATATGTTACAATAGATCAGATCTAGTCACCTAGAATAAAACTGCAATTGAAATAAAACTGGAATCCATTATGTGAATGAGCCTGTCTTATTCTAAAGTAATGGGGAAATAAATGTCTCTGAATTGTTCCCAGCAGATATCAAATGGTACCCTCTTATTCAGAAGGTATCCAAAATCTTAATGATACAATAATCACTTGTGCTTATTCCTAATGTACATTACTACTACAAGTGTGATTTCAGTATTTAATTCTCTGACGAGAGCACCTTTGATAAACGAGATATCTTGATGACATAATGAACATTTAGCAGTTTGATAACAGTTTAATAAAGAAATCAATGATCAGTAATAATTTCCTACCAAACACCTGGAAAGAAGATCACAACTGTGCTTTAAGCCATGTGTTAAGTAATGTAACAGTGTGTTAAGTAACAGTATGTTAGCTGTTGACTGTGATATTATCATTCATATTTTCTGTATTGGCTACACATATACTTTGTGGCTATTGAAGCTCAAACAAAGCGACCCATTGATATCAAAAGAAATTTGCCCATTAAGCTTTTAAATATTATATTTATAAAAAGGTTTTCATTTTTGTTCTGGCTGCAAAACAAACACCCATTTATCCACTTAAAATTTTGGGGAAAAAGCCCACTCTAACGCTGAATCAAAATCCTTCGTTAATTGGATGAAAACTAAACGTTGCTCTTGCTAATGTTCTTCAAGAAATAATAATAATAATAATAATAATAATAATAAATTTAATTTGTAGACCGCTCCCTCTCCCCGAAGGGACTCGGAGCGGTGCACAGGGGAATTAAAAAAACATACAAACATAAATACATAAATATATATAAAAGCAGATTAAACAATTTATCCCTGCGCTAAAACCCAAAATACTAAAAAAATAAACCCCTTAAAAACCTAATTAAAACAATATTAAATGTTCAGACAGAAAGCAGAGATATTGATGAAATTCTCAAGGTTGGAATATTGGGCTTTTGCATTTACCTTAATTTTAGTGCTGACATAAATGTCTCTATTGATATATAGCGCTAATTGGCACTGGAAACTATATTGTTTCCAGATATGGTGTAAGTCTAAAAATCATATGATGACATTGCTTACTGATAGAGGTTACGGCAGTCTCAGTTGTTAAATGAGGGTTGTATAGGTCAGTGATGGCGAACCTATGGCACAGGTGCCACAGATGGCACACGGAACCATTTCTTAGGGCACGCAAGGCATTGCCCTGTCAGCTCCAGTGCGCATGTGTGGGCTGGCCAGCTGATTTAGGCTTTCTTTTGAGGCTGTTTTTCGCCCTCTGGAGGCTTCAGGGAAGCTCTGAAGCCTCTGGAGGTGGTGAAGGGAGGCTGTTTTCACCCTCCCCAGGCTCCTAGCAAGCCTCTGGAGCCTGGGGAGGGTGGAAAAAGCGTGCCAAAAGCAGGGGTCACACACATAGCATTATGGATGTGGCAGGCTCATGCACGACCCCCCTGCGCTCCCCCTGCTTTTGGCACAAAGGTGAGCCATCACTGGTATAGGTCATTAAGTGAGGACCTTGTATGGTCATGGCTTCCAACTTAGTATTTTGCAGAATATGTGACTTCAGTTAGAGAGTTGTCAATGCCTGGAGTGCATTACCTGACACTGTGGCTTCTTCCCCAAACCCCAGAAACTTTAACCTTAGACTGCCTACTGTTGACCTCACCCCATTCCTAAGAGGTCTTTAAGGGGCGTGCATATGCGCACCAGCGTGCCTACCGTCCCTGTCCTGATATTCCCTTATATTTGTATTCATTTCATGTATACATAATCATGTTTATACTTGTATCTGTTATCTAATTCATGCTTTATGAAATAAATAAATAAATAAGTAAGTAAGTAAATAAATAAATTGAATTGAATTGAATTGAATTGAATTGAATTGAATTGAATTGAATTGAATTGAAATGAAATGAAATGAAATGAAATGGAATGAAATAAACTTCCTCCCAGTTTCCCCTTGACTTTGTTTATTGGAAGCCAGAAGGGAACGTTACATATTATGATTCTGTGACTCTGGGGACACCTCAATGGCTTGGTCCAGCTATAAAGATCTCTTGTTCAAACTTGTTGTAAGTTCAGACAATTGCGGAATGAGTGATCATTCAGCAAGGACCATTTGTATTGTAGCTGCTTCCTCCTCTCATTATTTCTCACGCTTCCATTAAATCCCAAGGGAAGATCGCAGCTCAGTTCTAAAAAAAAATACTACCATCATTTCTTTTGATGTCGCAACTATAGAAAGCATCTTGATTCTCTGCTGATTTTAACCATTTCTTCATTCTCAAAACAACTATTGTTTTGGCAGAATACAAAGGGTAGGTATGGCCCAGTGGCTCACAAATCCTTATTTGGACATATCTGTTTGCAAACGTTTCTATCAGTGGCATGTTAAATAATTTCCAAGTTTAAAAACATCTTAAACTTCCAGTCCTCACACCTCAGCTTTGTTATTTTCCCATTCAGGCACATCCATGTCGGTGGTGGGATTCTACAATTTTTATTACCGGTTCTGTGGGCATGGTTTGGTGGGTGTGGCAGGGGAAGGATACTGCAAAATCCCCATTTCCTCCGGATCATCTGGGATTTGGGAGGCAGAGAATAGATGGGGGTGGGGCCAGCCAAAAGTGGTATTTACTGGTTCTCCAAACTACTCAAACTTTCTGCTACCGGTTCTCCAGAACTGGTCAGAACCTGCTGAATACCACTTCTGATGTGTGTGTGTGCATCACTTCTGATGCATATGTGTACACACATAAACACACACACTGTATATATCCATCCATCCATCCATCCATCCATCCATCCATCCATCCATCCATCCAAGTGGTCAGATTCTTCAGTAAAATAAATACCTTCAGAAAATATCATCTGCAGGTTTATTTAGAGTTCTTTTGAGGTTTCAGCCTTCTTCTTTTTCATATTCAGTATACCCAGACTATTACGGATCAGTTTTTTTCTTATGTGACCTATAACTAGTCAAGCACGGTCACTCAAGCCCTCGTCATCTCCTGCCTGAACTACTGTAATGCTCTCTACATGGGGCTGCCCTTGAGATGTACCCAGAGGCTCCAGTTAGTACAGAATCTGGCCGCGCGGGGGATTTTGGGAGCCTCAAGATACTCCCATGTAACACCTCTCCTGCGTGAGCTGCACTGGCTGCCTGTGGCCTTCCGGGTGCGCTTCAAGGTACTAGTGACCATCTTCAAAGCGGTCCATGGCATGGGACCTGGTTACTTGCAGGACCGCCTCCTACCACACACCTCCCTTAGACCTGTCCGCTCCCACAGGGAGGGCCTCCTTAGGGTGCCGTCCACCGGAAAATGGCAGCGGCGACTCCCAGGGGAAGAGCCTTCTCTGTGGCAGGCCCTGCCCTCTGG